>OZ018317.1:235683102-236076933 GCA_963969495.1 Ceratothoa steindachneri
TATAGAAGAAAGTATATAAAAATGTATTTTCTGAACTTCACCATTTGTAATTCTTTGGGTTTTAAATAATTGACAACATTTCGCTACTTTTATTTATTTCCGAACTTCACCATTTTGTTTTTGGATATTATAAAAAAATTATTAGAAATAACTGTGATAAAAAATAAGTCATAGCCAAATTAAGGTGAATATATTTTTCAAATACTCAAAAAATCCCCTTTTTTAATTATAGAGTTAGTGATGATGATGATAAAGTAATGATAAAGAGGAAATTTATTACGGTTTTATACAAATACGTATTTTATTTAATCTGATCAAAAAACACTTGCTACCATTATAAAGATTTCCGTATATGGAAGTTATTGTTTTAGTATTCGTTTTGACAATTTTGCTAGAGCTAATTCTAATATTTTGGTCATGTTAGCTATAGTTATATTATGCTACTCTTTTTATCTTTATTATATTATGGTTTACAAGTTAGTTTTGTGCTTTAGCTAGAGATTTCGCAACAGTTGAGGTGGTAATCTTAAGACAAGATCATTAAAAGAAAAATTCTCCCTGGTCATACTACTGTATTACATAAATATCTGTTGCCATAGTAATGTTATTCATTGTTGCCATGGTGCACATGTCAGTGATAAGCCTAACAGTAGAACGGAGAGTGTATTAGCCTAGTTGGAATAATTAGGAAGATTGGCTTAGCTAAGATGACGGAAAAATGGAAACAGTTGAGCTTCTCTTCAACAAGAAGTGGAATTAAACAAGGTTCTCGACTGCTGCCGAAGCAGTTAAACTTGCAACTAACTTTGAGTTGTTCATATTGAGAGAATTATACGAGCTATTTTGGAGCACATATAATGCAGCCCCAAGGGCAGTTTAAGCTCGTAGTGGAAGGAGGGGATTTAATTATTGCAAGTTTGAAGTGAACAGGAGCAGCGCGATGCCTGGCTGTTAGTAATGAGGTTGTGTTCAGCAGTAAGTGGCATTACGTTTACGATCGCTCACTAATGAGAGTTTGACCTATTTATAGACACGTATAGACATTAGTTCCGTTCTTAATAGCAATGAAGATCGAAGAAGCACCAGCTCTCAAAGAACTCTTGATGCGAAGGATGCTATGAGAACAGGAGATTTCTCCGCTCATTTAAAGTTCGCTTGATTTGGAGTTGAAAATCATCTTTCCTCTACCTATTCTCGTGAATATTCTGGATAATTCATTAAACAAGTACTTTGTTTAGTCTCTCTTTTCAGTTCTGAAAAGAGATCTGCTACTAACCTTTGTTTTTTCTCTCTCTCTCTTATACCATAAATTATATAGGCTTAAATCTATATGTTGATTTGCATTAAGTACTAAGTTACTTTCATCTGTTTAAATGTGTAAAGTAAAGCACCTGTTCTATAAAAGTTAGCCTATCTATAATATCCATGTTCTTGTAGTCATATCTGACCTCTTCTTTGCATGGTGCATTCTGAATCTTACCTTGTAATTTATGTTTTGTTTCTTTCTCATTCCAGACAAATAAAGCAAAATGTTCGATGGAATTTGCTTAACCTCCCAACGGTCACGAAAACACACAGTCTTCGCGGGATTGAGTGAGTACATTTCTTTAATTGACTTTCTTAGAGTTAAATCGTTATTGAGATCAGAAAATAAATGTATTATGAAGTGAAATAGTTTATAAGATGTTGTGGCCAGAGAGAAAGGGTAGAGATTTGCGGATATTGCTCTCCTTGAATTTAACCTTTCATTTTAAAAAGTCACATGATTATACCCTAAATAAAAGCTCTACATACCCATCTTGATCTTAAAGCCGTGGATCTATAGCCATTTAAAGGACATCTTAGCGTATAAAGCAAATGAAAGTAGTAATAACATATATAAATAACCGAAGTAATATAAAAACACCCAAACCATTGAAACAATCAAAAGAAATTTTAGACATGAAAACGATCTATAATCAATATTAATGATTTAATTATTAAACAATAATGTTTGATAAAATCAGTTAATTCCTAAAAAAAATGTTAATTATAGATTAAAAACGTATCTTTTATAAAGAGCCATTCTAGTCTGTGTTATTAATCCCTGATATTCTTCTTTATCCACAATATTTAGAGTTGGCCTAAAGGTACTGCCATGTTGCTCAATAAGCGCATCAGTTGTTTGCACTAGAGAACAGGTCAAAGTAAAACTTCTAAAAGAATTTCGAAACGAAAAATTACAGAAAAGACAAAGGATTGTGAAGACTTCACATGTCAGAGTTTAACGCTCTGAAAACAATTTAAAGGACAGTTCCAATCGTCTCTTCGCCAATCTTTCCATCAGGCCTCGAGGTTTAGCCTTTTCGTGGTCGTCAAGATACCTTTTATTCTTTGATCGCACCAGTCTTTGAAAGGGGACGGTAAACTCTCTCTCTTTTAAATTTATACCATCTGTTTTCTAAAGTAGTTAAATCCTTTAGAGGCTTCCTCCAATTCCATCTTCATCGGTGGAAGATGGCATTCACTCAGTACATTATGGTCCCTCCCGAATAAATGAAACAATTAAAATTAAGAACATTTACTTATTTTATCTTCCAAAAGAAGCGATTATTATTTGTGGTAATCTAAAACTTATATTTCTGCCTAATTTGCTTATTCAGTTTCAATTTATCACTTGTATCCCTACTTACAAATTAGATACCACGTTTCACTTTAGCCTTCCATGTCCTACTTCCCTTGCTGTATTAAAGGGTGATCTGTTTATTACCCATACACTAATCAAATTCGTCTTTTTAAAAGTATTCCATTGATAGTATCACCAAAAAGGCAACGTCATATTTTTAAAAATATTTCCTTCCCTGAGCTGTAAAAACCTGTAATTTTGACCTTTTTCACTTGATCATTATTTCCTAGGCTCAAAAAAAATTACAGCTTTATTCTTTCCAAGCAAGATTGATTCTAAGTACAACCAATCATTATTTGAATATATGCTAATCCTTCCGCTATAAAATTAAAGTTTTTGGATACATGGAGTTTAGAGTAATTTCCGTTTAGCCTAAATTTTAAATTTAATACTATGTTAATGAACTTGATGAAAGAAAGAATTTGCTTTATCCTTAAATCCGTATAATCAGTAAAATAAATGTAATTTAAAAATAAAAATTATCCACCTGTATTTAAATATATACCCAGGCTGCTCAAAGTGTGGGATACGATAAAACAAAGTCTGCTGACCAAAGTTGAGTGCTGTTACTTATTCTGATTTATGACCTTTAAAACCTCCAATAATTCCTAGGCTAACCTTGGGAGGCCCTTGGCAATTATATCATTCGAAAGAAAATGTTAAACAACATAAAAGTTTCAAATTTCGCTAGAATTGGCCGAATAGTTATGTTGATATTACCAATTGATTTTTAGGCTAACTTGTGGAGACTTTGACAATTATATCATTCGAAAGAAAATATAAACCAACATGAGAGTTTCAAATTACGTTAGAATCGACCGAAGACGTTATGATGTTATTCTCAAAAAAATTAAAAAATTCCCGGCTAACTTTGGAAAGACGTTGGCAATTATATCATTCAATTATATCTCAAAGGTTCGTGACACTCATCTCCGAAATAGACCCAACCATTTGCCAACCATCTCGTCCCCAATGCTCGCACATTAAAGTCTCATCATCTTGTGAGGGGCGATAAAAGAAGCAGTTTCAGAGGAATTTGAACGAAAGCTACATTTCTTAGATACGGCTTCTGGTTATCTTCGAAACATTGGAACTCCCAGTGGAAAACGACTTTGCTTGTTTGTCTGATTTCCCACGAAATGGCGCCAATATTCACACAATTCCTAGTTCTTTGTCTTGGAATTCCCATGATGAGATCGTTTTTTCCTTAGCAAAGGGTCATTCAGAAATCGTCTAACCGTGTTAACATGGCGAACTAACTTCTCCGCAATAACAAAAACAGAGTTGGCTTCAGCACTTTCTTTGATGATGAAAGAATTTTCTTCATCGTTGAGGCATCTGTGACGTCTCTATCTTCTTAAAGAGGCTAGATGTTCTTAGCTTGATTCAGCCCAAAATGAATAACAATTTAAGAAAGTAACCCAACATAAGGAAATCATAGAATTAGTGTTGCATTATTATGCAGACCATCTGGGGAAGGTTTCATCAAAATTGCTTAACAAAGAAACGAAAAAACTAAATTTCCTTACCGAGCTATTACCGTAGTGCAGTAAGAAGGAATAACACTCATACATTCAGCCACCTACATATAATAACTTTCAACTAACACCCCACCCCCTACCACAGAGCCACACCTTCGGCACTCTTTGCTTAAGTGATTCTCCACTTTGGAAATTGATTTTTCTTTTTACCTAAAACTCTTCACCCCCGGCACAGGCTCCATCAGTAATGAGATCACTACCGAGAACCGCCATCCTCGTCCCTGATCTGAAATATTAGGGTACCCAACTTGGCAGCTTTTCAGTTTAACCTGTCAAATTTGATAGTTTAATAATGCCAAACAAAAAGATTGGGAGACATTTTGAAAACCAGCGTCTTAACCTCAACTCAACTCAACTCATTATCCAATAAATTATTTGCTCTGAACCTCATACTTGTTAACTAAAGAATACTAAATAGAAAAATAGAATCTTTAGAACTAGAAGTACCTCAAAAGACATTGCTATCCATAACGGGGAGGTACGATTCATGGAAAGCCCAAACATAATCGACTGTCAAGGAAATGAAAAAAAAAAACAAGATATTTTACATTAAATTAAATGCATAAACCTAACTGAAATACCTAAAATGCTTCTTAATATTTCTTTGCGACTAATTTTAGACACTACAACTTCTTTCAACTTCTGTAGCAGCTCGTTTTATGTATCAAATAAATGTTTTGTGAAATAGTTACCCACTAGTGTAGTACAAAACCGTGGCAACTTCGTCTTTCAAAACAATATTTAGTTTATTGAATTGAAAAAAAATTAAATTTTTCTTGAATTTCAAAGGGATTTTAAATAGTTATAGCGGCTTCTTATTCATTCGTAGATCGCGAGAGATAAGAAACTAAGGCTTGCTCTCGAGTAAAATTGCCTCGCTGCTAAATAGGAGGAATCAGTTTCATGCTCTGTCTTGTAATCTGTCCAGCCATTTGATGGCTTTAAGAAAACACGAGACCTAAACTGCACCACATATTCTTAATAACGCCAGAACAGTCTTTTTATTTTATTTTTATTCTCTTTTGGATAAAGAAATATCACTGTTAATTAGCACACCCAAATTATTTCCCAAAACCTATGCAACTTAAGAGCATATGCCACTTATTTAACTAACCAAAACCTTCTCCTGGCTAACAGATAACGATTTTTCAAACTAAGCGATTAGACGTAGTTTGGCAACTGGCTTTTATGGAACAAGCAATTCATGTTATAAACGAACTTGATCAAGTTCGCAAGGCATGAGTTCATGCTGCGCAAAACGTTTTGTGAGTGAGTTACAAGGAGCTACAAGGACGAGAAGTAATCTAGGATACTTTACGGTCCCTTCAAAGAGGGTACCTTTAGACTAACATTTGAGTAGGCACAGTTCTGCATAAGGACTTAAGTGCCCAAACAGCCACTTTTCAAGAATTTGTCCAGTCTTGACTTGAACTGATCAACAGGATTGCTGTTGATAACTTCGACTGGAAGTGCGTTCCAACTACCGCAGATGCTGTATGTAAAAAATTACCACACAGATCACGGTTGTAACGCTTCAGTTCAAGTTTGTAGCCGTGATTTCTCGTTCTGTCCCCACTAAGTTAGAAAATATCCGTTTAGTCTACATTATCGAAGTATCGAAGTATTTTAAACACTTCGGTGAGCTGACCACGCATTCTCTGGGTTTCCAACGAGAACAGATCCAATAACGAGGGGTGGTCAATAAGTTTTGCGAATCGGTAGGGCAAAACAGAGCAAGGGGGATGACTATTTGTGCGGGTGTTATGACAAGTTATGACAAGTCAAGACCTGCAGCCGCACGCTCCTGCTTGGTCTATTTGAGAAGCAGTAGCTGATCGCAGATCGTCAGTCACAAATTTTTCAACAATGGAGAAAGTTGAACACCACGCCGTGATCAAACTTTTGACCAAGGAAGGCAAAAATGCAAAGGAGAACCATGAACGCATGGTTGCAGTGTACCCTGACACCGCCCCTTCCTAGTCAACCATTGCTCGCTAGAATAGGAAGTTCCGCCATGGTTGTGATTCCCTCGAAGTTGAACCTTGTCCACGAAGCCCGTCAGACGTGACCAACGAGGACAATGTGGCCCGTATGGAGAGGATAATCCTCGAAAATCGCAGCTGAAGGTCGAAGAAATCGAGCGAGAACTTGGAATATCACATGAAAGTGTTATCAACATCATCCACGACAATTTGGCCATGACCAAGTTCTCTGCCCGTTGGGTTCCTAGAAACCTCACGCCCCATGATCGAATTCAACGTCGTCAAAGTCCACAAGGCCAGAGTTGCACAAGCTGCCCTGCGCGAGTGCGGATTAGAGGAGCTCAACCATCTCCCCTACACTTCAGATTTGGCCCCTAGCGAATACTTTTTAGTCCACCAGCTCAAGGCTGCACTGCGTGGATGCTGGTTTGGGGACGATGAAGATCTCCAGCTCGCCGTCCAGGAGTGGATTGAACAGCAGTCGGGAGATTCCGTATTGTGGATGCCTCCCGAACCTGAATCTATACCAAGCGGGACCTTGACACAAATCTCTGTCGCTGTCATTTGGCTGCCTTGACACTTCATTGAACTCATCCCCGACTGGACATATCCGTATAGGTCCCTGCATCTCTTGTCTTCATCCACCCACCCTACTTTCCTTTTACATTTCCTTACTCCTCTCTTAACCAAGTCCTCATTTCGGACTTCTGAGTGTTTTGTGTTCTTTTTACAAACTTGTTCTTTCTGTTCACCTTAAATGGATTTTGCGTTCTTTTCACACTGTGGCAGGTTTAGGAGAGGTCCGGTCCCCCATGGTCTATGCTATTTTAATTTTCTCCTTTTTTGCCTACTTTCGTTGCCTCTCTTGCATTTACAATTCCAGTATCAGGAAGAGATAGAGAAAGAGAGAGAGAGAAGATCACGCGGAGAAAGAGGCCTAGGAAATATTGCACGGACGAAAGGACCTTTAACCGGTGTCTTTAGGTAAACTTCTTGGGCGATAACGGAGCGAGATGAGTCAAACTGGAGCCCAGAACCAAAATCAGCGAGGGGGCCCTAAGCCGTTGCCCACTGCGCATTTGAGACGGAGTAGGACCCGCTTCCGACGGATAGCAAAATCGATTCTGGCGAAGTCGTGTATATTACCCACCACGGGAACGAGCAAAGCAGTATTCAAACAGGAATCAGGTAGTACTAACGTCGCATCCAAGCCGTATTCGCTCCGTGCTCTGCAAGGATACTCCCTCAAACAAACACTCGGCGCCTCCCTCTTGAAAAATCGTAAGTCTATTACAATTTCTAGGTATACCACCGTCAAAGAGGCGTGGCTCTTTCCGAACTACGAAGCTTCATCTCATCAACTCCTCTGGTTTTCTTTCGGATAAATATTGTGCTACTCGCAGCTCGTGCCGAGGCATTCATTGTAAATTAATTTTACCTTACTGATCGATTATATTTTCCCATAGTGTATGATTTATTGTTAAATTATTTTATTTGTTTGTATAATAATAAATATTATTTTTTTCCCTTGTTTAAATCCCAGAACCACAAAAAAAGCCATTGAACTATTTGACTAAGTCAGCCAATGTTAGAAAACGCACCTACATATCCTACACACTTAAAAGTGGTATTCCCCCGCGTCTGTTGGTCGTTTCTTCACCCGCTTCTAGGGAGGGCGAGCGTAGGTCAGGGAATTCTACCTGAATTATAACATCTAATAACCTTACCACTTATTAAAAAAAAATAATGGCCAGACTCTCTCTCTCTCTTTCTCTTTCTCTCTCTCTATCTCTCTCTCTCTCTCTCTCTCTCTATATATATATATATATATATATATATATATTTCAGAGTGCAAGTTGGCCAAAGATTAGCAGGTAGCTGGTACGGGTTGGGATTGCTAAAGAAAGAAAATGACGAAAATATATCTTTACTAGCAACAAAATAATATTTAAATATAGACAAATATTGGGGTAAAGGGAATGGTCACACAGACGGAGTTAAATGTCTATGCGAGATACAGTAAGAGCAACCAAGTGGTCTCGTCGCCCTATGTTATTTTGGGGCATTTGTATCGGAAACCTTAATTAATTTATGCCCCAAATTTCCAATTTAAGTATTTTTTTCTTTTTGGGGAGGCTCGTTGTTTTTTAAGGGTTAATTAGTTTAGGTTAGGTTGAGACGGATTTATTTAAGGCTAGAACCATAGTGACTTAGCCAGAGCGTAGCTTAAACTACTAGACAGGTAAAACAATTGATCCATTTCTTTATTTCAGAAAAAAGAATTTCTCATTAAGTACAAGTCAGCGTAAATATAACTTGATCTTTATTTCTTATTTTTCATCATCCATTATTCGTTTCAGACAAAAGACAAACAAAGAAAGTTAATGAGAGACTAAGATTAGTATTATTTGATCTCATTCCCATTCATTATGTTTTAAGAGCGGTAAATTTAGGTTCTCAATCGGCGTTATCATGTAACCATAGTAACTACCATACAAACAGAGATTCACGAGCAAATAAATACAAATTGGATACCTTATCAAAGAAGGTATGGCAAAATACTGCTCGACAACCAGTGATTGCCTGTAAACAAACTCATCTTTAGACCTCGCAAACACCCACTTAGTTTTATGCAAACAGGGAAACAGATTGGCAAACAGACCTTTTATGGCCGCTTCGTAACCCGCAGCGCATTCAGGATTTAAGGCAATGGTTTTCAACCCTCTTTCGGCCATGTGCTCTTGATACAAAAATGGTATTATGCGACACCCTTATTTATTATCTTGTAGGGTCGATTTTGAATGCAAATTAATTGAAAACAAAGATTTAGATGGTTAAAAACAGCTCTTTTTATATATAATCCTGATACGAGTGGAGATATTTTCGATTCTATGGGAAATAATGCAAAGTAATCCTCTCATTAATTCTTGGATCGAATAACCTTTTCATTTTGTTTGTATGAATATTTTTAAGCACACAAAAGATCAGCTGACATAAGGTAGATAGTGCAAATTGTACAAGTATTACCGAACCTCTGTTATCAGCATGGGAATATTCATTCCTATTATGTAAAACTAATTCTCCGAGACACTTTCATGAATTTTAATTGAAAAAAGTCATCTTGGAGAGGATATTGTCCCCTTAAGTTTGCCTCTTTCAATTGAAAATTGTTTAACATATTCAGATTTCCATTACGAATCCTAATTTTTTGTTATTCGTAATTCATTTGTCGAATATTGTGATTTTTTTTAGCCTCTTTTTACCAATCGTGATTGAGTCAATTCAATTTTGTAGTTCTTTCCCATAGATTCCATTCAGAACTTTCTTAAGTCTTGTTTCATTAAGCTATTCTATAAATTTCAGCTCTGAATGGAAAAATGAACCTATCATTTATTTTTTTGCCATTTACATATATTAGAAATAAAAAAATAAAATCAAGTCTTCCTCCAATATTAAATAACATTAATGGCCGAAAGTTTCGTCAAAAGGAAATTTTGACCCAAGAACGCCCCTAGGAACAAAAGATTATAACAAAATGTTCCCTAAGAACAACGCTTATAACGCGGTGCCTAAGTATTTTGGTGTTGATCCGAGTACTTTTCAGCATGGTTGCGAAGCAGCAATGGCTACAAGTAAGAAAGTGACTCGGACATGTCAATATATATGGGTCTGAAAGCTGGAGCATCCCTAGATCTTATTTCGAGCGATAAAATAAATGGAAGAAGAGAATAAGGGCAGTGGACGATCGCTTATGTCAACAACTATAGTCCTAAAACGTCTAAGACGCTTCAGGAAGAAACCCTTTTAACAATAAAACTTCCTCGTGTCTATCTTTTGAGCATAAATTACTTGCCCTTAAAAACAAAGCTCAGAAACATAAAAAGATTATTCCTTCCAATTTTTATGAGTCGTGCTATTGTTAAAATACTCCTCAACTATCTTAAAATCCTTTTTTTTAATACTATAATTTAAGAAGGTGATTTTTGGGAGCATTTGAATAATAATTTCATCTTAATTTGGTTACGAAGTTTTTTTATCAAAGTTATTTCTAATAATTCTCTTATAATATAAAAAAATGGTGAAGTTTATAAATAAATATTAGTATCGAAATTTTGTGAAGTTGTTAAAACCCAAAGAATTAGAAATGGTGAAGTTCAGAAAATTTATATTTATATTTCTTCTATAACTCTATATTTTAGCAACTTGATATTTTGAAAGGGGAAAATTTTAGTTGAGAGTTCCTTTCTAATATTATTATAATTGGTGAAGTTCAGAAAATTTATCAAAATTTAACCATGGCTGCTTTTTTTAGATTTTAAATTTTAATCATAGTCGTGAAGCGCAAGCTCATCCCGTAGGAAAGATTCGCGAAGCCATTGCCTGTTTATTTTTAATAAACCCAAAGGGGAAAAGATAGATCAGACATATATTCATTTAGTCCGATATAAATCAATTTATTTCCACTTTTCTTTTGTTAGAATAAAATTATATAAATACCAAGGTGATATCATCCGAGCTAACTTCAATGGATAAATTATTAATTATATCAGCAATGCGAATCTTGTAATAGATTTCCCCGTTAAAAGATAATTTACTAGTAAAAAAGATTTACCCAAAGATTTTGGAGTTTCCGAAGGTGAATTTGAATACAGCATCCACAAAAGACGAAGTTGTATCATCCAAAATAATTTTATTGGTCTAAAACTCCCTCCTCCGAGAGCATCATCCAATCGCATTCTATTGCTCGGCAAATTCTTAGCTAAAAGTTTCCATTTGATCACGTTTCATAACTGTGGTTTATCCCATTATCCAAGCAAACTAGGAAACCTCACCTTTTCACATTCTAACATCCTATGTATAAAGGCATCCAATTTAGAATTTGTATTTTAATATGATGTAATTTATTCTGGAAATGTTTCGAGCGCATTTTCAATCTAGAAGTTTTATTATTTTTACTATGACAGACACCGGTGTTTTTTTATACATTGCTAAAAATTCACTTCCATACCTAGGAAGATAGATTATTTAAATATTTTGCAACTTAAGTTTAAAGGGTTGTCGCTTCTGAAGATGAGAATAAGATTTCCTAACACTCTTCAGCATAATTTGTTCTTCAAACGACCTCCTTTTGGGGGCTCTCATCAGGACGCATTGGGTGTTCCAAATACACCCTTTCTATTACCTGAACTTACAGCACTATTCAAGAAAATCATATCACCGAGGTAATATTTAAATCGAAACCATTGAAGCTACTGCCAAGTGCTTCATAACTGTTTTCTACCAGCCTATGACAAAATGGTTTTATGTAAAGCTGGTCAATCAACCAGTAGGTGAAAAGAAGACCAAACAAGGACGATCAAGCCTTTACCCAAATTGTGAAGAAGTAGCGTTTCAAGAAGGGTGCAACAGTTTATTGGCGGATTAGTGAGAGAGGCGAAAGACTTTCACACTTAAACAACCGCTGTCAAATAATCGATCAGTCTTTAGAACGAAAAGACTTGACTTGCATTAGCCATTGAGAAAGTTACAAGAAAAAATACAATAGAGCCAAGGACGCTTCATTTGTTAGAATCCGATGGCAGAATGTTCCTTAGTTGCAGAGTAGGCGAAAGATTGTCTGTCAATTGCACCAATAAAGAGGAATTTTCGTATTCTGGGAATTGATTTGGGTAAAATGGACTGGGCTACTTGATCTAATTCGATGCACAATGAATGTGTAGTTTCACCAGGGAAGTTAAGCATGTACAAAAGAAAATCCCGAAGAGAGGTGCAGTGTACAATTCTCCAGATTTAGGTTTGATGTTTAAGTACCTAAATGACGACTTTCGTGTTTGGAGACGCCGTTGCTGAGGAAGAAGAAAGATAGACACCGATCAATCCCTAATGAATTTCGACTCATTCAACAATGGGTAAATTTCCATCCATTCTCACCCGAATCCAGGCCTCTCTGGAATCCTTTGAAGAAGCAGAGCTGCTCTGAGGCCAAAGACACAGAATCACCTCTATTCCTAGAGAAATGAAAGCAGTCACAACGCCACTAAAGGAGCTTTGTTGTTCAATGTAGCTGATTTGGGAGAAATGCCCGCCATCTGGAACCCTAGTGCGCCAGTAGATTCCTGCATGAGCTATTCGTGGAATTTTCTAAGGATTTGTTGCTTCACGTGGGAAGTAGCACCAGCACCTTCGCGCCAGGCTTGAATATTCGTTCCCGTGACTTAAGCTCCAATTAGGTCTCAAACCTTTCAAAAAGTCCTTCTTCACGTGATACGAGACTCGTTTGTTGCCTCGGGCGCACTCATGCTCGAGGGCTTTAGTTTTATCCCAAAAGGGGGGGAGAATTTCGCACTCCTTCTGGGCGCGGGAAAACTTATCGCTCCGGAGGGCTTGGAACTCCGGGTTGATAGAGGTTTCCCGGGGAACAGGTGCACGGGATCCCAGAGCTGCCTGTGTACAGGTAATCACGGGCTGGGCCACGGGATGGTCGTGAATTACGGGGTTCTGACCGAATAAAATGGAGCAGAACTGGATTGGGGCCGCTAATACTTCGGCCGGACATATAGTCACACTCGATGTGACAAAGAATTACTTGAAAAAGGCTCGCCTGGCCAAAGTAGTCGTGGACCACCGCAAATTTTCTGTGGCCGGGCCCACAGGGGAAAGTAGGTCCTCAGACACTATAATACGGGTGCACCCGGTGTCACAAACGAGGGTGGATACTCCGCCAACGTTCCCAGGACCGTTCTCGAACTTCAATCCACCAGGGTTGTTCTCATTAAAGAGGAAGTTTACCTGATGGACCAGCTCTTTGGCGGGCGAGGGAGGTTCGGGAGTCTTCTGAGGCGACGGAGGAAGATTAGCAGGCCCAGATTTGGTGTACTTGGTGGGACTAAGAGTTGGTGAATCGAGAGTTTTGAGGACAGTTCGTGCGGTAATGGCCGGGAACTCCGCAGGTGTAGCAAATGATTGGGTTATTTTGGTACGGCACAACCGGGCGAGAACAAACTAGGGGCTTAACGTCTCGTTGTTCCGATGGATGGAAGTTTCTTGGCTTCGAGGGACTAAGAGGTTTGGTAAATCTTGGAACCAATTCAGGGGGGATTTTAGGGACAAAAAATTTAGTTTTGGGGGGTGATTGGGGAGCCTTTTTAACATCTTTAGGGTATAAATCGTGACTACCCACGTTAACATCGGCCTCTTCCAAGCACTCCTTAAAAGTGGCACAACATTTATCCTTAATTAAGGCTCAAATTTGGAAGCCACGGCAGCTTAAACCTGATCCCTAAGGAAGAAGTCCAGAAGGGACTCGCAAAATTGGGGAATCTTGCACGCATCCAGCCAACACTGAAGGTTTCTTTGGAGGATGTACCCGTGTTGTCGAAAGGTTTTGCCAGGGCGGATCCTTTCCTGACGGAATTGGGAGCCGTAGAATTCGCTATTCATGTGAACAGCGGCTAGCAATTCTGACTTTAACGTGGAATAGTCCAAAGTTGCTTCCAGAGGAAGGGATACGAAGATATCCCTTAACTTGGCATTTAGAAGGGAAAGTAAGCGAGCGACGCCGTGATTTTCGAGATCCCATCTATTGATCTGAAAGATTCTCTCAAAATGGGCAAAAAATGACTCAAAGTCATCTCCATCATTGAAAGCGGAAAGGTGGACTGAAGGAGTTAGGGAAATTTCCGCCCGGGAACCGATGGACTGAGAATCCATTTGATTTTGGCTCACTTCCAGCTCATTCTGCCTAATTTGTTCACCTTCTTCCATCTCCATCTTCAGTTTGTTCTCCTCCATCTCCATCTTTAGTTTGTTCTCCTCCATCTTCAGGTGTTCTTCTCCATCTTCAATTCCCTTTGCTCTGCCCGTTTGCTCCTCTCATCTTCCTGTACGTAATTTAGCAGGTCTTTGCCTGAAAGACATAACATTTCACCCTAAATCTTGACTGAGGGAACACTGATACGCGAAACCAATACTTGAATATTCGTTAAGGCCTTGATCACAAAAATCGTGGGGGACTCGATTCGAGGCTACCGCATGTGGAAAGGGGGGGAGGTAGGCTTACCACTTTAGTCCTAGCCGGGCCTTTTGCTGCACATGGGAGTACCTTTCTGCTAAAGATCTTCCACGTGGGGATTTCCTCACATAGAGGCAGAGGAGACTAAGGTCAGGTCAAACAAGCACTTACTGGAAAAGCAATATAAAATTCCTTCTTAAAGGAGTAATTAAAAAGTTGCACAAAAATAACAGCTTAAAATGTACTAGGAGCTATAGCACTGATATTAAATCAAAAGAAATGTAAAGAGTACTAAAATAAATGCACTGAAAAGGCCTTTCACGAAGAGTACTAATAAGCAGTCTTCACACAATCGGTCGTCACTACTCTTCCCCCAAGACAGAAAGTATGAACAAGGAAAATAAGTGTTTCCTCCCTCATTGTGATAGCATATTTCCAATTTCTCTGGAATAAAAATCAGAAGAATAACAACAGAAGATTGCAGCTATTGGAAAAAGAAAGGAAGCATTTAAAGTAGTAAAAGCATAAGAAATATTCAAAAAGAAGTACCAATGACAATGACTGCAATGACAGAAAGAAATGAAAAATAACTTGAATAAGAACACAAAACGAACTCAAATGATGAATCTCAAAATTCTACTATTGCCTTTAATCGAATTTGTACAGGATCAGCGGATTAAAACCATACATTAGAAGACATGATAACAGGGGCTAGTTCACATTGCATGTAGTCAAAGGGCCTAAAATGTAAGTTCTTTGAAAGAATTTCAAGTATATTTATGTAATAAGCCTCTATCGAAAAACGCCACTAAAGAGGTTGGATAGGTCCGTAGCCTAATATTGAAAGGATTTGACTGTATTTCCTTTGAATAAAAGTTACTAACTAAGATCGTGTTTGTCTTTAACTTGTTTGCAGTGCGTCACGATTGATTCACTTCTCGGATAAAAATAATTGAAAATAATTTTGACCATGAAGTGTGTGGAGGGGGGGAGTGGTTTAAAAATTGTTTCTATTTATTGAAAACGAAGCATAAAAATAATATCAAAATGATAAGGTCTATGAGGGGTATTAGTTAAGTGCAAACTAAATACGAAACCTTGAAGTAGAATACGTTTATCAAATTTGAAAGGAATATTGAGAGAAATACGTATTCATCTCCAAAGATGTCATTTCATGGTCAGCAAATGCTGTGCTGTCGGGCGAATCTGATGTATAAAGTTTGCCTGTGGAGCCTGCCCCGTCATTAACCACGGACGTGGGTTGCACACCATATGTGTCAACTTGTTCGGTCCCTCTTAAATGTCCACTTCCCCCAGCAGTACTGTTCATTTAGTATATAAAATTCTCAAGAATATTAAGGAATTCACAAAAGTATTCGAAAGTCAAACGTTTATCCTCGTCGAAGCCAAAGAGTGCTTCTTTCTTGAAATTGTAAACCTTTAGTTCATTATTCATGCTGATGTAATAATATAAGGTGCATATAGCAACCGCTTGCAATCCAAATAAAGCAGCACCTGACAATCATCAACTACTCAGCACTACTCAGCTGGCATGCACGAGGAAGGCACATCTATTGTCCTTCCCCCCATGTCTCCCTCGCTGCCTCGCTTATCCTTCAAGTAATCTCTCTATCCACGCGAATCAAAGCCCCTTGACTTGAGACAACCAAGAAGAATTCTTTCTTCAGATCTCCTCAATAAATAGAAATTGTGAGACTTTCTGCATAAACAACAATTTCATTGGCGACCCCACAATAGCTCCATATAAAATTAGTAAACTATTCGAAGATTAGACATCATAAGATTTTAATAATTGTTCGTATCAATTTTTCATTTAAGCCAACCTGCGATAACCTATGAAACCAAAATTCTGTTATCATGGCCCCTCTTAAAGAATCCTAGTGAACAATGATTTTGCTACTTGGATATTAGCTTGTGATTTATACTAAATCGTATATGCTGATTCCGAATCTATAATAAGAATTGTTCTAGCACGCAAGGTTCCTGAGTTACATACGTACTCTTTAGTTACATATATGGTCAGTGTTGCTTCGGCTACCACAATTAGAGGATGTATTGTGTGTGTTTGGTTCCTGCTTTACACTCCTGCCTTATCACTGTCAAATTTAGCCAATATAGTAGTGGTGTTGAAACGGTATTTTCATACAGTGATTAATTGTATTTTTCTTTCAGATTTATCTCAATTAATTTGTAAAGGAAATAAGAATGTACAAAAGTATATAACAGGATATATACAAACTAAGTTGAAAATATGAATCGGCGAGGATGTATAAATAACTCAGACAACTTTTATTATATCCGTGGACGATATACTCGAAGCAACCAGCCAGCGGAAAAATTTAGCTAAAAAAGCGATAACTACATACAATTATTATTTTATTTGTAGAGTTGGTGACCAAGAAAAGCACTGGGCACCTCACAAATATTGCACTATGTGTTATATGGGGCTCACACAGGTGTTAAATGGCAGACGTAATAGTATGCCTTTTGCTGTATCAATGGTGTGGCGTCACCCAACAAATCATGTTTTTTATTGCTACTTTTGTATGACAATTATTGCTGTATTCTCAAATAATAACAAGTCCAAAATTGTATATCCAGATTGGAAGTCAGCTATAAAACCAGTACCCCATAATATGGAGATGCCAATTGTAGTTCCTCCATCAGCTATTGCAGTTAAAAAAGATGATTCATCGCCGGAACAGGAGGATAACAATGACGAGGAAATGTATGTGGATGATTCTAAGAAAAGGGAGATCCAGTTGATAAATCAAGAAACATTAAATAATTTGGTGAGGGATTTATCATTGTCAAAGGAGAACGCAGAACTGTAGGGCTCCAGCCATGATGCCTTAGCTGCCTTCTATAAAGAAGATGATGGTGCTTTTTTCTGTACTGATGTCAATGGTCTCATGAATCAGATAGGAATCGAGCATTTACCTTATGAATGGAGACTATTCATCGATGCAAGCACCGCTAGCCCTAAAGCTGTGTTGCTACACAATGGTAACAAAAAACATTCAATTTCTCTCCCACTTATTGTTATGATGATAGAGACATATGACTCAATAAAATTTACTTTGAAAAGTGTTCATCACTCGCATTATAAGGGGAACATCTAGGATAAACTAAAAGTAATTTCTTTACTTCTTGGACTGCAGCTAGAATATACAAAGAATATGTACTTTAATGCCTATGGAACAGCCGTGATGACAGGAATCATTATATTGTCAAAATTTGGCCCGAAAGAGACGAACACCTAGTTGGCCAAAACAATATGAATCTCATGTCTTTGGTATATCCACAGAAGATCTACCTTCCACCACTTCATATCAAACTTGGCCTTATCGCGAGTAATAGCCTATGATTCTGATGGATTCCAGTATCTCAAAGAGAAATTTGGTGCAAAGAAAACTGATGCTAAACTTAAAGCAGGTATTTTTGTAGGGCTGAAGATCAGAGAATTGATACGTGACAGGGAGTTCAGAAATAAACTAACTCCACTTGAGTTGGCAGCATGGGATTCATTTGTCCATATAGTGCAGAACTTCCTTGGTAATCATGGGGCTGAAAACTATGAAGAACTAGTAGAGAACATGTTGAAGGCCTATCAACGATTGGATTGTCGGATCTCTCTTAAGACTCATTTCTTGCATTCGCATCTAGATTTCTTTCCATCTAATATTGGTCATATTAGTGACGAACATGAGGAAAGGTTCCAACGAGATATCGCAATGATGGAAAGCAGGTATCGAAGCCGCTTTATTACAAACATGATGGGTGACTACTGCTGGTTCTTACAACAGTAAGATCATATATCCACGTACAAGCGCAAGAGCAAGAGTCTCAAACATTTTTGAAGAAATTTATAGCTATGTGAGTATTACCTCTTTTATATGTAATACATATCTTGTCTTGGTCTGCGAAAAGATGAACTTAATGCAAAATAGGGGGCCCCGAATCAAAACATTTGCCCAGAAGCGTCTCATTCTTTTTAAACTCATAATAATAATATCATTAATTGATACATGGTGACAAAGTGAGCCATATAGCCTAGTTGCATAACTCAGGAACCTTACGTGCTAGGACAAAGCTGAGCACACATTTGGAATCATCGCAACATAATAGTTAGTTACAACAACATTTACTCAATTAGCAGAGACAAAGTTAAAAATTGTTGGCTAGTGCAATGTATGGCATCCTCTATTTCTGCACTAAACGTAATTCAAATAGACAATTTGAACCCCGCAACGGAACCTTTTCTAACCACTAAGCTACTTGAGCGATGTGTGATGGTGATTTGTACAACATGAATATGAGGGAGCATCGAATCATAGAGTATAGCGGTTCGAACACCAGCTCATTGTATTATTAGGTCCCTCGCCTTGAGAATCTCGTGACCTCAAACCTATCGAGGACTTGCAATTGATGCTCAGAAAATAAGAGGCAAAATGAGGCCCACATAATGACAACATCAGAGCACTGTTTATGGAAAATTTGAAAGCAATGGCTCTGATCATACTTCAAAAATTTGAATCGCTTATGCCAACACAAGTTACATAAATTATAGAGATGAAAGGGCATCACAGTAAATCCTATGCTTAGGAATTCATTTTAATATTTATTTTATGGAAGTTTAGAGATAATACTTATCATTTTGATTGTCTCGAAATCTAATGTAAAATAATGTGCAGTGAGGGAAAACACAGATTTGGACGCTCCCCCAAAAGTTAGTTAAATCCTTTCCAACTGTCGTAGAATGACCCTTGGTTTTGATCACTATACTCTTTGACACCCTTTTAGTAGCGGTATGCTTTAAGGGGCGTGAGTTACTTCTATGATAAAGTAGGCTTTGTTCTAAGAGTGCTAATTCAGTAGTTTTGTTCTTAAGGAAGAGCTATTTTTAAACACATAAGGATAAGAGGAAACATCAGAATCTACCAAAATAAACATGTATTTTAAATGAAACACTTAACTATTACAAACCAACAGTTAACACATTTCTATCTTTGGCATCAAAGATCTTTCAATGACAAAAAATAAACAAATAGGCTTTCCGTAAACATACCAATTGCCGATTAGTATTTTTTTATCGCGACTATATTTGAATAGCGTTAAACATTAAATTAACGTACTCTCGTCTACAAACACATATGACCTAGGTTCAAGAACAATGGTTTCTACTCTCCTTTAAAATGTGGGACGTACTAAAATTCTACTATCGCAATAGAGATATAAATGTTATTGTTAACTTACAGGTAGGTATTAGGGATTGCCGGATGTCGCTGGAGGACTTATCTCTCGCTTTGCAGTGTTGTGGCCGCTGGTTGAATTTTCGTCGATGAGAAATTGCTTGTCGCCTGTGACGGGGGCTGATTCTTCACCGTAATTAAAGAACGTGAGCTCGTTGGGGCTGGGTTCTTCTACTCTCACTGTTACGGTGCTTGAGATGTGAGAATCACTCGAGTGTGAGCGGCTTTGCTTTTCTTCAGTCGGACATCTTTGCAGACTGAAAAGGCTTCTTCGGTATGGCACTGATATAAAGCTTGACTATTTAGGTTAATACGGCCCTTAAAGGGGGGATCGATTTTCTCAATCGGATCCTATCGTTTCTCACGGAAATAGTCTTGTATGGCTGAAGGATCGATCTTCATGAACTAACCCTTCTTCTGGCGTATCGACTTCTAATCTTCTTATATGGCTGGAAGATCGATCTTCACGAACTAATCTTTCTTCTGGCGAATCAACTTCTAATAATCTTCTTGTCTGGCCGATGGATCGATCTTCACGAACTAATCCTACTCTGGCGTATCGACTTCTGATAATCTTCTTGTCTTTCTTTGCGGGGCTTATTTATAGGCGGATTGCCGCCCCATCTAAAGGGGGAAGTGACCAGGCCACAGAGGCAAAGGTGGGGGGGGCGAAGGGTGAGTTAGCATCTGGGGAGAGCGAGAATTCCTGAGGTGGCACTGGGGTGCCCAAGTCAGCTCGCAAATTAGAGGCTCGCAACCGCACCGCTACTTGGCGTGCCTTCTGACTCGCACCGCTTTTTTTTCCATAACCACGGGTTTATGGGTCTCGTAGGTAATTGGATCGTTAGAGCGTCGTTTAAGGACCTTAGGTGGTCGCCTTAAAACAGATGTTAGCTCCAACTGCCCACAGCGGCGGGGAGATCACACATGGTAAGCAGTTTCGCCGGCTACCTTTCCCATGCTTCTCCTCATGAGGGGGGGGGTGCTTTAATGCGCCTATACTCCTCCAGGATGCTTAAGGTAGCCATTTCTCTACATTTACCTCCCTCCTTAAGAAATTAACGGGAGGAAGGGCGTTCGAATCTGACGCTTACAATAATATACATGGGTAACTTACGGAACATTATATTATACAATAAATTCTAGTTCACTCGGGAATGTCTCGATAACATTTCACCTGACCTTACATTAATTCCTATATTACTGTGCCAACTTAGGATTTTCTTACCTACCACTAGGGGGTTACTCGCCCCTACTTACTTACAATTCTACTGATTTACACTTAACTTTGCTATAATACAATAGTTGGGCTGCTCCTTAATCGTCGACAGGGTTCCGACTTAACGAGTCGGCCATACAATTGTTGGACCCTTTTATATAGTGAATGGAGTACTGGTACTCCATCAAGAGTAAACTCCATCTCAGGAATCTTCCATTCTTACTCTTATTTTTACTTAAGTATGACAACGGTTTATGGTCGCATTCCAACTTAAACTCGCGCCCTATTAGATAATATTTGAATTTACCTATGGACCATATTATGGCCAAAGCTTCGATTTCGATAGTAGCGTAGGCTTTTTCTCTACTTAACAGTTTCCTACTGACATAAGCTATGGGATAGACTGTTTCATCATCTTCGTATTGAAGCAATACTCGCCTAACCCGTCTTGACTAGCGTCCGTGCGAAGGCCGAAAATCTTGTTAGGATTTGGCAAGCGAAGAATGGGCGCAGATACGAGTTTTCCTTTTAGAACCTTCAACTGAGTTATTGCATGGGGGTTTCACGTGACAGGGTCTGCAGCTGTCTTTTTTAAGCAATCATTCAGTGGGGCCGCAATGGAAGCGAAGTGTGGTACAAAACGCCTATAGAACGAGGCTGCTCCCATAAACGATCGGAGTTGTTTCTTTGTTTTCGGCCGGGGCATCTTGACTATGCCGTCCACTTTTTCTTGCTGGGTTTTCAAGTGTTTTTGTCCTATTTTGAATCCCAGGTAGTCAATGGACTCGTAGGCAAAAAAACACTTGGTCAGCCCGGCGGTTAGACCTTGCTCCTTCAATTTCTCCAGCAATACGCGTAAGGCGTGTAAGTGTGACTCCCATGTACGGATAGCTACGTACACGTTGCCGAAGTAAAACGACACGTCACTTAGGCCAGCGATAATTCGCCTCATCGTCCTATTATAATTGCTACCGGCTGTAAGTAGTCCGAAGGTTAGCCTGGTAAACTGTAACAGACCTCTCTAGGTCGCAAAAGCCATCAGTTTTTTGGACTCCTTAGCGAGAGGTATTTGATAGTACGCTTTACACAAATCCAATTCGGTGATGAATTTAGCGTCTTTAAGTAAATGGAGATTTTGATCTATTAGTGGGATAGGCTCGGCGTCGAAAACGGTCACTGAATTCAATTTTCGGAAGTCCACGCACATCCGAAATGATTGATCAGGTTTCTTAACCATTACTATGGGGGAGCAATAATCGGACTCCGATGGCTCTAAAATTCCCAATTTTAGTAAATTCCAGACTTCCGTATTGAAGGCTTCTCGTAGGTGGATTGGTAAAGGATATGGTTTGCTCCGAACCACTGAATTAGTTTTTAGTTTTATTTCATGGATAAAATCCTTGGCACATCCGGGGTTTTCAGAAATGACTTCTGGGAATTCCATGAGCAAGTTCACCATTTCCGCTTTTTGTTGAATCTCTAAGTGGGGATTTATCTTTAAATCTACCCGAGGGTCTTCCGTGGTAGGTGAGAGCGAGGGAAGTTCGTATTCCTCGTCTTGTTCCACACACACGGTGTGTATGACTTGCAGGGGCGTACCCGGGTAAACGGCATCCATCGGTTCTTCTTCGTCTAGAAGGGTAATATTCTTTATGCACGCGCAGTGGTGATATTTTTTTAGCATTTTTATGTGATAGGTTCTTCGCCATGTTGGGGTATCTATCAAGTAATCAACTGGACCCCGTGCCTCGATTACTTCAAACGGTCCCTTCCACTGGGCCCATAACTTATTATTTTCAGTCGGGAGTAATAATAAGACTTCATCTCCTGCCTTTAATTTTCGAGCCTTTGCTTTCATATCGAAGTAGTCCCGGTATTTGCCTAAATTTTTCTCGGCGTTCTCTTGAGCTAAGCCAGAGCAGTATTCTAGGCGCTCGCGCATATCCATCACTTAGGCGTAAGACGATTTGATTTCTTGGTCGAGCTTCGCGTTGGAAAATAATTCCTTAAGAATACTCATAGGACCTCGCACATTTCTCCCGTATAATAGCTCAAAGGGCGAGAATACCAACGTCCGATGAGGTATTTCTCGGCAGGCGAAAAGGGCTGCAGGCAGGTATCTGTGCCACTGTGTAGGGTTGTTTTGACACAACTTCTTCAATATATTTCGAGAGTCCCGTTTAATTTCTCGCAGATTCCGTTAGCGGATGGGTGAAATGGACTCGTAAAAATTGGCTTGACTAACAGCAGTTTATTAAAATACTCCATCAATTCTGAGGTGAATTGGCGCCCTCTATCCGATAGAATTTCTTTAGGCAGGCCTACTCGTGCAAAAATTGAAATTAATGCTTCCGCGCAGGAAATAGTGTCAATCTTCCGTAGGGCCGCGGCATCTGGGAACCGGGTGGCACAATCCACTAGGGTGAGGATGTAGGAGTTTCCTCCACTTGAAGGGGGGTGAATTGGTCCCACCAAATCAATAGCCACTCGAAAGAATGGTTCGGTTATAACGGGCACCTTTTGTAAGGGAGCGGGAGGTACCCGTCCTCTGGAGGGATCCTTCTGACACACGTCGCATGATCGGCAATAGGCCACAATTTTCCTGGCGGCCTGGGGCCAATAAAAGTGTCGGAATATATGCTGCGCCGTTTTGTTGTGCCCAAAGTGTCCGGCTAATATTCCATCATACGCGGTATTCAAAATTCTTTGCGTGTATTCTTGAGGTAAACACAGTGCTTTCTTGTTCTCCTTATCCTCCTCGCTGATAGCACGGTAGAGAAGTGAGTCTTCTACGATATACTGGATAGGCTTCTTTCCTTTCACTTGGAGAGTTTCACCTTTAATAGCTTTCTCGCATAGAGGTTTGAGAGTGGGGCATTCCTTCTGAGCACTGGCGAAGGAAGTCAATTTGAACCCATTGTCTTCGAGGGTAATCCTTGGGGTCAACTTAGCAGGTTGCTCTTTCCTCTGGGCTTCTTGTGCCCGGGTGACTACTTGTTGGGCCACTTCTTGCTGGGGAATTAGGGGGTTTTGTCCGATTAGTACTGCGCAGAACTTAATCGGGGCTACTACCACGTCCGTCCAACCGGTGAAATATCTGCATTGTATATGACATCTCACGACGGGGAATCGATTGTCGCGTCCTAAAAAGTCGTGGACGATTGCGAATTTCTTATGTTAGGGTTTACTGGGGGCAGCAACTTGTCGGATACCACTATGCACGTACATCCGGTGTCTTTGACTAAAGTGGATACTCGGCACCCATTAACAGTGCCCTCTTCAAATTGTAGGCCGCCTGGCGAACTTTTGTTGAATAAAAAGTTTACCTGTTGCTGGGGCCCTTCAGATGTTGGCGCGGGGACGTAGGACGAATCAGCTTGTCCTGCTGCGATCGCGGTAGTCAGGTTTTGCACCTATTGTCTCGAGGTCTCTCTCAGTCGGGAGTTCTGTGGGCACTAGAAACTCAGGTGACCTATTATCCAGCAGGTATAACAAGTGACGGGCTTCCTGGGATACGTGCCGGTATTAGGGTATGATCCTTGTGGAATCCTAACTTTTTTTCGATTTTTTTCTCCTCCAAAATTTGGCTTAAAGTTCCTTTTGCTACTGAGAACTTAAAGGGCTTCTTCTGCAAAAGCCTGGGTGGCGGCCCATTTTTTTGGGGGGAGGGAGCCTTCTCTCTCTTGTACTCCCTTGGATATAACCGATGATTTAGCGCGTGGAGGTCAGCCTCGTCCAGACACTCGTTGAAGGTAGAAGCTTTTCGGTCCTTAACGAATGCACGGATTCTCTGGGGTAGTGTACTTAGTAACTGATCTCTAAGCATGAATTAGACGATCGCAGCGACTTCGTTCTCTACCCCTTCTGACTCCATCCAAAATTGTAGGCTTTGATGAAGCTCAAAGCCAAAATGTTTGTATGTTTGTCCAGGTCTTATACGAGACTGCCTGAACCTTATCTTATATTCTTCCGGATTAAGGTTTGTTGCTGAGAGAAGTTCGGCTTTGAGAGTGGAATAGTCCACAGTCGATTCTGAGGGTAAAGATACGAATATCTCTCTCATCCTACGATTGAGTAGCGGTAATAGTCTGGCGACCCCATCTTCTTCTAGGTCCCAATTATTGACTTCAAATATTTTCTCAAAATGGGAGAGATATGAGCATAAATCTTCATCGTCCCTGTACTCCTGGAGTTTCATGCTGGCCGCTGGTGACACTCCTGTTCTGGATGACACTGACTGCACCTCTAACTCGTCTTTGCTAAGAGCTCTTTCGTGGGCCTTTATCTTCTCTCTTTCATCAACTTCCATTTTCGTCTTTTTTCTTCTTTCATCAGCTTCCATTTTTGCCTTTTCTCTTCTTTCATCAGCTTCCATTTTCATTTTACGTTCCTCTCTTCTTTCTTCTCTTTCGTTTCTCTCTTTCTCCTGAATAAACGAGTTCAGCTCGTTTTCTTCCAGTCCGAGGCTTTGACCTTGCTTCCGATAAAGGTCAAACAATGCCATCGCGCTTATGTCAGTCATCTACCTTGTTTTTAATCAAGCCTGACCTACTCCACCACCGAAACTTACCACTTGGCCTAACAATTACCTTTAGATGGTATCCACCTCTAACTTTACCAATTTTCCACTCGTCAAATATTCTATTATTCCTGGTGTTCCTTTTATGTGTTAGCTCTTCCTTAAATAGACACTGCTGGGTTCTTTCTAATATAAAACCTCTAGACCTGACACCACTTTTATAATATGTCGTAGAATGACCCTTGGTTTTGATCACTATACTCTTTGACACCCTTTTAGTAACGGTATGCTTTAAGGGGCGTGAGTTACTTCTTTGATGAAGTAGGCTTTGTTCTAAGAGTGCTAATTCAGTAGTTTTGTTCTTAAGGAAGAGCTATTTTTAAACACATAAGAATAAGAGGAAACACCAGAATCTACCAAAATAAACATGTATTTTAAATGAAACACTTAACTCTTACAAACCAACAGTTAACACATTTCTATCTTTGGCATCAAAGATCTTTCAATGACAAAAAATAACAAATAGGCTTCCCGTAAACATACCAATTGCCGATTAGTAATTTTTTTATCGCGACTCTATTTGATTAGCATTAAACATTAAATTAACGTACTCTCGTCTACAAACACATATGACCTAGGTTCAAGAACAATGGTTTCTACTCTCCTTTAAAACGTGGGACGTACTAAACTTCTACTATCGCAATAGAGATATAAATGTTATTGTTAACTTACAGGTAGGTATTAGGGATTGCCGGATGTCGCTGGAGGACTTATCTCTCGCTTTGCAGTGTTATGGCCGCTGGTTGAATTTTCGTCGATGAGGGATTGCTTGTCGCCTGTGACGGGGGCTGATTCTTCATCGTAATTAAAGAACGTGAGCTCGTTGGGGCTGGGTTCTTCTCCTCTCACTGTTACGGTGCTTGAGATGTGAGAATCACTCGAGTGTGAGCGGCTTTGCTTTTCTTCAGTCGGACTTCTTTGCAGACTGAAAAGGCTTCTTCGGTATGGCACCGATATAAAGCTTGACTATTTAGGTTAATACGGCCCTTAAAGGGGGGATCGATTTTCTCAATCTGATCCTATCGTTTCTCACGGAAATAGTCTTGTATGGCTGAAGGATCGATCTTCACGAACTAACCCTTCTTCTGGCGTATCGACTTCTAATCTTCTTATCTGGCTGAATGATCGATCTTCACGAACTAATCTTTCTTCTGGCGAATCGACTTCTAATAATCTTCTTGTCTGGCCGATAGATCGATCTTCACGAACTAATCCTACTCTGGCGTATCGACTTCTGATAATCTTCTTGTCTTTCTTTGCGGGGCTTATTTATAGGCGGATTGCCGCCCCATCTAAAGGGGGAAGTGACCAGGCCACAGAGGCAAAGGTGGGGGGGCAAAGGGTGAGTTAGCATCTGGGGAGAGCGAGAATTCCTGATGTAGGACTGGGGTGCCCAAGTCAGCTCGCAAATTAGAGGCTCGCAACCGCACCGCTACTTGGCGTGCCTTCTGACTCGCCCCGCTTTTTTTTCCATAACCACGGGTTTATTTGTCTCGTAGGTAATTGGATCTTTAGAGCGTCGTTTAAGGACCTTAGGTGGTCGCCTCAAAACAGATGTTAGCTCCAACTGCCCACAGCGGTGAGGAGATCACACATGGTAAGCAGTTTCGCCGGCTACCTTTCCCACGCTTCTCCTCATGAGGGGGGGGGGGTTTGATGTACCTATACTCCTCCAGGATGCTTAAGGTAACCATTTCTCTACACGAACTATGATTTTATGTATCATGCATCTATTTGATTGTTAGCAGTTCGTTATTATATTTAAGAGACCCAATAAAGATATGCTTTAAATGTAAATAACATTAACCAAACCAAAACATATAGGAGTGAGAATAAATATTATACTTGACACTAGATTGAAAGCGTCTATTATCTCGTTGCACCATTTTTATTTGCCAAAACTGCAGTCATGTCTTTCCTTTAAGAGCTCACCAAGTCAGACGAAATTTTGTAAAGTTGTTTTTACATAGTAGATATAAATTTTCAAACGGATGTAAGTCAGGGGATTGACTTGGTCACGTTAGATCATTAATATTATTCTGGAGGAACAAATAAAAATTTAACTTTGGTTCGCACTTAAATTGTGATGCAGAAGGTGATTCCTTCAAAAATCTTTTGGTTTACTCTCCTGATAGAGATCTTCGGACTATCCATGCATCCTATTTTGCATCAAATAAAAAAAAAGCTTATCCCCTCTTTCCATAATATTACGGTATCTCATCAATAAACAGAGCTATAGTTATGCAAGTTTAGGTCAGGTTGGCAACAAGATTCAAAGTTAAAAACAAATTCACGGTTTAAAAAATTGAGAATGCTCAGAAATTCTGGAAAAACAGGTCACCATTATTTCACAATCCTAGAAATTGCGAAAACACTTTAGCATTTCACGATTCTGCCTGACATTTCACGATTATGAGAAAATCAATGAAATCTTCAAACTCAGATTAAATTGTCCTGGTCGCTTCACTGTCAATAAATGACGTCATAAACTTTGAAAAATGATGGTAGGAGTTTATGAAAGATTGTATTTCTTAGATTCGTTCGTTTTTTTATTTTTTTTTCGCTTACGAGGGCAGCTTAAAATGTTGTTGTGTGATTACATATACATATATATATATATATATATATATATATATATATATATATATATATATATATATATATATGTATCAGGTCGTCCAGAAAGTTCTAAAGCATTTCCAAAGCTATGTCTTTAAACTCTTAATCTTACAGCTTTTTTGTTATTACTAGTGATATTTTGCCATCACTTGCAGCGAGGCAACCTCTTCTTGGCTTCGTCTCACATAAGAAATCAGTATATCTTTTACTTTTGTCAGCTCTTATCAAGATCAAATATGGATAACTAAAAGTTTCATTTTCGGCAAGTAATGATTTTCTTTTTTAAATATAGTGAAAATGATGAAAAAACCTGTAAAAGTGCAGGTGCAGTGAATAAAACAACGTTTCGAAAATGGTTTGCAAAATTGGTACGTGTGATTTCCGCTTAGAAGAAGCAAGTCGCTCCAGAAGACCTTCGAAGTTGTATGACGATCTTTTGAAGGTGAAAGTTGAATCAACATATAAATCACAACTAAGATTTTGGACTAGATGTTGAAAGTTAAAAAATTACTGTTCATGAACAGTCAGTCAAACTTGGGTTCATTTCCTGCTATGATGTATAGATCACTCACAAACTTTCTTAGAAAAACTGCATAGATTGATATTCATTCTGAGACATTCCTTTAAAACCAAATAAACCTGAACCTTTTAAAAGCAAATGGAGATAAATAATATATTGTCTACAATAACGTAATGTGGAAACGAACCTGGGCTTTGCGCACTGATTTGTGTCTGGTGGGAATTCAAAGGCATTTATGAGCTAGTCTTCTACAAAAAGAATATAAATTATTATCTGTACTCTTGCCAGCTAGAGAAATTGAATTAATAGATTCACCAGATGAGGCAAGAACTAGCCAACAAGAAAGGGGATGTGTTTTAACAAGCCAGCCCCAATCATCGTGTGTCTTCGGCACCCGCCTCCATATAGAGATTTGCATGAACTTAGGTGGGATCTCTTGCTACCGTCACCGTACTTTGCAGAGATTGGACCAGATAACTTTTATTTGTTTACCCCACTGAAAAATTCCTTGATTAAGACCCTGTCAAAAACTATCTGATGAACTTCTTTTCCTTCAAGACAGCCCAGCTCTAGGCGGATGGAACTATATAGCTACCGAAAAGTTGGTCTGACGTCATCAACAAAAATTGAGCGTAATTTGGTGAATTCAATTAATTGTAATATGTATAAATTTATTTTATTTCCATCCTTCAGGAACGCTTAGAACTTCCTGAATGACCTGATATGACGGGTTATGAATATAGGACTCGTTAATCATTTTCTCTTTATGACTAATAAAGGAAGATTGTTGATTAATTCTAATGGTATTTATTTATTTAACATACTAGTTGTTTAAACTAATTAATTTTAAACCATTCTATATTCTTAACAGTATTATAAATATAATAGTAAATGTATGGTAAGGTTTTTCAAGGAATTATTTAATGATTAAACGCATAAGTGTATGGCGGTGTAAATGGTTAAAAACGGATCTAAAATGGAAAGCAAAAAACAGGTTATGAAGTTCATGTTTCCGGGAGACATGTTTCCAAAAGAGCGCTTTGTAATATACAATATAACTGCTGATGATATTGTAAAATACAGAAACACGCAAAATTATTGGATACCTTGAACATACTGAGACTTCAGCACTTCTATTGTACTCAGTGGGATGAAAATTGAATATAACTTGATAAATACTTGTAATTATAGCAAATTAAGGGAAATGAAAAAAGTAAATATTAAGAAATTTATTAATTAAAATATTAGAACACGGAAATTAAAAGTATTGGACACTCAATAACAAGTAGTGTGAATATACCAGTTAGCCCGGTCAGAACTATCACCTCAAAATGGAAAAAACACCATACGGCCTTTAACCGGCCTCGAGTTGGACGTCGTCGGAAAATATCGGAGAGTGGTGGAAAGCTTGTAGCTCGGAAAGTTAAGCTAAACCCATTGAATATCCGTGCTGAGATACAGAACGATGTGCAGCAAGCAAAAATGGTTGCAAGCATGTATACCATAAGCAGGACGCTCCACTGAGTAGACCTTCATTCTATAACCCCAAGAATGACCCTCTTAATGAATAAGAAAAATATCGAGGGCCGCCTAACTTTTGCTAACTGATCCCTAGAGAGGCCCGAGCAGTCCTGGTATAGTAAACTTTGGTTCGAAGAAATTAAAATATAAAATTGACGTCATATATCGTTGAAACCTATCCTAACAGTAAACTGTGGTGGCAGCAAGTGAATTATCTAGGCAATTTTTTCATCTCCAGACACGGCGGCCTGCACGTTGTTGATGGAAATATGAATAACCAAAGGTATCGCCATTTACTGTAATAACATTTACTTTCTTCAGCACGATCACCAAATCTATCATCCAAGTAAACGTTCAACAGGACAACGACCCGAAATATACTAAAAGCCAACTAAATAATGATTTCTTATAAGAATGATCACCCAATTAGAATGGGCGAGCCAATCTCTTGATTTCACCCCATTGAGAGTCTGCGAAACGAGCCAAAAATATGAATCCAAGCGAGTAATCGGTGGAATTTGGAACAAATGAATTATTTCTGCAAGCAATAATAGTTGTCTATTACCCATTATTTTTGTCTACAACTTACACCAACGTACAAGAGGCGTCTCAAAGCTATACTTGGCAACAATGTCTCTGTAAATAAATATTGAGTGACCAGGGTCCAATCCATTGGGATCGAGTGTTTCATTGTTAATTTTTTTAAATTAGCTTTTATTTGCTCTATTGTACAAGTATTTACCAAGTTATAGTAAATTTTCTCTCACTCTTTAGTAGAATTGTAAAATTTTCTAAATTTTCAGTGTATCCATTACGTTCGCTAGTCACAGAAATAGATTACTGCTTTTTTATGTGAACACAAAGTTTCACTAGTAAAGATCTAGTGTTTCCATTTTTAACCAAACGGGAGATTACAGATAACAATGGATGACTTCTGAATGAATAGTATCATTTGACTAGAGATAGAAATAATTGATATAAAATTATATTTACGCCTAGTATATGAATTACTAGCAATTGGAAGATGATTACAAACTTTTAAATAGCATGCGTACTAACATCCAATAACTCTTTTTCAGACAAATTCAGCCGCTTATGAACGCCCCTTTTACCGTTATCAAAATATTTAAATCAAGAAAATTATGTGAAATGATGTTTTTTATATAGAAAGTATAGCATTTGTCCTCGTTGCTAGCGAATTAAATCTATAATTCTGAATTTGGTTAGGGAAATAAAATATTGTATTCAGATTTAAACTTCTGAAACGTAAGCAAAACTATGAATTTAACAAAAATGGTTAGTTAGATCGCATAGTAGAGACTTTAATTTTAAATTACTAAAACTGAAATTTATATATTTATTAAGCCCCCACCCCAAACTACGAATTGTAAAAAAAACAAAATATCTTCATAACACTTACCACAAATATCAATGAAAAATTTCATGTTTCTTGAATATAATTTATCATGAACGATTTTAGGTGAAACTGTGTTTCTGGTCATTTTATTTTATACTTTTTTATTATTAAGATTTAAGATGGGTTTTAAATAAAGTGAACGGTACATTATCAATCTTTTAGAGAAGAGAAGCAAATTTCATTGACACGAATTCTGAAAAAGTATTCTGATCGCTTTAAGAAAAAAAATACTGATGCAGCATTTTTTTAGAAAACTTCAAGAAACTTGCAGTAATTAACATCGTCCCGAAAATAACTGGACTATATTAAAAAGAACTGTTGAAAATATTTAGTTTGTTAAAGAACATGTTCTAATTAGATAATAAACCAGGTAAAAGTAAAGGTGAGCGTGAACTCTCAAAGATGACTGGTATTTTGCTCTTCAGTCAACACACGAATCAACAGCATACAAATGGGTTTTAGTTACACTTTTGTCCGACTCAGAATAAACTGAGTAGCAATTTGAAAAAATGTTTTAACGAAACTAGTTACATAATACAGAAAATATGTGGTTCTGGTCTAAATAAATACCGTTGAAATGCCTAGAAAGACAAAATGATCATGTTCGAACGCAGTGCACCAGAAACAGCACCGTACCTCATAACTCATCTTCAACTACCAGAAACATTGCGAGGTAGTTGTTCTAGTCTTACTTCTATCCACTTATAATTGTGGTCAGTAGTTAAAGAGAAAGCTTCCTATTGGCAAGAAAAATAAAAATGTGCCTCATTTTTGAAAGTCAGTTTTGGCTACCTTTCGAAACTCTGCCACAAATGTTTTGAGTAAATGTTATTTCTCAGTGGAGAATGGAAGAGTAAACTGCTGTATTTCAGGAAGAATGGAGATCCGTATGAATCTTTTATTCTAAAATAAACCTTATTCAAATGTTTGTTTCCATTTTCTAGCCCCCAAATTAATAGTTATTAAAAGTTCAATATTGTTACCATTTTTTACAACCCAATATATTGCAATGTATAGAAATCTGACTGTGAATAGAAATAGAGTACTTGTTCATCTTTTATATAGGACAGATGTGTCTATAATTCATTATCATTCAAGTCCGACAAAAAAATTTCAGGTTATAAGAAAATATCACCGAAAATATTGCCAACCTTGTTTTGTAAAATGATAATAAAAAAGCAAATTAATCGGCCAAAACCTCAAAACATTTCCAATGGCATCATTGCATTTCTGAATGCGTCAATGAACTGATTTGCAAACTAAGGCAAAGGAAAAGGCAGTGTTGTTGACTCTTTTCTAAACAGGTCCCAAAGTAAGACAGGAAGGATTAACAATAAAATAGACGAGCTAAATTTCTAGCTGATAAAATAAACCATACCGTCATTCTCTCTAAATTAAAAAACTTATAAACATAGAAGTAAGAAATATGATGTGACCAGTAATAGCATCTGGGCTTATTTACGGATTTATTCCAAATGAAGGTACATCAAAGGAATATGCTCAAGATTGGAATCTATGAGAAGAGTCAAGCTCACAAAATTATGTAGTTCCTTTTTATATGTGACATCAAGTAACAGACGAAAAAGAAGATAGTATATAATCCTTGGAAGTGATTTAGAGCTTAAAGAAAAATTGAAATTGATTTCAAGACGTTTTTTTCTCTTTGTCTTATGTATAGTTTTGCGTCCAATAGGCTCTCCCCGCTGAGCTCACTTTAAAGATTCTTGTATAATTCATTTCTCTTTCGTGAGCCTTTTGATTCGTATTGCAGTAAAACGTATTTATCTATACTATAAACTTTCCTTGTGCAATGAAAAGTTTTCTGTAGTTTTTTTGTCTTTAGGGATTTTAAAGAAACGAAATATGGACTGAGGATATATTTTTCTTGTTTCTCTTTCTTCTCTACACGAACCTTTAACAAAACTCGTATTTATTGCAGACCTAAAGTTATATTGTAATAAATCCACGTCTCTTTATGCTTTGGTCACAATAAAATCGTTTTTTGCAAGTATACTTTGACTAAAAATTCATCTTACTACAATATTGAATTAGCTTAATCAAAAATTGCTTAGAAAATAAATTAAAGTGCAGTCTCCTCGGACTCGTGTGGTTTTCCGTATTATGATGCAATAAGAATGGAAGGAAGACAATAAACAACCTCTATACTCAATTCAATATAAATTAAAATTACTATACCAGGAAAGCTTATTCTAGATAATATGCTCGTTATAAAGCTCGAATTCATTAGGTTATGGAGTACTATTATCAATGATATTCACCTCTAAATCAGGAATATACAAACTGAAAAGACCAGTTTGTTTACAAGGCTAATATTTCACATGCTTAGGCGGAAATCCATCTCAAAATCTTCAGGATTCTTCAATATTTTACAGCGTCGAAATATTAAGAGCGAACATAGGTAAATTAAAATGAAAACATGCAATAAAGTGTAAGCGCTGCAGATTGAAATGGAAGGAGAAACACCCAGCAAAATGTCCATGGAAATAGAAGCGATAGCAGTTAGCCTAAATGCAACTTTAAACTCTAAAAATAGTGATAAGAATATGGAAAAATGATTTTGTATCACCTATGTACTCCTTCAAAACAATAAATCAAGGTTTAAAAGTCCTCTTTTCACATAACCACGAGGAGCTTTGCTCGTTTAAGTCGACAAAGATTAGGAAGGGATGAACAATATCAAATTGGTTGTAAAAATGCGTTTGATTGTTCAGAATCGTAAATGGAAACGAACTGATCTTAATAGACCTTTCTACATTTACAAATCAAGTAAATGAATTTGAAGCCCCCAAAAAAACAAAAAACGAAAACATTTGTTTAGGGGAAGTCAGATTAGCAAACGTGATATCACATCAATGGAAATTGTTTAACTATAGAGTGAGCTAAAGGCAAGGTAATGTTAATAATTCATTCGAAAACGCTTTATACTATTTATGCGTCAAAAGAGGGTTAAAAATAAAAATCATCGGCCGTTTTCAATTTTGACGAAACTCCATTGCTTAACATCCAACACCAAAGAGGTAATTCCACTCCTCGCTCTATCTCTCTCTCTCTCTCTCTCTCTCTCTCTCTCTCTCTCTCTCTCTCTCTCTCTCTTTCCTTACGAAACGTACGAGGTGAACCTTTAACCATATTTTGGCCCAGTACAATAAACTATCAATTCTTATCTTATTATCATTAACCATGACGATAAACGAGAAACAGTGAGGAAGCAGATGGAAGATGGATAATAATAATTCATCAAAGCCCACTGGACAGAAAGTTAGCTAGAGAAAGAGTACACTCACCCACCAGCTCCATTTAAAACTTTTGGGGGTAATATGAAAAGCGCAAAAGGGACGAAGAGGTCTTCAAGAAAGTTGAAAAAAAATAAATTAAAACTAACAAAATCAACGGGATAATTTGTAAAATAAAAATCGATATTGCATGAGGTTTATGAACTGAACAGATTTGATCAGATATTAAGGAAGGAACAAATGTTTTAAATAATGCCTTTACCTTAGCAACATGATTTAGTTTAAATTGAAGCAAGAGCAAACCTCAAATTTCGGGTAACTTCTGATGGAAGAAGCATGAATTCCCTTCTGTTTCGGGTTATTGACTCATATAAGCTTTTACTAAGACATTGGTAAATCTATTCTTCTCCCACCCAAGGTTGATCCAAAGTTAGATGTTTTTCATTGATACTATTTTAATACAACTCATGAAGCATAGATTGGGGTTCTTTTTAACCACCCTCTCCCTCCTCCGTATTTTATTATATCACCTCCAGTTTATACATCTTATACCATATGCGTAAGAGTTTATTTGCTGTGAGAAGAATCAATATTTGCTGCTTGATTTTAGGGGTTAATTTTTCCTTTTATACTATTTTTTGGAACCTTAGATATATAAAAGAAGTTTGCACAAAAAGAAAAATTTGGTTTTTAATAAGATAAGCGAAAACTTGTCTTTTATAAAGAAGAATTAATTTAGCCCAATTAATTTACTTGTATGCAACGGCCTTCAACTAATCAAAAACGTTCAAGAAGTTTGCTCCATCACCTGCCACCTAAATTATTATAGTCCGAAGATGAATATGAAAATCAAATTCAAAAATTTGCATATCTTACAAAAAAAATTATTTAAAATCAAATTTTGTTAGTATGGAATCTTGATTTGTTTTTGAAGGAGTACATAGGCGCTACAAAATCCTTTTGGGATTTATTATAAAGAAAAATAAACAAGTAAACGAGAATAAGTAAAAACAAAACACAAAAGCCCATAGCTAATCTCAATGTTGAATCCAGGTGAGTAAAATCATAGACATAGTTGATTGCAAAGAAGCGCAATTGGCAGATGAATCGTATAAACGACCTCGCTGGCAATGTTGCGAACCTCGACCCTTTCTATAGGTGTAGTATGAATAGAAACGAAACGCCACTGTAACTTAATTTGAATATTGAGTTATACTAACTAGGTAAAGTGCATAGAGGAGTGTCGATAGAGAAAACCATTCAATTTTTTGTATGCTAATGACAGCAGTGGACAGAGTGCTGTAGATTAATGAGTTGGAAACTTCGATTTTGAAGGGTTGTCAGATAGTTAAGGAACGGGTAAACCAACCTGGTCAAAGACGATAAAACTTATTAAAGAAGACAGGCAGCGAAAGATATCGTTTCTAAATTCGATCGTGATCAGAAGAGAGCTTTAGTTCGAGAGGATGAGACTAGCTGCTTCCCTTTCCCTCCTGAAAAAGATCATTATATTATGATTTACGTCAAGAGAGTGCAGAAAATAAGGAAAAGACTTTGAGAACTTTTTATTTTTTATAGTGCTCACTCGAGTCTTTTGCTTATAGATTTTAGAAGGCGAAGACGCGAAGGGATGGTGTTTCCGCTCAAGCAATATTCAGTCTCGCTTTAGCAAGTCAACTTAGTGGTCGTCTATGGCTCCCATCACAGTTAGCTCAAGGGCAACTGAATTGTATAGTCTCTGGACTGTTACTATCCCTTGTAGTTCATTTTTACAGCGCCCCTCCTCTACCTAAGAAAGAGATAGATCACCTGGACTTGAATGTGGTTGTTGCTTATCCGAAAGCCATCGTTTTTTTACATTTGTTTGAGTTAGGTGTAAATTATGCTTAATGAATTTTGCTCCCACTGGATGGAACATAAAAAATGCAATTATTAAATTTAAAAAGATTAAAATTCTTCTCCGCAAGATTTTTGCCAACAGTTGATTGTTCAAAGGATTCGGATTGAGTTTGTTTTCCGCAGAAATTATTAACGGATCAACTAAATAAAATCTAACGCATAGATTCTTATGGTAGAATATCTTCAGCTAGCTTAAACTCTAGTAGAATATCTTCTGGTATTTATATAGAGGGGACGCTTCTAAAATTATACTATTGAAGAGGCTTATGACATTATGAGACCACATTATCCTCTCTAAAATCATTATTTTTATCATTGATCATGTAGTTTTTATTCATTTATTCTATTTTTTTTAATAAAATAGTCCAATAAGTAGCCATCTTATTAATTGATTGCTGAAGTTTCAAAGACGTGAATATCTTGATTTAACACATTTTTTATTTAGAGTGTTTTATTTCTTCCACAACTTTATTCTCCAATAATCCTGCTCCTCATTTTCTTAACCAGTCAAGATAACACTCACTGGATTACATAGGTAGATAATACTTTGATCAAGCTACCATCACTCATACTTTGCGTAAACCTTTAGTATTGTCGCATGGCACAAGTGTCTCGATTTCTCATTTCATGATTGTCTAGCAAACTATTATTCAGTGTCTCTGTAAAGGCTATCGCGGAACCCGGTTCACACGGCCCACAGGAATACCCACCTAAAATTTATAGAAGACCAAAGATCTAAAGGCCTACCAGAAATTCACCAGAATTAATCAGAACGATGCTAAATTATGAGGTATTCACAAGGGGTTAGATAAATACACGCACAAAAAGTATTTACAGTATTATTTACAACAAAATTAAAATGAAATAAATTAACTGTTAACAAATTATACGATGGGCATTAAACAATAAGAAAAGTCGCAAATGCTCAACACCATCGAACGACCACAAGTTGTTTTAACACAAGGTGAACAACCAAAGTCAACTTGCCTCCTTTATGAGGATGGTCAGATATTAAGCATTTTCGATAAAGGAGGCCGTCAACCTTAAGGAACTGGTAACTTGCCCCGTTCCTTACTCGCTCGATCTCTCCTGAGGTGGCTTTAGCTCGAATAACAGAGAGGGTTCTACAGGAAGGCTGCACGAAACCGAAGTCGTCAGACATCACGGAAAGGGGCTGGAGAGCAGGCAGAGCTAAGGGATGAATTCGTTTCATCTTCCCTGGCCTGGTCTGGACAGCACGAACATGGCTGAGTTTAGGTGCTGAGGGAGTTCCGGTGATAGTGGAAGAATTTCTCGGTGGAGTAAGGGTTGCAGATGACTGAAGTGAAGCTGCGAAAGGTAAAGCTTTAGAAGCATCAAGGTCCCTAACTCCCGGAATGTTTCCAACCAGTACACTAGTGAATTTAATTGGTGTTCTAATGACGTCTGTCCATCCTTCGAAGTAAGGGCAATGAAGGTAGCAGCATACAAGGGGGAATGATTCAAATCTTCCCAAATAGTCGGCCATGAAGACTTTCTTGTAGATAGTGACGTCAGTGTCGGGCAAGACATCTACGGGCAAGACAACTACGCAAGAGCAGCCAGTGTCCCTGATATTGGTCGTAACAGAAGTCCCGTTAATCGTACCAGAAGCCTAGAAATGAGGGACACTTCGGTCGGAAAGACAGAATCCCATCTTAAAGGGTTTCGACGAAGACGAGCCATCCTTGCAGACATGGCGGTTCCTTGGGCACTGCGGTCGAATGTGGCCAACCTCACCGCAGCCATGACACGTCAGGGTGAAGGAGAAATTCTGTAAGACACTCTTAGCGGTGGACAAAGTTGTGTTCCCCTTCCAAGACCTGTTGGACGGACGCACGAACTTCTTGGAATAAGAACTAGAAGTACTAGAAAGACTGCAATGAGCAAAAGTCCAATTATTCGCCAGCTGGATTGCTTCCGATAGAGTAGAGGGTCGTCGTTCCTTGATAAAGGCGCGCAGGTCAGAATGGAGGAAAAATAGAAATTGGTCCAAGATCATAAATTCCCTGAAATAATCGGGCTAGGTGAAATAAAAATTGCTGAAAGGTTTCCCTCGAGGAAGCCTTAGCGCTACGAAACTCAGTCCGGTGGCAGTCGGGAGTTTTATTGAATCCGGTAAGAAGGGCTCTCTTCAAAAGGTTATAGTCCCTGGTGACGTCCATTGTCAAAGAGTTATATAATCAGCAGCCTTACCGATGAGGAAACTTCCTAACCTCACGGCGTGGCTCTCGGGATGCACTTTAGGCAATTAAGCAACCCTTTCGAATAGGATGAGGTAGGAAGTGATTTCTCTCCTTCCTGTAATAGAGGAAGTTTAGGTCTACTCATCGGATCAGTAAACTGAACAGAAGCAGGCTGCTGAGAGGCGGAGATTCGAGCCAATTCAATCTCCTTCTTTGATTCTTCGATCTTAGTCTTAGCCTGCTCTTCTTCTACTTGGATTTGGGCTAACTGAAGTTTCCGTTTTTCCTCCTCTTTTTTAGCCTGGCGCTCCTTCTCGCGCTCCTCACATTCAAACGCTTGTTGTTGGAGGACATAATGAGCAATCTCATTACCAGTGAAGGTCAGCTCCACTGCCTGGTCCTTAAGTTCTTTAATGTGGGACATAATGAGAGAAAACGCGAGTCTGAAAAATAATTAAAGTTAATTCGATAATGAGAGTTATACGAATAGGTTACAAACCCCAAAATAGGTGAGCAGGTTAACTCTGCAAGAGCGTTATGAATAGCAAACGCAAAAATGAAATGACCCGCAAGAGTTAACTAAACACAAAAGAATGCTAAATAAAAGGTGACAAAAATAATTAAAAAAAGATTAAACGCACGATGGGGACAACAGAAATCCCACACAAGAGGCAAAAAACAAACCTATTTAAAAAGAAAATTATGCTGAAAGTTGCCAAAGGTAAGTAGTACAATGATAAACACGGCAAGAAAAAAAAACAACGGTGAAAACGAGGCAGAAGACACCTCTGCAAGTGTCAAAAGATCAATAATTTAATACAAACAACGGCTAAGCAGAACCGTGAGAATTGAGGCAAAGGCAAACCTCTGTAGCGCAAGGGCTAACAAAATCCTATGCACAGTAGGAATTCACTTCTGGTCCACAGACAGTAAATGAGCGAGCGAGGCGACTTAAACACCCAAGCGGATTAACACCAAAACCTAACCTGATAACTTAAACTGGAAAAACGAAATACTGGCTAACTCTAATCCTGGAAAAACCTAATTCTGGCAAGGTCGCCACGTATATAAAGGCTATCGCGGAACCCGGTTCACACGGCCTCAACGAAGTACACCAATAAAATTTATAGAAGACCAGGGATCTAAATGCCTACTAGAAATTCCCTAGAATTAATCAGGACGGTGCTAAATTAGGAGGTATCCGCAATGGGTTAAATAAATACACGCACAAAAAGTATGTACAGTATTATTTCCCACAAAATTAAAATAAAATAAATTAACTGTCAACAAATTACACGGTGGTCGTCAAACAATAAGAAAATTCACAAATGCTTAACACCATCGAACGACCAGAAGTCGTTTTAACAAAAAAGATATTCGCGCATACAAAAAATGGGTTCTATGGATAAGTTGTTTAAAGCCGATACGACACGCGCCGTTGAAGATGAAAATAGGTTTCGCCTCTCTAGTGACGGGAGTTGCCGGAATAACCTCCCTGTCTTACGTCCCTTATCTGAAGGCCCAAAGTTACATAAATGACACTAATAACACTTAATTAATTTAAAGGGGACGTAAGAAAAAAGAGGTACTCCAAAATACTTGATACCAGAGCAGTGAAGCAATAATCCATGTCGGGAACCCAGGTGAAAGAGGCTCGGCGTGAATGAGGAAATTCGATCCAAGTTGATAGGGGTGAATTCGATGGTGGTCTTCAGCGAGGAAAAACCCACAGACGGCGATATCGTGTGACGAAAGGCGTCGGGAGCGCGGAGAACGATGATTCAAAGGCTCAACGATCCGAAAAAAAGAAATACAGACGACAGAATTCTCCAAAGAGGAGATGGCAAGGTGTCTAGGGGAGAACTTTCACGTGACCAGTGTGACCAGATTACGAAAGAGAACACTTGCAAACGTGACTGGAAGAGCACAATTCGATGCAGACGACAAAGAGGCAGCAGAATTGCTGGCAGGTATCAATGGCAGATAATCAGCGCTGAACGAAGGAATCTGGTACGGGTCTCCAAAAATTAATGACGTAAAGGTAAGTGGCGGACAACGATTCAACGGAGCATTCAGGCAGAATTCGGATGTCCAATTCTCCACAACACTTTAAACCTCTACTCTATAAAAGATACATTGATGATTGATTCGTTCTCTTTCTATAATAAAAATCATGCCTTCCACTTTCAAAACTACATCAACTTCCACCATCATAACATCAAATTTACACTCGAGCACGAAACTAATAACTCTCTTTTATATTTGGACATTAAGATTATCCGGTCAGAAAACAGAATTTCAACTTCAGTATATAGAAAACCCAACATTCACTCTGCTTTGCACTAATTATTTCTCCTTAATAAAATACACGTGATCCCTCTCGTCCAATCTAATGTATCGAAACAGAAAATATATCTCAAAATATCCTACATAGGCTCTCTGACCAACAAATTCATCTTAGACTTACAACAATTATTATCTAATGTTTATCCACAAATCAAGTTCTACTGTATCCCAATTAATACTATCTCTCTTAAAACCTACTTGTCTCATAAGGAGAAGCTACCCTTACTACTCAGGTCCTCACTTGTTTATCAATTTACGTATGCGAGTCGCCAAATTCGCTACGTAGGTAAAACTACGCTACAATTGAAGCTGAGGATTTGCAAACATAGGGGGTTTCCCACTATAGAGACACACCCATTGCTAAACTAGAATTCTCTACAATAAGGAATTATTCGGATAACTGTACATCATTATTGTCCTCTTGAAATTATAAATTGTTGGGTTCTGCGGATAAATCCGTAGATATCAACATTTTGGAATCTCTATTTATCCAAATGCTTATTTCAGAATTAAATTCGAGTCAGTCGGCCACATCACTTTACATCTATTAATTCAAATATCTTAATTTTAGTTTGTTTATAATGCCATTTTTACCTAAAATTTAATTGCAACCTACTCAATGACTCGATAATTATAATGTTCTATAAGTTGGTTAACCATATTTCAGTTATTTTAAACAATTACCATGTTTAGCTCATTTGAAATTTCCCACATATTAAATATTTAGATTCCTGTCCTTCTCTCAAGTTGGTAAGTATTCATTCATTTATTTCATTTTAATTTTTAATTAGTGCTTTGTTTTCTCAATTTGTTTTATAATTTTGAAGTTTTCGTTGTAATTTCGCATTGTCCTCTCTTGGTAATTTTTGCATTGTTTTCTTGAAAGTTTTACTAACCATTAATATTCATTATTACATTGTCGCATTATTTTCTCTCAAATTCAACTTATTGTCATTCATTAATACATATATCTCTTTATGTATTCTAAGCTTGCTTATTTTCATGTTGTTTTACTGCATTATAGGCTGAAGATATGAACATAGCTAAAGTTCGAAACGTTCCAAATTTTATATGTTCTGAATACTGGTTCTGGCTTTAACCTACATACTATATATATGTATATATATATATATATATATATATATATATATATATATATATATATATATATATATATATATATATATATATCTTCTCACATGGTAGATAAATATATTATAATATTCCAGCCAGCAATTTCATTGAAAATTATGCTTTGCGAAATTTGTTGCTTTCTAAATATCTATCGGACGAATTGTTGAGTCGATCTTTTGTTTGCTTTTCTCGATTTCCTTGATTAATGAGCTTCGCACAACCTTTTTTTATTCCCGTGCGAGTTTTGTCGTGAGCGAATCTATGTTGAGGGTTGGTCGGTCCCCGTTTTGCTTTTATTTGTTTTGTAATAATATCATAATTATTCGGCCAATTTTGAACGAAATTTGAAAACCTAATGTTGTTTGACTTTCTGTTTTGAATGCAATAATGGTCAAAGTCCTCCCAAGCTAGCTTGGCAATTATTTTTTTTTGGATATAATATAATACCTATCCAGCCGATTCTAACGAAATTTAAAACCTTTATGATGTTTTACATTCTCTTTGGTTTTGGCAATAACATCATAACTATTTGGCCGATTCTAGCAAAATTTGAAATCCTCATGTTGTTTTACATTCTCTTTCGAATGATATAATTTCCAAACTCTTTTAACGTTATCCACTGAATTATTTTGTTTTGGCTATAACATCATAACTATTCGACCGATACTCTCCTAGACTAGACTAGGCTATAATATACTATACTCTTCTACACAAACCTAGAATAGGTTATAATATGCTGAGCTTTATTAGGCTAGGTTATACTCTGTTAAGCTATGCTAAAATGATAATGTACAAGGGTAAGATATACCCTGATAGTTTAGCCTAAAAAATGATATATTAGGATAGCATATATTTAGTATGTTATGCAAGACAATACTAAGCTATGGTTGACCTTGCGAAAATAACACTAAGGGTTATACATATCTACGAGAGTTAATGCAAGTCATGGTTATACTATGATATGCTAGGTTAAGCTAGGCTAAGCTATACTAGGCCAAACAGGGCAATACCATGCTATGCTAGTGTAGGGTAAATTATAATAGGCTAGGGTGAGCTATGCTAGGCCAAGATAGGCTATGCTAAGTAATACTATGATAGACTACGGTAAATAGCTTACCAAGGCAATATAGGCTAAGCTATGCAAAGTTATTCTAGTCTCCTGAATGGTATGCTATACTTGTCTAGGATATACTAGGCATGGATATAATATGATACGTTTGGCTATATTATGTTATGTGTGGTTATGTTAGGATAAGATATACCAAGCAAGCCATAGTATCCTAGTCTAGGCTAGGCTATCGTATGCAAGGATATATTGGCTAGGCTATCGTATGCAAGGATATATTGGCTAGGCTATAGTAGCCTATTTTCCTGAGCTATACTATGCTAGGCTACCCTGGGCGACGCTAGGCTAGGCTGTAGCATGCAATGCTAAGCCATGCTTAGTTAGGCTAGGCTAGGCTATAGGAACCTAGACTACACTAGGCAATGCGACGCTAGACAAGGCTATACTAGGGTAGGGCAAGCTAGTCTATACTATAAAATGCTAGGTTATGCCTAGACTACACTAGGCAATGCGACGCTAGACAAGGCTATACTAGGGTAGGGCAAGCTAGTCTATACTATAAAATGCTAGGTTATACTAGAATCTACTAAGCTAGGCTAAGTTATATATTAAGCTAAGTTAGAATGTAGTACGCTATACTATGATCGGTTATACTAGGCTAGCTAGATTATACTAAGCTAGGATAGTTAGGTTCAGCACAGCTAGGCTATTCTTTTTTTAGGCTAGGCTATCCTATGTTTGGCTAAGCTTGGCTATACTAGGCTCAAACTTGTAGGTTATACTATACTATGCTTGGCTATGATATGCTATGCTATTCTAAGCAAATTAAGTTAGGCTATACTAGACTATGCTATGCTAGACAATACTACGCTATGCTAGTCTAAGCTATTCTCTACTATGCTAAAGTATGTGGCTATACTATTCTATTTTAGGCTAGACTAGAATATTCTATGCTATACTATTATGTGCTATACTATACTATAATATACTATGCTATGTTATGTTATACTATGCTGTGCTATGCTATGCTATAGTATACTATGCTATGTTATGTTATACTATGCTGTGCTATATTAAGAAATGCTGTGCTATGGTATGCTATTGTATAATGTGCTATGTTATACTATGCTGTGCTATATTATGAAATGCTGTGCTATGCTATACTATGATATGCAATAATATTCTATAATATACTATGCGCTAATCTGCTATGGTACATTATGTTATACTATGAAATACTGTACTATTAGTGTGTTTCAAGCTTTTCAACGTTCTAATTACATAAATGAGGGGTGTTCAACATTTGCAGTCCTACTTATGAATTCTAGTTTGTTTGTTTTTTTAATATAATTTTAGTTCTACTTGGTTAGCTACTTAAAAGTTCAAACTTATTTTTGTCATTTTGGGGAATTAAATGATTATTATGATATTAATAATTATATGTATTTCACTTTTTTTTTCCTTACTTCACCATTTGAAACATATTCATCAGTGTGCTGAAGAATGCGTGGTCTTCAGTACTACCATCCTACCATTGGGATTTGACCTACAATTGATTTTAAAATTAGGATAGGACTGGCGACATTGACACATTTGAACACCTAAATTGAAAATAGCAAAGTTGTTGCCATCTCAAATCGAAACGCTGGTAGACGTTCTGAAATGTGAATGTGAGAAACTACCCAGCAGCCAATCTTGCAAAGGATATTTACTCGAAAGTGCTTGAAAGGTGGAAACTAGGGAAAAGTTCTTTTCTAGCTATCGTTGTAAATTCAAGATTCACAATCTTAAACAGATTCAAAAGAACTGGCAGTAGGCCAACAGCATATCCTTTGTGAGAGGAGAGCTACAGGTCTAAGACACTTTCATTACAAAACTAGACAACTTGTTAATATTCTCAGGCGCAAGTGTAAATTAAATTTTGCTGTGAATTTGGCTGCCTCCGTTGCAAAAACGAAACTCAAATTAATTTAAGTCCACTATGAGATGAAGATCTATGTGTAGGAACCTGCTTTCATTAAAGTTCAGGGAGAAATGATTACTTCTTTTGAACCACATCAAGTTTACTTTCGAGATTAACTTGAGTAAAATAGACAACTTAATAAGTAAAAGCGACAAGAAGATGAAGGAGGAAGAGTTGCTTACTATAAGTAGGCCAATGTTTCTATGCCATCAAGTGAAATAATTTTCTCTCATGAAGAAAATGAAGAACAAATAGATGATGCTAAAGATAGAAAGGATTTAAGTTATGGAAAATACCAACCACATCTTCAAATTCCTATTAAAAGTAATCCAGGAATTATGTTTGGGAAGCAATAACATTATAACTATTTGGCTGATTCTAACGAAATTTAAATATCTCATATGGTTTTACATTCCCCTTCAAATAATATAATTGCCAAACTCCTCCCAAGGTTAGCCCGAGAATTAGTTTGTTTTGGCACTAACATCATAACTATTCGGCCGATTCTAAGAAATTTTAAACCCTTAAGGTGTTTACATTTTCTTTCGAATAATAGAATTGCCAAGGTCCTCCCAAGGTTACTTTGGGAATTATTGAAAGCTTTGAAGGTTGTCAGGTCATAAATCAGAATACGTGAAGGAATGCGATTTTTTGGTCAGCAGACCTTGTTTACTTCCTGCCATGCATTTCAAAATTCCATGTGCGGAATAACAGTAAGGGTGTGACTTTATACACATTATATTGGTATACATACATGTGCTCAAATATGCAAATCTACGCATATATAAAATATAAGAATTCTAGAAATTCCTAGGGTTTGCAAAGTATACATAAACATGAAATATCTCGTTCTTAAGTCGTAGCTGTAAATTTATCTTCTTTGAGATAAAAATATGCTCTATATTTTTTTGTCCTTTGACTCCGCGCTCTTTGCTTTATGCACGCCCTCCTATCATAAATAAACTCACTGTAGTTAACCTTTGGAATAAATGTATAATGAAATAAAATCTTCACGCAAATGACGGATATAAATAAGTAATTTATTCCCAACTGGATTAAGGTGTCATTTTCCTGATTATTTTTGTCGGTTTGAACTCATTTCGCAAATGACTTCAGCGTGAGATTCCACCGCCGACCTTTCTATGAGATTTCATCATCTTATGGGAATCGTATTGCTTCGGTTCATTTAGTGTGATTGTCTTTATTTAGGTAAAATTCTGCCAAAGATTTAATTTATTTTTAAATTTTATATCTAATATAAATCCGCATCGTGTCATTTGTTTATCCTTAAAATGTAATAAAGGATTTGTTGTCACCTAAATTTCATTTCCTATCAAAAATTAAGTGTGCTTTTTAATAACGAAGTGATACCTCGTCAAGCTACGTAGCTAACATTCAACTACGTATGTTCGTTGTAGCTTTATTATGAAAGTGGATTTGGTATGGTAGAAAGCCACTTACAATCCCCACTAAAAGGACGCTGGGTCCTAGTCAAAATGTGCAGTGAGGAACAGAAAGAATTAAATTAAATTCCAGGAAATATTTCTTTTGTGCTTGTTGCATTGGGTTTCAAATACATAATCTTTGATCTTGCAAAGATCAAGGGCGGATTGAAAGACAAGTGTAAGGCCAATCCTTTTTACTGTTTTGTCATTAATAGTACAAAAAAATGTTTGATTGTATTCCATCTTTTTATCTCTCCTGTTGGAATTTGGTAGCGGTAATGTTAGATACCCACATCGAAGATTTTAGATAAAAGGTAAATATAATCAATTAATAAGAAGCGCCAAGTATTCACTTTCTAATTGTCTTTTTCTCCCTTTGATATAATCCCTTTTGAATTCATATGTTAAGTTCTTGATCTTATTTTACTTCAATTTCGATAGGTTTTAAATAGGGTAATTGATTCACTATGTCATCGTTATAAGGATAACGATCTTCGTTAGCACATTATTGGTTCGGGTTATTCTCATTTTTAATTGATGTTCTTTTTCCCTGTTATTTCCGCTACTCAATGATACTCTTTGCCTTTGAATGTGCTACGGGAATCCACACGCGGTACTCTTCTTATTATAATAGTTTTACAGCTTTTTCTTGTCTCATTAGAGTTTAATAATACACAAATAGCTGCGTCGAACTAGTAAACACACTTTAGAAGCATCTACACGAACTATCTGTAGTATTACAGATAGTTATCAATACAGAGGAATTAGTTATGAATTGGACTTTACCACTTCGATAGAGGTAACGCCTTCTCTTTGAGAGGAATTAGTTATGAATTGGACTTTACCACTTTGATAGAGGTAACGCCTTCTCTTTGAGAAATAATTGCCCCCAAATGTAAGTTGCGTCCATGCAATCGAATAACTAAACAAAAAGGAAAATTCACGAAAATACTCAAGAAGGAATTATATTCATAAAGAGCAAATTTGATTAATTATAGTTATCCAATTCACCTTAATAAAAATAGGTTTCTTGCTATATTTTTTAAGGTCGACTGGATTAATTTTCCTTCTATCATATAACGTAAAAAAGATAATAATTTTGCGATGATCCGGTCACTTTGATGGTAAAAATAGACTGATGGATGACAAAAGCTTTTTAAGCTTGCCCAGTCATGAAATACTATTAATTCTGGTTAATTCTACTGACTATTGCTTTCTTTTGTTGCTTTGCATATCTCGAAACTGCTACACAATTTGCTGGAGATCCTACATATACATGTTTCTTCACTGGAAAAGAAATTTTTAATAAGTTTTTCAAACAAACTTATTGCCAAATAACAACACTAATATAAAAGAATCCTTTGGATACTTTGGAGAGGTTGTATTATAAGGAAGGGTTAAAATATTGCTCCGCCTAAAGCCATCCTATTTTTCTAAACAAGAACTTTTGACCAACGACTAAATATCATATATGAAATGTGACGGATATTTTTATTTATCCCAATATTTTTTTATTGTCTCAAATTCAATACCAACGAATTCCGGATCATTCAAGAATAGGACAAATATAAAGAAGCAAAAATGGAATTCTTAATTTTTGCAGAGGGATAGATTAGTAATGGCTTGAAGATTGGACGTATATACGATAAAGGTTGATACAAAATTTAAATCATGGTAAGTACAATGTTCCATGTTATCCAAAATAGGTAGTTTACCGGCTTTTCCTATTTGTCAGTTAATTTACTTGAAGGTAGTGGATTAGTTAGAGTACAATTAAAAGTATTTACATCAAATTCAATAGAGAAAATACAAAATATATCATTAGGATAGCGGTATAGATAATAATACTAGAAAGGAGGTGGAGGTGAAAAAGTTAGTTTAAAAAAAATTCTATATATGAAATGCTGAAAAGAGGAAAGAGAAGATTTCCCTTGCTCATACTAAAGCGCCGGAGAGACCATTCACCATTTAATAAAAAGAGAAATTTTGAAGACAATGGTTGTCAAAGCGATGCGTAGTTATCAAGGAAATCACGAATATTTTTCATATGATTGGATTCAATGGTGACTACAAAGTCAATCAAGGATTATTCGTATAAAACAGATTAACGAGAACTGAAAAGAGTTTTGTATGTATATATATATATATATATATATATATATATATATATATATAAATATATATATATATATATATATATATATATATATATATATATATATATATATATATATGTGTGTATCTAGTCTAAGGGAATAATAACTAAAGACATCTGGGTTTAGCTTTGCCCCTTTGATGTTCTCCGGTAACATAGGAGAACGGGCAAAAGGGTAAGTGATACGAGACTGGTTCCTGACCTCAGCTCAAAAGGCAGGCACTTCGAGGGTCTAGTTATAAACAACCCCTTCAAAAGTGCAAACTGCCGATCTCGTATTACCCCCTCTCCGAGCCACCAGACGCAAAAGTGTGGGAGACCAACCTAAGGGCCCACCTTGCGAGGCCCCCTCCCTCCATCCACCTCCCCACCCACCTCAGCGGGAGTAATTTGGGTATATAACGGGATGACCCGTGTAAACCTGCCTTTTTGTTCGTTCCCACCGAAGAGACAAGAAAGTCTCCGGGTGACAGAAGATTTCTCGAGTTCGACCAGAAGACTCAAAAATCACCGGTACAAATCTATTGCAAGTTAAGGAGAATTTGCAGTCATTGTACAATACCAAATTGTACCAAGGCAGCTCGGTGCCGTTCGAGCCCCAATATTAGAGAGTATCAACCTATACAAATTGAGGACTTCCAATCTTATTCTATCTGAGTTTGACAACTCCAAACTAAATAGATTTCTCATCCAAAATCGAAATTATACATATAAGCGAGACCCAAATCGCTAGAAAAGAATATAAACATATCCCAAGATTAGAAACCTTTTCAAGGTCATAAACATAGTAGAACCAACCAGCCTCATCGGCGTCTTTGTTTTGATTCTCTTACGCCAACTCAAAATTCCGTGTGACGTCACTTATCCACCTTTAGGCCGGAGTAGCGCCATCTTAGGGAGCAAACTGCAAACTACTCGAGCTACGCCTCTCAGGAACAAAAATAGCCGAACATATTCTAACTGGAAACTGTTATTAATCTCCATTACCTTATGTAGGTAAAGAATAATCCTGTCATTTATGTCCACGTGCATAAAAATTAGTTTATTGGATGTCTGACTAAGGACAAAGCTATTAACTTAAAAATTGTTCACCGTAAAATTTGATCGCGAAGCGTGCTGCTAGAGCTCACCCAGTAATCCAATTTTCTTTTTTTAAGTGTATTAGCGAGATGGGTATGTTCATTAAATTCGATTTTTCTTTAGTAAATGCACTATTTTAATTATCCCGAACGAGTAGAAGTACCAATATTTGATAATGTCAAGAAAGAAACCCAGTTTATTCATTCACTAGAATAAAAATAAAGATTAGCACTCTTAGAGCCCGATCCACAAGCGATCACCGAGGCACGAACTTACGCCTTAATTTAAAGTTATTTGGTTTATTAAAAATTAATAAAACAAATAAATATATATTTATATTAGCTCGGCTAACTACGACATATTTAAGTGGTGTCTGGTGTGGGGTTAAGTCAGAAGAACCCAAATTTGAGATTAGAGTAAAAAGCCCTTACCCATAACAAATATTTGCCAACCCGTTCGAGGAAAATTTAAATAACGAGACTTCAAACAAGTCTTAAAGATTCTGTGAAGTGTAGTTACGAAGGTAGGAATTATAACTCAACGAAGAGTGCTGTGTAGTGTGCTGTCTTGTTTTCGAATAGGAATAATCCAATCAAGAGGTTCAGAGAAAGGTAAGGTTAGGGTAATAAAAGCTAAGGGACTCCAAGTTGCATACGTAACGTTCGTTACAGCGGTGAAGTTTCGACGAACATAGCCAATATGTCTTCGTTTGAATTATTTGTTAAACAAGGTCAAACCCTCGGACTAAAGGACAAAGAACTCCTTGCATACGTCCAAGATAAAAAAGGACGGAAAGGGAAATAAGGAGAGAAGAGAGAAAGATACAGATGGAGGCAGAAGAGAGGGAAAAAATAAGGGAACACGAGAGAGCATTGAGCAAGGAGCAAGTGGAAGTGCAGTCCGTGGAGTCCAGGACTGGGACATCGCAGGTCCCAACTATGAAGCTGCCAGCGTACAAGGACGAAGACGACCTATACGGGTACCTCTCGCACTTCAAAAAAATTTTGGAAGGGAATCACTGGGATATCGAGACAGACGGTATCGCCAGATTACTCCCCATTCTCAGTACCCGAGTAAGAGACATATTCGTGTCTCTACCATCTGGTGCGACGATAGACTATTCCACCCTAAAAGCAGAACTACTGGGAGCGATTAATCTGATTCCTGAAGACTATAGGATAAAATTTAGGCAGGCTAGGATTCAGCCCGGACAAACCTACCGACAATTTGGTTTTATTCTCAGGAGACACCTCCAATTTTGGTTACAGTCAGCTCGAGTGAGAAATGATTTTAACTCACTCATCGACTTCATACTGAAGGACCAGCTATTAAGCACGCTGTCTTTAGAATTAAGGGCCTTTGTCAAGGACAGGAGAGCAGAGTCCTTCGATGAGTGTGTGTCAGAAGCCGACTTGCATTTATCAAACTATAGGTTATATCTTAGAGAGTGTAATAAAAACAAGCCCTCGTCCCCCAAGAAAGGTGGGTATCATCAGAAACCCTTTTCCCCAAAGGAAGGAGATTATCCCCATAAACCCCCGCAAAATAACTCCCCTAAATTCGTCATGAACGCCGTAAATCCCAGAAACCCCATAACTTGCTATAGTTGTGGCATCCAAGGCCACCATAGCTACAATTGCCCCCAAAACTCGAGGCTTAAGTCGCCCTCGAACCAGCAGGTACATAACCTGACGGCAACGTTGGAATCAGAACAACCTTCGAATCCCTCACCTCCTTTGACCACAGCGAATTCCCCTGAACAGCAGGTGAATTTGGTATACAGCAAAAATTCTCCCAAAGGATTAAAATTCGAGACTGGGGCCGTAAATGGGCGCCGAGTCTCAACCGTGTTACGCGATACGGGGTGTACCTGTATCCTTGTATCAAACCAATTGCTTCCCACTATCACCACCCAGCACCAGAAGTTCGTGGTCGTCCAGGATTTCCTGGGTAGACCCACTAAGTTCCATGTCGTCCGATGCCACATACAGTCGAAATATTTTTCTGGCTGGACTGACGTAGTAGCAGCGCCTATTAAATTCTGCTCTGTATTAATAGGCCAGAGCGCGAAGCTCTCACCAAATATGATAGCTCAATTAGTAGTCACCCAAATACCCGCGAATGAGAGACACAAGGTTTCGACCCATTTGTTTTCGTCCGAGAAACATGTGGACGAAGGGATATGTTCACGAGTCGTCAAGACTGCGACGGATGTGGTGTCGTCCCCCCCCCCCCCGGAGTGGAAGGTAGCGAAGAAGGGGAATAAAGAAGAAAAAAGAAGAAAAAATATAAGAAGAGTAATACATACGCTTAATAAGAAAGCTGTAGCCAAGCAAGTTCCTCCTGATCACAGGGCAATCAAAGAAACTTTTCAAGAAAAAGTTCTGACTGAGAAATCTTCGCAATATATATATATATATATATATATATATATATATATATATATATATATATATATATGTGTGTGTGTGTGTGTATCTAGTCTAAGGGAAAAATAACTAAAGACATCTGGGTTTAGCTTTGCCCCTTTGATGTTCTCCGGTAACATAGGAGAACAGGCAAAAGGGTAAGTGATACGAGACTGGTTCCTGACCTCAGCTCAAAAGGCAGGCACTTCGAGGGTCTAGTTATAAACAACCCCTTCAAAAGTGCAAACTGCCGATCTCGTATTACCCCCTCTCCGAGCCACCAGACGCAAAAGTGTGGGAGACCAACCTAAGGGCCCACCTTGCGAGGCCCCCTCCCTCCATCCACCTCCCCACCCACCTCAGCGGGAGTAATTTGGGTATATAACGGGATGACCCGTGTAAACCTGCCTTTTTGTTCGTTCCCACCGAAGAGACAAGAAAGTCTCCGGGTGACAGAAGATTTCTCGAGTTCGACCAGAAGACTCAAAAATCACCGGTACAAATCTATTTCAAGTTAAGGAAAATTTGCAGTCATTGTACAATACCAGATTGTACCAAGGAAGCTCGGTGACGTTCGAGCCCCAAGATTAGAGAGTATCAACCTACACAGATTGAGGACTCCAAATCTTATTCTATTTGAGTTTGACAACTCCAAACTAAATAGATTTCTCATCCAAAATCGAAATTATATAAGCGAGACCCAAATCGCTAGAAAAGAATATAAACATATCCCAAGATTAGAAACCTTTTCAAGGTCATAAACATAGTAGAACCAACCAGCCTCATCGGCGTCTTTGTTTTGATTCTCTTACGCCAACTTGAAATTCCATGTGACGTCACTTATCCACCTTTAGGCCGGAGTAGCGCCATCTTAGGGAGCAAACTGCAAACTACTCGAGCTACGCCTCTCAGGAACAAAAATAGCCGAACATATTCTAACTGGAAACTGTTATTAATCTCCATTACCTTATGTAAGTAAAGAATAATCCTGTTATTTATGTCCCCGTGCATAAAAATTAGTTTATTGGATGTCTTACTAAGGACAAAGCTATTAACTTCAAAATTGGTTCCCTGTAAAATTTTATCTCGAAGCGAGCTGCTAGAGCTCACCCAGTAATCCAATTTTCTTTTTTTAAGTGTATTAGATCTGTATTTATTGTGTGTTATTTAGAGAGATGGTTTATGTTCATTAAATTCTATTTTTCTTTAGTAAATGCAGTATTTTAATTATCCCTGAACGAGTTGAAGTGGCAATATTTGATAATGTCAAGAAAGAAACCCAGTTCATTCATTCACTAGAATAAAAATAAAGATTAGCACTCTTAGAGCCCGATCCTTAAGCGATCACCGAGGCACGAACCTATGCCTCAATTTAAAGTTATTTTGTTTATTAAAAATTAATAAAAAAATAAATATATATTAGCTCGGCTAAACTACGACATTGTTAATAGCTCTTTTTTGTAAATAGGAATATAAACTTCCCGCCGTTAATAGCTCTTTTTTGTAAATAGGAAGATAAACTTCCCGTTGTTAATAGCTCTCTTTTGTAAATAGAAAGATAAACTTTCCGCTGTCAATAGCTCTATTTTGTAAATAGGAATATAAACTTCCCGCTGTGGATTATTTCTCCTTTGTAAACAGGAAGCTAGACTCCCCATTATGCAGTACGATATCTTGTGTCGGCCATACGTAACTCCGTACAAAATAGATCTTGTTCATGAAGTCCCTTGGAGAAAAGGTAAAAATCGATGGTGTTCTTGAGGTATCGCACTATTGAATTTTCCTCCTCTGCGGCTGTAAACTTTTCAGGGAGCTCAATTTTCTTGTAGATTTCTCCCAAGTCTAAATATTCGGAAATGATGATAATGATGATGATGAATAGTTAGTAGGAGATTACGCTTTTCATTTGTTTAATTTTCTTATTCCCTTTTTTTATGACGTTCAATCCTGTATTTTGTATTTTTGTGTGTATCTTGATTTATATTCAACGCATTCAAGCTTTTCTTTTGTACATAATTTGCAACCTTTTTTTTTGTTCTCCTAAATGTTATGCTTATTTTAAGAGAGATAAACTTAATATTATGCTTATTTTAAGAGAGATAAACTTATATATATTTATATATACACATTTTTTCTTATTTTTTTTTTAAGAGTAATACTAAATGAAGTTGTTTAAGAGTCTACAATACACATTTAATTACTTTGCATACTACACATTTATACATGTTTGTGAGTGTATTTGTTAATGTATCGTGTTTGTAATTGTTTTTCGGTGCGGTTTATTATGTGAACCACGGTGCCAACTGCTCCTCAGAGCATTCTCTCGAGCTAGGAAATCGCCTCTTTCTGCTTAATTTATCCCTTCTGTTCGCTGGAAATTTTAGATCCTCCGCTAGTTCAGGCGCCGTTTCATTCAAGATCCTCTCCTTAGTTCCTTTGGCCAAACTTTGGGTCACCAGATTGATAGGTGTCAGAGCGGCTCTTTTGTGGAGTTGTCTTTGGGGAATTCGGTCTTGCTTTCTGTTATTATTTATTTAGAAAATCGCCTTGTTTTGGACTAATTGTAGGCGCTTCAAGCGCCTCCTGCATAGGGTTTGGGCCATCACCGCGGAGTATATGAGTTTTGGTCGTACGTGGATGAGATATATCTTTCGCATATTGTTAGATCTCATATTCCTGAATTGGTGGAGTTTGGATAGTTCCAACCTCGCGATATTTTCCCACATTTTGAAGTGATGCTTTTACTCGGTGAGGGTGATTTTAAGCCCCAAAACGGTCCCTTCTTGGTGATAGGGAAATATCAGTTCTCCTATTGTCACGTCTGCTGTTTTTCTGCGACCGAGGGCGAGGATCTTGAACTTTCTGCTATTCGTGTGGATCTTCCACTTACTCTCGTACTCATTTATGTTCCTGATTTCATTAGCAGTCTCTTGAGCCTGAGCCCTGAGATTCCTGTATGTACCAGGGATCACCTGGGTTATATCGTACGCGAACTGGAAATATACTGAGTCCTCCTTTACCGGGGTTGGTAAATCTATTGTGCAGATTAGGTAAAGGAGGGGGGGCTCAGACAACTGCCCTGCGGGACTCCAGCCTCGAGGAGGAACTCAGATCCTTGGTGACCCTCAATCATGATTCTGGCGCGCCGTTCCATGACGAAGTCGCAGATAATGCGCTCCGGAATCGGGTCTAGCTGAAGTGGCAGTATCATATATTGAAGGCCAATCAGCCAGACCTTGTCGAAGGCCTTTTGTACGTCCCTGAGCACGATGTCAGTGTAATTTCCTTCCGCTTGGCATTTGGCAATTTTCTCGGTTAGGAGCGCGAGTGCGGTATTTGTTCCGCGTTTCTTCCGAAACCCATGCTGTTGAGGGTTGTGGGCCCCCTTCTCCTCGAGTTATTTCTGAAGCCTGTTGGCTAGAATCTTTTTCAGAATCTTACCGATGATATCCAAGAGGAGGATAGGCCTTTAGTCCATCGGCTGTTCAGGCACCTTTTTCCCTTTTGGTATAAAGGTGACTTTGCCACCTTATATCCATCGCGTAAGAAGCCAGTGTCCATTATGTTCGTAATGCCTTGTAGCAGACGCGGGGGAGGGGCGTTTACCAGATGGTTTTTGGTAATCCCTCTCCAGCCAGGAGCTCTCTGTTTGAAAGTTTTGTGCGTGCTCAGGAATTCCTCAGTGGTGATTGGTCGTCCGTGGCCCATCATTCTCCTCTCTTCGGAAATGTGCGGGTGGGGATGCGTTCATTGGATTCTGGTATGAGTTCGTCTACGATCTAGTGCTCAACCTCTAAGTCAAAATCCTCGTTCTCTTCAGGGAGGATGGAGAATACTTTTTTCCACTACGTCCTGAACTTTCTTTCGAGTCTTTCCGGTTCTTCGATGATTTCACCATTTTCTTTCAGCCTTATTTCTTCCTTCAGGGGCAAACCTCTGAGCTTTTTTATCTCTCTCTATAATTTTGGGGGTTCTGCTCGGAGTCGAGTTCTTCTAATAATTGAGGTTAGGCTGAATTCAATAGTTTTAACAACTCCCTATAAAGTTTTTCGGATTGGTAAACAAAGTGTGGTAAGGATAAGAAGACCTTTAATTAATTAACAGTTTGTAGTGGAGGCAAAGTCGAGAATTTTTTATTGAGAAACAGACTCATTTGTTTCTGAAATAGCGTTTTAGACTGGTCAATGGAAGCAAAGATTTTTGTTCAGAATTCGAATTCTAAATGTAGGGCTGAAAAAGTTAAACACAAGGTATATGCTCTATGGAAGAGAATATGGATGGCATAATTTTGAATTTGAAATCACAAGCTAAAAAATTAAACCAAGGTTTAAAAAAGTGGATTTTTTGTAAACATTTGACGTGAAGTGATTGTCTACTCGGATAATCTTCATGACAAGAAACGATATATTATTATTTTTCTCGAGCTCACAGGAATAATTAATATTTAGGTGTTTCTAATTTAAATAATTGAGGAAAAGTGTACAATGTGACTTATGTCTAAATAATAAAATTGTCGTCTACATAGCGTCTATATAAAACCGGGCGAAAATTAATGGGGCAATCATCAAGCCAAAGTGTTTCATAATAACACATAAAAACATTTGCCAACGAGGGGCCTAAAGGAAGCACCATTCTAACCCCAACGAGTTATTCATACTAGATGCCATTTGGCAAAAAGAATGAATTGCAAACAACAAGTTCAAAGAGAGTTTTGAATAAGGTCTTAGTTAAACCTACTACGCAGGTGGAGTTAAGGAAGAGGGAAGTTACACAAATTCGAATCGTTCCAGCAAGAGGAATATTAGTGAATAAACTCTCAACATCAAAGTTGCCCATGAAGTTTTTGTCTGCATAAGGAATGTTCGTAATCTCATTCACAAACAAATGTGAAGTATTAATAGTAAACTCATTAGAGGTTAGAGGGCTAAAACGGGGACTAGAAACTTGCCTAGTGCAGATGAAGTAGTCATATATGCTGTAAATATAGGTCTTAAGGGCAAATCAGTTTTATGGGTCTGAGGAAAACCATAAAGAACTCCAGGTGAAGATCCAGAACAAAACAAATTGTTATACACATCTTCACGGAGGGCGTTAGAATCCCTTAATTTCCTGAGAAACCTATTCATTTTGTTTTCAACTTTAAGTATCTAAGACTGTACAGTATTAGTCATTTTTCTAAGTTAGGTAGAATCTGAAAGGATCTGAGAGATTTTGCTAGGATACGAATCTTTATCTAAAACAACCATACCCAGACCTTTGTCAGACTTGCGTTCATCAATTCGTTTGACATATATATATATATATATATATATATATATATATATATATATATATATATATATTTATATATATATATATGAAATTTTACACAAAGACATAAGAATAGAAATCCTATAGGATATGACCCCGAGAAAAGTCACGAGAATAAAACTACCTCGCTCCTGCAAGGTTTCGCACTTCAGACTTCCACATTAACTTTCAAGAGCTTTTCATCCACGACAGCAAGAAAACTTCCAGCCTGAAGTTGTTAATAAAAATTTATTGCGAGCGTGCTTACATAAATAACTTCTCTATTAGGTAACAAATCGTTACTTTCTCTGTTTCTCCTTTATATCTCTGCAATTCATATTTCTTATAATTATTTAACCCCTGATTTTTCTCTCCACTTTTAATGGCTTTATTTGCGCAGCTAATCTCCCATAACTTCTTTAGCCAATGAAAACTCGCCTCATATTATAAGTTTAGAATTCTTGCCATATTTTCCTAAGCAATTCAGGTCTTTTAGAACGTACCTTCTGTTTAACCATTTCTTTTTGAAGATTTATGTTAAAATAACTTTTCCTCTTTAGTTTGGGTAATTTTGTAATTTAAAATTCCGGGATAAAAATGTATCAAAACACCGAAATACACTTAAGAATTTCCCACAAATAAATCTTCCCGCTCGCTAAGGCAAACCACCTGAGCCTTGTAATTTAAGATAAGCCGCAATATGGATTCTCATAAACTACCCAGATTTGTCGAAGTTGAGAGTATTTTTGTATTTTTACTTTCATATCTTCCATTTTATTTATTAATTATTAAATAAATGAAAGCAAAATCAAGAAAGAGGCTGACTGAGAAATTTTAAAAGAATTTGACCGAAATGTTGTAGTTTTTAAGTAAAGAAACATGGGATTAACATAGTTCGAATATATGAGGGTAGTTGTACCTAAGGAAATATGAGGGCACAAACGAATTCTAAATTTGCCATTCATCTGGAACGATAACAGTATTTCAGTTTCGTGGAAATTATCTTGATCGAACAATTCCAGAAATTTAATCATCTGATATCTATAAAATGTTCGTTCTAATTAATATTTAACTCGCAGCTTCCATCTATTGCTTTCTGTTTTGCTCACCGTGTTCCGCTGAAAAATCTTCTCCATTGTCAACATTTCTTAGGGAAATTTTATTAATCCTTCACTTAATCATTTTGTTTCTAGTGAATGCGAATAAGATTCATTTAATACCATAAAAGGACTGGAAAATAGAACAACTTAGAACGAAACCTGAATCTCCAAATGGTCTAGCTGCTTTTAAATCTAGTGTAAAATCTGTACAGTTTATACCACTGAGTCTTAAATGCTCAAGAAAAACACGAAGTAAGAAAAACGAAGCAGGCAATTCTAATTCTTTACTAAATAATTAATTACATATATTTTTATACCGCGCTCTTCAAGGTCTCAGAGCACTCTTGAATGTATAAATGGAGGAGCAGGCAGGAATGGTGGGGCAGGGCGTTTGAAAAATCTAGGAGCAGGACCGAATAGCGGGGCAGGGCGCTTCACAATCTCGGCGCAGGCAGGAATGGCGGGGCAGGGCGCTTCACAATCTAAGCGCAGGCAGGAATGGCGGGGAAGGGCGTTTCAAAATCTCGAAGCAGACCTGAATGGCGGGGCAGGGTGCTTCACAATCTCGGCGCAGGCAGGAATGGCGGGGCAGGGCGTTTCAAAATCTCAGAGCAGGCCCGAATGGCGGGGCAGGGCACTTCACAATCTCGGCGCAGGCAGGAATGGCGGGGCAGGGCGCTTCACAATCTAAGCGCAGGCAGGAATGGCGGGGAAGGGCGTTTCAAAATCTCGGAGCAGGCCTGAATGGCGGAGCAGGGTGCTTCACAATCTCGGCGCAGGCAGAAATGGCGGGGCAGGGTGCTTCACAATCTCGGCGCAGGCAGAAATAGCGGGGCAGGGCGCTTCAAAATCTCAGAGCAGGCCCGAATGGCGGGGCAGGGCGCTTCACAATCTAAGCACAAGCAGGAATGGCGGGGAAGGTCGTTTCAAAATCTCGGAGCAGGCCCGAATGGCGGGGCAGGACGCTTCACAATCTCGGCACAGGCAGAAATAGCGGGGTAGGGCGTTTCAAAAATCTCGGAGCAGGACCGAATGGCGGGGCAGGGCGTTTCACAATCTCGGCACAGGCAGGAATGGCGGGGCAGGGCGTTTCAAAATCTCGGAGAAGGCCCGAATGGCGGGGCAGGGTGCTTGACAATCTCGGCGCAGGCAGGAATGGCGGGGCAGGGCGCTTCACAATCTAAGCGCAGGCAGGAATGGCGGGGAAGGGCGTTTCAAAATCTCGGAGCAGGCCCGAATGGCGGGACAGGGTGCTTGACAATCTCGGCGCAGGCAGGAATGGCGGGGCAGGGCGCTTCACAATCTAAGCACAGGCAGGAATGGCGGGGAAGGGCGTTTCAAAATCTCGGAGCAGGCACGAATGGCGGGACAGGGTGCTTCACAATTTCGGCGCAGGCAGGAATGGCGGGGCATGGCGTTTCAAAATCTCGGAGCAGGCCCGGATGGCGGGGCAGGGCACTTCACAATCTCGGAGCAGGCCCGAATGGTGGGGCAGGGCACTTCCCAATCTTGGCGCAGGCAGGAATGGCGGGGAAGGGCGTTTCAAAATCTCGGAGCAGGCGCGAATGGCGGGGCAGGGTGCTTGACAATCTCGGCGCAGGCAGGAATGGCGGGGAAGGGCGTTTCAAAATCTCGGAGCAGGCCCGAATGGCGGGACAGGGTGCTTCACAATTTCGGCGCAGGCAGGAATGGCGGGGCATGGCTTTCAAAATCTCGGAGCAGGCCCGAATGGTGGGGCAGGGCGCTTCACAATCTCGGCGCAGGCAGGAATGGCGGGGCAGGGAATTTCAAAATCTCAGGGCAGGCCCGAATGGTGGGGCAGGGCACTTCCCAATCTTGGCGCAGGCAGGAATGGCGGGGCAGGGCGTTTCAAAACCTCGGAGCAGGCCCGAATGGCTGTGCAGGACGCTTCACAATCTCGGCGCAGGCAGAAATGGTGGGGCAGGGCGTTTCAAAATCTCAGAGCAGGCCCGAATGGCAGGGCAGGGCACTTCACAATCTCAGCGCAGGCAGGAATGGCGGGGCAGGGCGCTTCACAATCTCGGAGGAGGCTCGAATAGCGGGACAGGGTGCTTTACAATCTCGGCGCAGGCAGGAATGGTGGGGCAGGGCGTTTGAAAAATCTCGGAGCAGGACCGAATTGCGGGGCAAGGCGCTTCATAATCTCGGCGCAGGCAGGAATTGCGGGGCAGAGCATTTCAAAATCTCTTCGCAGGCCCGAATGGCGGGGCAGGGCGCTTTACAATCTCTTCTTAGGCAGAAATGGCGGGGCAGGGCGTTTTAAAATCTCAGAGCAGGCCCGGATAGCGGGGAAGGGCACTTCACAATCTCGGCGCAGGCAGGAATGGCGGGGCAGGGCGCTTCACAATCTAAGCGCAGGCAGCAATGGCGGGGAAGGGCGTTTCAAAATCTCGGAGCAGGCCTGAATGGCGGGGCAGGGTGCTTCACAATCTCGGCGCAGGCAGAAATGGCGTGGCAGGGCGTTTCAAAATCTCAGAGCAGGCCCGAATGGCGGGGCAGGGCGCTTCACAATCTAAGCGCAGGCAGAAATGGCGGGGTAGGGCGTTTCAAAATCTCAGAGCAGGCCCGAATGGGGGGGCAGGGCACTTTACAATCTCGGCGCAGGCAGGAATGGCGGGGCAGGGCGCTTCACAATCTAACCGCAGGCAGGAATGGCGGGGAAGGGCGTTTCAAAATCTCGAGCAGGCCTGAATTGCGGGGCAGGGTGCTTCACAATCTTGGCGCAGGCAGAAATGGCGGGGCAGGGCGTTTCAAAATCTCAGAGCAGGCCCGAATGGCGAGGCAGGGCACTTCACAATCTCGGCGCAGGCAGGAATGGCGGGGCAGGGTGCTTCACAATCTAAGCGCAGGCAGGACGGGCGGGGAAGGGCGTTTCAAAATCTCAGAGCAGGCCTAAATGGCGGGGCAGGGTGCTTCACAATCTCGGTGCAGGCAGAAATGGCGGAGCATGGTGCTTCACAATCTCGGCGCAGGCAGAAATGGCGTGGCAGGGCGTTTCAAAATCTCAGAGCAGGCCCGAATGGCGGGGCAGGGCGCTTCACAATCTAAGCACAAGCAGGAATGGCGGGGAAGGTCGTTTCAAAATCTCGGAGCAGGCCCGAATGGCGGGGCAGGGCGCTTCACAATCTCGGCACAGGCAGAAATGGCGGGGCAGGGCGTTTCAAAAATCTCGGAGCAGGACCGAATGGCTGTGCAGGACGCTTCACAATCTCGGCGCAGGCAGGAATGGCGGGGCAGGGAATTTCAAAATCTCGGAGCAGGCCCGAATGGTGGGGCAGGGCACTTCCCAATCTTTGCGCAGGCAGGAATGGCGGGGCAGGGCGTTTTCAAAACCTCGGAGCAGGCCCGAATGGCTGTGCAGGACGCTTCACAATCTCGGCGCAGGCAGAAATGGTAGGGCAGGGCGTTTCAAAATCTCAGAGCAGGCCCGAATGGCAGGGCAGGGCACTTCACAATCTCAGCGCAGGCAGGAATGGCGGGGCAGGGCGCTTCACAATCTCGGAGGAGGCTCGAATAGCGGGACAGGGTGCTTTACAATCTCGGCGCAGGCAGGAATGGTGGGGCAGGGCGTTTGAAAAATCTCGGAGCAGGACCGAATTGCGGGGCAAGGCGCTTCATAATCTCGGCGCAGGCAGGAATTGCGGGGCAGAGCATTTCAAAATCTCTTCGCAGGCCCGAATGGCGGGGCAGGGCGCTTTACAATCTCTTCTTAGGCAGAAATGGCGGGGCAGGGCGTTTTAAAATCTCAGAGCAGGCCCGGATAGCGGGGCAGGGCACTTCACAATCTCGGCGCAGGCAGGAATGGCGGGGCAGGGCGCTTCACAATCTAAGCGCAGGCAGAAATGGCGGGGAAGGGCGTTTCAAAATCTCGGAGCAGGCCTGAATGGCGGGGCAGGGTGCTTCACAATCTCGGCGCAGGCAGAAATGGCGGGGCAGGGCCATTCAAAATCTCAGAGCAGGCCCGAATGGCGGGGCAGGGCGCTTCACAATCTAAGCGCAGGCAGAAATGGCGGGGTAGGGCGTTTCAAAATCTCAGAGCAGGCCCGAAGGGGGGGGCAGGGCACTTTACAATCTCGGCGCAAGCAGGAATGGCGGGGCAGGGCGCTTCACAATCTAACCGCAGGCAGGAATGGCGGGGAAGGGCGTTTCAAAATCTCGGAGCAGGCCTGAATTGCGGGACAGGGTGCTTCACAATCTCGGCGCAGGCAGAAATGGCGGGGCAGGGCGTTTCAAAATCTCAGAGCAGGCCCGAATGGCGAGGCAGGGCACTTCACAATCTCGGCGCAGGCAGGAATGGCGGGGCAGGGCGCTTCACAATCTAAGCGCAGGCAGGAAGGGCGGGGAAGGGCGTTTCAAAATCTCAGAGCAGGCCTAAATGGCGGGGCAGGGTGCTTCACAATCTCGGTGCAGGCAGAAATGGCGGGGCAGGGTGCTTCACAATCTCGGCGCAGGCAGAAATGGCGGGGCAGGGCGTTTCAAAATCTCAGAGCAGGCCCGAATGACGGGGCAGGGCGCTTCACAATCTAAGCACAAGCAGGAATGGCGGGGAAGGTCGTTTTAAAATCTCGGAGCAGGCCCGAATGGCGGGGCAGGGCGCTTCACAATCTCGGCACAGGCAGAAATGGCGGGGCAGGGCGTTTCAAAAATCTCGGAGCAGGACCGAATGGCTGTGCAGGACGCTTCACAATCTCGGCGCAGGCAGGAATGGCGGGGCAGGGAATTTCAAAATCTCGGAGCAGGCACGAATGGTGGGGCAGGGCACTTCCCAATCTTTGCGCAGGCAGGAATGGCGGGGCAGGGCGTTTCAAAACCTCGGAGCAGGCCCGAATGGCTGTGCAGGACGCTTCACAATCTCGGCGCAGGCAGAAATGGTAGGGCAGGGCGTTTCAAAATCTCAGAGCAGGCCCGAATGGCAGGGCATGGCACTTCACAATCTCAGCGCAGGCAGGAATGGCGGGGCAGGGCGCTTCACAATCTCGGAGGAGGCTCGAATAGCGGGACAGGGTGCTTTACAATCTCGGCGCAGGCAGGAATGGTGGGGCAGGGCGTTTGAAAAATCTCGGAGCAGGACCGAATTGCGGGGCAAGGCGCTTCATAATCTCGGCGCAGGCAGGAATTGCGGGGCAGAGCATTTCAAAATCTCTTCGCAGGCCCGAATGGCGGGGCAGGGCGCTTTACAATCTCTTCTTAGGCAGAAATGGCGGGGCAGGGCGTTTTAAAATCACAGAGCAGGCCCGGAGAGCGGGGCAGGGCACTTCACAATCTCTGCGCAGGCAGGAATGGCGGGGCAGGGCGCTTCACAATCTAAGCGCAGGCAGAAATGGCGGGGAAGGGCGTTTCAAAATCTCGGAGCAGGCCTGAATGGCGGGGCAGGGTGCTTCACAATCTCGGCGCAGGCAGAAATGGCGGGGCAGGGCCATTCAAAATATCAGAGCAGGCCCGAATGGCGGGGCAGGGCGCTTCACAATCTAAGCGCAGGCAGAAATGGCGGGGTAGGGCGTTTCAAAATCTCAGAGCAGGCCCGAATGGGGGGGTAGGGCACTTCACAATCTCGGCGCAGGCAGGAATGGCGGGGCAGGGCGCTTCACAATCTAACCGCAGGCAGGAATGGCGGGGAAGGGCGTTTCAAAATCTCGGAGCAGGCCTGAATGGCGGGGCAGGGTGCTTCACAATCTCGGCGCAGGCAGAAATGGCGGGGCAGGGCGTTTCAAAATCTCAGAGCAGGCCCGAATGGCGAGGCAGGGCACTTCACAATCTCGGCGCAGGCAGGAATGGCGGGGCAGGGCGCTTCACAATCTAAGCGCAGGCAGGAAGGGCGGGGAAGGGCGTTTCAAAATCTCGGAGCAGGCCTGAATGGCGGGGCAGGGTGCTTCACAATCTCGGCGCAGGCAGAAATGGCGGGGCAGGGTGCTTCACAATCTCGGCGCAGGCAGGAATGGCGGGGCAGGGCGTTTCAAAACCTCGGAGCAGGCCCGAATGGCTGTGCAGGACGCTTCACAATCTCGGCGCAGGCAGAAATGGTAGGGCAGGGCGTTTCAAAATCTCAGAGCAGGCCCGAATGGCAGGGCAGGGCACTTCACAATCTCAGCGCAGGCAGGAATGGCGGGGCAGGGCGCTTCACAATCTCGGAGGAGGCTCGAATAGCGGGACAGGGTGCTTTACAATCTCGGCGCAGGCAGGAATGGTGGGGCAGGGCGTTTGAAAAATCTCGGAGCAGGACCGAATTGCGGGGCAAGGCGCTTCATAATCTCGGCGCAGGCAGGATTGGCGGGGCAGAGCATTTCAAAATCTCTTCGCAGGCCCGAATGGCGGAGCAGGGCGCTCTACAATCTCTTCTTAGGCAGAAATGGCGGGGCAGGGCGTTTTAAAATCTCAGAGCAGGCCCGGATAGCGGGGCAGGGCACTTCACAATCTCGGCGCAGGCAGGAATGGCGGGGCAGGGCGCTTCACAATCTAAGCGCAGGCAGAAATGGCGGGGAAGGGCGTTTCAAAATCTCGGAGCAGGCCTGAATGGCGGGGCAGGGTGCTTCACAATCTCGGCGCAGGCAGAAATGGCGGGGCAGGGCCATTCAAAATCTCAGAGCAGGCCCGAATGGCGGGGCAGGGCGCTTCACAATCTAAGCGCAGGCAGAAATGGCGGGGTAGGGCGTTTTCAAAATCTCAGAGCAGGCCCGAATGGGGGGGCAGGGCACTTCACAATCTCGGCGCAGGCAGGAATGGCGGGGCAGGGCGCTTCACAATCTAACCGCAGGCAGGAATGGCGGGGAAGGGCGTTTCAAAATCTCGGAGCAGGCCTGAATGGCGGGGCAGGATGCTTCACAATCTCGGCGCAGGCAGAAATGGCGGGGCAGGGCGTTTCAAAATCTCAGAGCAGGCCCGAATGGCGAGGCAGGGCACTTCACAATCTCGGCGCAGGCAGGAATGGCGGGGCAGGGCGCTTCACAATCTAAGCGCAGGCAGGAAGGGCGGGGAAGGGCGTTTCGAAATCTCGGAGCAGGCCTGAATGGCGGGGCAGGGTGCTTCACAATCTCGGCGCAGGCAGAAATGGCGGGGCAGGGTGCTTCACAATCTCGGCGCAGGCAGAAATGGCGGGGCAGGGCGTTTCAAAATCTCAGAGCAGGCCCGAATGGCGGGGCAGGGCGCTTCACAATCTAAGCACAAGCAGGAATGGCGGAAAAGGTCGTTTTAAAATCTCGGAGCAGGCCCGAATGGCGGGGCAGGGCGCTTCACAATCTCGGCACAGGCAGAAATGGCGGGGCAGGGCGTTTCAAAAATCTCGGAGCATATCCGAATGGCGGGGCCGGGTGCTTCACAATCTCGGCACAGGCAGGAATGGCGGGGCAGGGCGTTTCAAAATCTCGGAGAAGGCCCGAATGGTGGGGCAGGGTGCTTGACAATCTCGGCGCAGGCAGGAATGGCGGGGCAGGGCGCTTCACAATCTAACTGCAGGCAGGAATGGCGGGGAAGGGCGTTTCAAAATCTCGGAGCAGGCCCGAACGGCCGGACAGGGTGCTTGACAATCTCGGCGCAGGCAGGAATGGCGGGGCAGGGCGCTTCACAATCTAAGCGCAGGCAGGAATGGCGGGGAAGGGCGTTTCAAAATCTCGGAGCAGGCCCGAATGGCGGGACAGGGTGCTTCACAATTTCAGCGCAGGCAGGAATGGCGGGGCATGGCGCTTCAAAATCTCGGAGCAGGCCCGGATGGCGGGACAGGGCACTTCACAATCTCGGAGCAGGCCCGAATGGCGGGGCAGGGCACTTCACAATCTCGGCGCAGGCAGGAATGGCGGGGCAGGGCGCTTCACAATCTAAGCGCAGGCAGGAAGGGCGGGGAAGGGCGTTTCAAAATCTCGGAGCAGGCCTGAATGGCGGGGCAGGGTGCTTCACAATCTCGGCGCAGGCAGAAATGGCGGGGCAGGGTGCTTCACAATCTCGGCGCAGGCAGAAATGGCGGGGCAGGGCGTTTCAAAATCTCGGAGCAGGCCCGAATGGTGGGGCAGGGCGCTTCACAATCTCGGCGCAGGCAGGAATGGCGGGGCAGGGAATTTCAAAATCTCGGAGCAGGTATGAATGGCGGGGCAGGGCACTTCCCAATCTTGGCGCAGGCAGGAATGGCGGGGCAGGGGGTTTCAAAACCTCGGAGCAGGCCTAAATGGCTGTGCAGGACGCTTCACAATCTCGGCGCAGGCAGAAATGGTGGGGCAGGGCGTTTCAAAATCTCAGAGCAGGCCCGAATGGCAGGGCAGGGCACTTCACAATCTCAGCGCAGGCAGGAATGGCGGGGCAGGGCGCTTCACAATCTCTCGAGCAGGCTCGAATAGCGGGACAGGGTGCTTTACAATCTCGGCGCAGGCAGGAATGGTGGGGCAGGGCGTTTGAAAAATCTCGGAGCAGGACCAAATTGCGGGGCAAGGCGCTTCACAATCTCGGCGCAGGCAGGAATTGCAGGGCAGAGCATTTCAAAATCTCTTCGCACGCCCGAATGGCAGGGCAGGGCGCTTTACAATCACTTCGCAGGCAGAAATGGCGGGGCAGGGCGTTTTAAAATCTCAGAGCAGGCCCGGATGGCGGGGCAGGGCACTTCACAATCTCGGCGCAGGCAGGAATGGCGGGGCAGGGCGCTTCACAATCTAAGCGCAGGCAGAAATGGCGGGGTAGGGCGTTTCAAAATCTCAGAGCAGGCCCGAATGGCGGGGCAGGGCACTTCACAATCTCGGCGCAGGCAGGAATGGCGGGGCAGGGCGCTTCACAATCTAACCGCAGGCAGGAATGGCGGGGAAGGGCGTTTTAAAATCTCGGAGCAGGCCTGAATGGCGGGGCAGGGCGCTTCACAATCTCGGAGCAGGCTCGAATAGCGGGACAGGGTGATTTACAATCTCGGCGCAGGCAGGAATGGTGGGGCAGGGCGTTTGAAAAATCTCGGAGCAGGACCGAATTGCGGGGCAAGGCGCTTCACAATCTCGGCGCAGGCAGGAATTGCGGGGCAGAGCATTTCAAAATCTCTTCGCAGGCCCGAATGGCGGGGCAGGGCGCTTTACAATCTCTTCGCAGGCAGAAATGGCGGGGCAGGGCGTTTTAAAATCTCAGATCAGGCCCGGATGGCGGGGCAGGGCACTTCACAATCTCAGTGCAGGCAGGAATGGCGGGGCAGGGCGCTTCACAATCTAAGCGCAGGCAGGAATGGCGGGGAAGGGCGTTTCAAAATCTCGGAGCAGGCCTGAATGGCGGGGCAGGGTGCTTCACAATCTCGGCGCAGGCAGAAATGGCGGGGCTGGGCCTTTCAAAATCTCAGAGCAGGCCCGAATGGCGGGGCAGGGCGCTTCACAATCTCGGCGCAGGCAGAAATGGTGGGGTAGGGCGTTTCAAAATCTCAGAGCAGGCCCGAATGGGGGGGCAGGGCACTTCACAATCTCGGCGCAGGCAGGAATGGCGGCCAGGGCGCTTCACAATCTAACCGCAGGCAGGAATGGCGGGGAAGGGCGTTTCAAAATCTCGGAGCAGGCCTGAATGGCGGGGCAGGGTGCTTCAAAATCTGGGCGCAGGCAGAACTGGCGGGGCAGGGCGTTTCAAAATCTCAGAGCAGGCCCGAATGGCGGGGCAGGGCACTTCACAATCTCGGCGCAGGCAGGAATGGAGGGGCAGGGCGCTTCACAATTTAAGCGCAGGCAGGAAGGGCAGAGCAGGGCGTTTCAAAATCTCAGAGCAGGCCCGAATGGCGGGGCAGGGCGCTTCACAATCTCGGCACAGGCAGAAATGGCGGGGCAGGGCGTTTCAAAAATCTCGGAGCAGGACCGAATGGCTGTGCAGGACGCTTCACAATCTCGGCGCAGGCAGGAATGGCGGGGCAGGGAATTTCAAAATCTCGGAGCAGGCCCGAATGGTGGGGCAGGGCACTTCCCAATCTTTGCGCAGGCAGGAATGGCGGGGCAGGGCGTTTCAAATCCTCGGAGCAGGCCCGAATGGCTGTGCAGGACGCTTCACAATCTCGGCGCAGGCAGAAATGGTAGGGCAGGGCGTTTCAAAATCTCAGAGCAGGCCCGAATGGCAGGGCATGGCACTTCACAATCTCAGCGCAGGCAGGAATGGCGGGGCAGGGCGCTTCACAATCTCGGAGGAGGCTCGAATAGCGGGACAGGGTGCTTTACAATCTCGGCGCAGGCAGGAATGGTGGGGCAGGGCGTTTGAAAAATCTCGGAGCAGGACCGAATTGCGGGGCAAGGCGCTTCATAATCTCGGCGCAGGCAGGAATTGCGGGGCAGAGCATTTCAAAATCTCTTCGCAGGCTCGAATGGCGGGGCAGGGCGCTTTACAATCTCTTCTTAGGCAGAAATGGCGGGGCAGGGCGTTTTAAAATCTCAGAGCAGGCCCGGATAGCGGGGCAGGGCACTTCACAATCTCGGCGCAGGCAGGAATGGCGGGGCAGGGCGCTTCACAATCTAAGCGCAGGCAGAAATGGCGGGGAAGGGCGTTTCAAAATCTCGGAGCAGGCCTGAATGGCGGGGCAGGGTGCTTCACAATCTCGGCGCAGGCAGAAATGGCGGGGCAGGGCCATTCAAAATCTCAGAGCAGGCCCGAATGGCGGGGCAGGGCGCTTCACAATCTAAGCGCAGGCAGAAATGGCGGGGTAAGGCGTTTCAAAATCTCAGAGCAGGCCCGAATGGGGGGGCAGGGCACTTCACAATCTCGGCGCAGGCAGGAATGGCGGGGCAGGGCGCTTCACAATCTAACCGCAGGCAGGAATGGCGGGGAAGGGCGTTTCAAAATCTCGGAGCAGGCCTGAATGGCGGGGCAGGATGCTTCACAATCTCGGCGCAGGCAGAAATGGCGGGGCAGGGCGTTTCAAAGTCTTAGAGCAGGCCCGAATGGCGAGGCAGGGCACTTCACAATCTCGGCGCAGGCAGGAATGGCGGGGCAGGGCGCTTCACAATCTAAGCGCAGGCAGGAAGGGCGGGGAAGGGCGTTTCAAAATCTCGGAGCAGGACCGAATGGCTGTGCAGGACGCTTCACAATCTCGGCGCAGGCAGGAATGGCGGGGCAGGGAATTTCAAAATCTCGGAGCAGGCCCGAATGGTGGGGCAGGGCACTTCCCAATCTTTGCGCAGGCAGGAATGGCGGGGCAGGGCGTTTCAAAACCTCGGAGCAGGCCCGAATGGCTGTGCAGGACGCTTCACAATCTCGGCGCAGGCAGAAATGGTAGGGCAGGGCGTTTCAAAATCTCAGAGCAGGCCCGAATGGCAGGGCATGGCACTTCACAATCTCAGCGCAGGCAGGAATGGCGGGGCAGGGCGCTTCACAATCTCGGAGGAGGCTCGAATAGCGGGACAGGGTGCTTTACAATCTCGGCGCAGGCAGGAATGGTGGGGCAGGGCGTTTGAAAAATCTCGGAGCAGGACCGAATTGCGGGGCAAGGCGCTTCATAATCTCGACGCAGGCAGGAATTGCGGGGCAGAGCATTTCAAAATCTCTTCGCAGGCCCGAATGGCGGGGCAGGGCGCTTTACAATCTCTTCTTAGGCAGAAATGGCGGGGCAGGGCGTTTTAAAATCTCAGAGCAGGCCCGGATAGCGGGGCAGGGCACTTCACAATCTCGGCGCAGGCAGGAATGGCGGGGCAGGGCGCTTCACAATCTAAGCGCAGGCAGAAATGGCGGGGAAGGGCGTTGCAAAATCTCGGAGCAGGCCTGAATGGCGGGGCAGGGTGCTTCACAATCTCGGCGCAGGCAGAAATGGCGGGGCAGGGCCATTCAAAATCTCAGAGCAGGCCCGAATGGCAGGCAGGGCGCTAAACAATCTAAGCGCAGGCAGAAATGGCGGGGTAGGGCGTTTCAAAATCTCAGAGCAGGCCCGAACGGGGGGGCAGGGCACTTCACAATCTCGGCGCAGGCAGGAATGGCAGGGCAGGGCGCTTCACAATCTAACCGCAGGCAGGAATGGCGGGGAAGGGCGTTTCAAAATCTCGGAGCAGGCCTGAATGGCGGGGCAGGATGCTTCACAATCTCGGCGCAGGCAGAAATGGCGGGGCAGGGCGTTTCAAAATCTCAGAGCAGGCCCGAATGGCGAGGCAGGGCACTTCACAATCTCGGCGCAGGCAGGAATGGCGGGGCAGGGCGCTTCACAATCTAAGCGCAGGCAGGAAGGGCGGGGAAGGGCGTTTCAAAATCTCGGAGCAGGCCTGAATGGCGGGGCAGGGTGCTTCACAATCTCGGCGCAGGCAGAAATGGCGGGGCAGGGCGCTTCACAATCTCGGCGCAGGCAGAAATGGCGGGGCAGGGCGTTTCAAAATCTCAGAGCAGGCCCGAATGGCGGGGCAGGGCGCTTCACAATCTAAGCACAAGCAGGAATGGCGGAAAAGGTCGTTTCAAAATCTCGGAGCAGGCCCGAATGGCGGGGCAGGGCGCTTCACAATCTCGGCACAGGCAGAAATGGCGGGGCAGGGCGTTTAAAAAATCTCGGAGCAGGACCGAATGGCGGGGCAGGGCGCTTCACAATCTCGGCACAGGCAGGAATGGCGGGGCAGGGCGTTTCAAAATCTCGGAGAAGGCCCGAATGGTGGGGCAGGGTGCTTGACAATCTCGGCGCAGGCAGGAATGGCGGGGCAGGGCGCTTCACAATCTAACTGCAGGCAGGAATGGCGGGGAAGGGCGTTTCAAAATCTCGGAGCAGGCCCGAACGGCCGGACAGGGTGCTTGACAATCTCGGCGCAGGCAGGAATGGCGGGGCAGGGCGCTTCACAATCTAAGCGCAGGCAGGAATGGCGGGGCAGGGCGTTTCAAAATCTCGGAGCAGGCCCGAATGGTGGGGCAGGGCGCTTCACAATCTCAGGGCAGGCAGGAATGGCGGGGCAGGGAATTTCAAAATCTCGGAGCAGGCAGGAATGGCGGGGCAGGGCGCTTCACAATCTAAGCGCAGGCAGGAAGGGCGGGGAAGGGCGTTTCAAAATCTCGGAGCAGGCCCGAATGGCGGGACAGAGTGCTTCACAATTTCAGCGCAGGCAGGAATGGCGGGGCATGGCGCTTCAAAATCTCGGAGCAGGCCCGGATGGCGGGACAGGGCACTTCACAATCTCGGAGCAGGCCCGAATGGCGGGGCAGGGCACTTCACAATCTCGGCGCAGGCAGGAATGGCGGGGCAGGGCGCTTCACAATCTAAGCGCAGGCAGGAAGGGCGGGGAAGGGCGTTTCAAAATCTCGGAGCAGGCCTGAATGGCGGGGCAGGGTGCTTCACAATCTCGGCGCAGGCAGAAATGGCGGGGCAGGGTGCTTCACAATCTCGGCGCAGGCAGAAATGGCGGGGCAGGGCGTTTCAAAATCTCGGAGCAGGCCCGAATGGTGGGGCAGGGCGCTTCACAATCTCAGGGCAGGCAGGAATGGCGGGGCAGGGAATTTCAAAATCTCGGAGCAGGCATGAATGGCGGGGCAGGGCACTTCCCAATCTTGGCGCAGGCAGGAATGGCGGGGCAGGGGGTTTCAAAACCTCGGAGCAGGCCTAAATGGCTGTGCAGGACGCTTCACAATCTCGGCGCAGGCAGAAATGGTGGGGCAGGGCGTTTCAAAATCTCAGAGCAGGCCCGAATGGCAGGGCAGGGCACTTCACAATCTCAGCGCAGGCAGGAATGGCGGGGCAGGGCGCTTCACAATCTCTCGAGCAGGCTCGAATAGCGGGACAGGGTGCTTTACAATCTCGGCGCAGGCAGGAATGGTGGGGCAGGGCGTTTGAAAAATCTCGGAGCAGGACCAAATTGCGGGGCAAGGCGCTTCATAATCTCGGCGCAGGCAGGAATTGCAGGGCAGAGCATTTCAAAATCTCTTCGCACGCCCGAATGGCGGGGCAGGGCGCTATACAATCTCTTCGCAGGCAGAAATGGCGGGGCAGGGCGTTTTAAAATTTCAGAGCAGGCCCGGATGGCGGGGCAGGGCACTTCACAATCTCGGCGCAGGCAGGAATGGCGGGGCAGGGCGCTTCACAATCTAAGCGTAGGCAGAAATGGCGGGGTAGGGCGTTTCAAAATCTCAGAGCAGGCCCGAATGGCGGGGCAGGGCACTTCACAATCTCGGCGCAGGCAGGAATGGCGGGGCAGGGCGCTTCACAATCTAACCGCAGGCAGGAATGGCGGGGAAGGGCGTTTTAAAATCTCGGAGCAGGCCTGAATGGCGGGGCAGGGCGCTTCACAATCTCGGAGCAGGCTCGAATAGCGGGACAGGGTGCTTTACAATCTCGGCGCAGGCAGGAATGGTGGGGCAGGGCGTTTGAAAAATCTCGGAGCAGGACCGAATTGCGGGGCAAGGCGCTTCGCAATCTCGGCGCAGGCAGGAATTGCGGGGCAGAGCATTTCAAAATCTCTTCGCAGGCCCGAATGGCGGGGCAGGGCGCTTTACAATCTCTTCGCAGGCAGAAATGGCGGGGCAGGGCGTTTTAAAATCTCAGATCAGGCCCGGATGGCGGGGCAGGGCACTTCACAATCTCAGTGCAGGCAGGAATGGCGGGGCAGGGCGCTTCACAATCTAAGCGCAGGCAGGAATGGCGGGGAAGGGCGTTTCAAAATCTCGGAGCAGGCCTGAATGGCGGGGCAGGGTGCTTCACAATCTCGGCGCAGGCAGAAATGGCGGGGCTGGGCCTTTCAAAATCTCAGAGCAGGCCCGAATGGCGGGGCAGGGCGCTTCACAATCTCGGCGCAGGCAGAAATGGTGGGGTAGGGCGTTTCAAAATCTCAGAGCAGGCCCGAATGGGGGGGCAGGGCACTTCACAATCTCGGCGCAGGCAGGAATGGCGGGGCAGGGCGCTTCACAATCTAACCGCAGGCAGAAATGGCGGGGAAGGGCGTTTCAAAATCTCGGAGCAGGCCTGAATGGCGGGGCAGGGTGCTTCAAAATCTGGGCGCAGGCAGAAATAGCGGGGCAGGGCGTTTCAAAATCTCAGAGCAGGCCCGAATGGCGGGGCAGGGCACTTCAAAATCTCGGCGCAGGCAGGAATGGAGGGGCAGGGCGCTTCACAATTTAAGCGCAGGCAGGAAGGGTGGAGAAGGGCGTTTCAAAATCTCGGAGCAGGCCTGAATGGCGGGGCAAGGTGCTTCACAATTTCGGCGCAGGCAGAAATGGCGGGGCAGGGTGCTTCACAATCTCGGCGCAGGCAGAAATGGCGGGGCAGGGCGTTTCAAAATCTCAGAGCAGGCCCGAATGGCGGGGCAGGGCGCTTCACAATCTAAGCACAAGCAGGAATGGCGGGGAAGGTCGTTTCAAAATCTCGGAGCAGGCCCGAATGGCGGGGCAGGGCGCTTCACAATCTCCGCACAGGCAGAAATGGCGGGGCAGGGCGTTTCAAAAATCTCGGAGCAGGACCGAATGGCGGGGCAGGGCGCTTCACAATCTCGGCACAGGCAGGAATGTTGGGGCAGGGCGTTTCAAAATCTCGGAGAAGGCCCGAATGGCAGGGCAGGGTGCTTGACAATCTCGGCGCAGGCAGGAATGGCGGGGCAGGGCGCTTCACAATCTAAGCGCAGGCAGGAAGGGCGGGGAAGGGCGTTTCAAAATCTCGGAGCAGGACCGAATGGCTGTGCAGGACGCTTCACAATCTCGGCGCAGGCAGGAATGGCGGGGCAGGGAATTTCAAAATCTCGGAGCAGGCCCGAATGGTGGGGCAGGGCACTTCCCAATCTTTGCGCAGGCAGGAATGGCGGGGCAGGGCGTTTCAAAACCTCGGAGCAGGCCCGAATGGCTGTGCAGGACGCTTCACAATCTCGGCGCAGGCAGAAATGGTAGGGCAGGGCGTTTCAAAATCTCAGAGCAGGCCCGAATGGCAGGGCATGGCACTTCACAATCTCAGCGCAGGCAGGAATGGCGGGGCAGGGCGCTTCACAATCTCGGAGGAGGCTCGAATAGCGGGACAGGGTGCTTTACAATCTCGGCGCAGGCAGGAATGGTGGGGCAGGGCGTTTGAAAAATCTCGGAGCAGGACCGAATTGCGGGGCAAGGCGCTTCATAATCTCGGCGCAGGCAGGAATTGCGGGGCAGAGCATTTCAAAATCTCTTCGCAGGCCCGAATGGCGGGGCAGGGCGCTTTACAATCTCTTCTTAGGCAGAAATGGCGGGGCAGGGCGTTTTAAAATCTCAGAGCAGGCCCGGATAGCGGGGCAGGGCACTTGACAATCTCGGCGCAGGCAGGAATGGCGGGGCAGGGCGCTTCACAATCTAAGCGCAGGCAGAAATGGCGGGGAAGGGCGTTGCAAAATCTCGGAGCAGGCCTGAATGGCGGGGCAGGGTGCTTCACAATCTCGGCGCAGGCAGAAATGGCGGGGCAGGGCCATTCAAAATCTCAGAGCAGGCCCGAATGGCAGGCAGGGCGCTAAACAATCTAAGCGCAGGCAGAAATGGCGGGGTAGGGCGTTTCAAAATCTCAGAGCAGGCCCGAACGGGGGGGCAGGGCACTTCACAATCTCGGCGCAGGCAGGAATGGCAGGGCAGGGCGCTTCACAATCTAACCGCAGGCAGGAATGGCGGGGAAGGGCGTTTCAAAATCTCGGAGCAGGCCTGAATGGCGGGGCAGGATGCTTCACAATCTCGGCGCAGGCAGAAATGGCGGGGCAGGGCGTTTCAAAATCTCAGAGCAGGCCCGAATGGCGGGGCAGGGCACTTCAAAATCTCGGCGCAGGCAGGAATGGAGGGGCAGGGCGCTTCACAATTTAAGCGCAGGCAGGAAGGGTGGGGAAGGGCGTTTCAAAATCTCGGAGCAGGCCTGAATGGCGGGGCAAGGTGCTTCACAATTTCGGCGCAGGCAGAAATGGCGGGGCAGGGTGCTTCACAATCTCGGCGCAGGCAGAAATGGCGGGGCAGGGCGTTTCAAAATCTCAGAGCAGGCCCGAATGGCGGGGCAGGGCGCTTCACAATCTAAGCACAAGCAGGAATGGCGGGGAAGGTCGTTTCAAAATCTCGGAGCAGGCCCGAATGGCGGGGCAGGGCGCTTCACAATCTCCGCACAGGCAGAAATGGCGGGGCAGGGCGTTTCAAAAATCTCGGAGCAGGACCGAATGGCGGGGCAGGGCGCTTCACAATCTCGGCACAGGCAGGAATGTTGGGGCAGGGCATTTCAAAATCTCGGAGAAGGCCCGAATGGCAGGGCAGGGTGCTTGACAATCTCGGCGCAGGCAGGAATGGCGGGGCAGGGCGCTTCACAATCTAAGCGCAGGCAGGAAGGGCGGGGAAGGGCGTTTCAAAATCTCGGAGCAGGACCGAATGGCTGTGCAGGACGCTTCACAATCTCGGCGCAGGCAGGAATGGCGGGGCAGGGAATTTCAAAATCTCGGAGCAGGCCCGAATGGTGGGGCAGGGCACTTCCCAATCTTTGCGCAGGCAGGAATGGCGGGGCAGGGCGTTTCAAAACCTCGGAGCAGGCCCGAATGGCTGTGCAGGACGCTTCACAATCTCGGCGCAGGCAGAAATAGTAGGGCAGGGCGTTTCAAAATCTCAGAGCAGGCCCGAATGGCAGGGCATGGCACTTCACAATCTCAGCGCAGGCAGGAATGGCGGGGCAGGGCGCTTCACAATCTCGGAGGAGGCTCGAATAGCGGGACAGGGTGCTTTACAATCTCGGCGCAGGCAGGAATGGTGGGGCAGGGCGTTTGAAAAATCTCGGAGCAGGACCGAATTGCGGGGCAAGGCGCTTCATAATCTCGGCGCAGGCAGGAATTGCGGGGCAGAGCATTTCAAAATCTCTTCGCAGGCCCGAATGGCGGGGCAGGGCGCTTTACAATCTCTTCTTAGGCAGAAATGGCGGGGCAGGGCGTTTTAAAATCTCAGAGCAGGCCCGGATAGCGGGGCAGGGCACTTCACAATCTCGGCGCAGGCAGGAATGGCGGGGCAGGGCGCTTCACAATCTAAGCGCAGGCAGAAATGGCGGGGAAGGGCGTTGCAAAATCTCGGAGCAGGCCTGAATGGCGGGGCAGGGTGCTTCACAATCTCGGCGCAGGCAGAAATGGCGGGGCAGGGCCATTCAAAATCTCAGAGCAGGCCCGAATGGCAGGCAGGGCGCTAAACAATCTAAGCGCAGGCAGAAATGGCGGGGTAGGGCGTTTCAAAATCTCAGAGCAGGCCCGAACGGGGGGGCAGGGCACTTCACAATCTCGGCGCAGGCAGGAATGGCAGGGCAGGGCGCTTCACAATCTAACCGCAGGCAGGAATGGCGGGGAAGGGCGTTTCAAAATCTCGGAGCAGGCCTGAATGGCGGGGCAGGATGCTTCACAATCTCGGCGCAGGCAGAAATGGCGGGGCAGGGCGTTTCAAAATCTCAGAGCAGGCCCGAATGGCGAGGCAGGGCACTTCACAATCTCGGCGCAGGCAGGAATGGCGGGGCAGGGCGCTTCACAATCTAAGCGCAGGCAGGAAGGGCGGAGAAGGGCGTTTCAAAATCTCGGAGCAGGCCTGAATGGCGGGGCAGGGTGCTTCACAATCTCGGCGCAGGCAGAAATGGCGGGGCAGGGCGCTTCACAATCTCGGCGCAGGCAGAAATGGCGGGGCAGGGCGTTTCAAAATCTCAGAGCAGGCCCGAATGGCGGGGCAGGGCGCTTCACAATCTAAGCACAAGCAGGAATGGCGGAAAAGGTCGTTTCAAAATCTCGGAGCAGGCCCGAATGGCGGGGCAGGGCGCTTCACAATCTCGGCACAGGCAGAAATGGCGGGGCAGGGCGTTTAAAAAATCTCGGAGCAGGACCGAATGGCGGGGCAGGGCGCTTCACAATCTCTGCACAGGCAGGAATGGCGGGGCAGGGCGTTTCAAAATCTCGGAGAAGGCCCGAATGGTGGGGCAGGGTGCTTGACAATCTCGGCGCAGGCAGGAATGGCGGGGCAGGGCGCTTCACAATCTAACTGCAGGCAGGAATGGCGGGGAAGGGCGTTTCAAAATCTCGGAGCAGGCCCGAACGGCCGGACAGGGTGCTTGACAATCTCGGCGCAGGCAGGAATGGCGGGGCAGGGCGCTTCACAATCTAAGCGCAGGCAGGAATGGCGGGGAAGGGCGTTTCAAAATCTCGGAGCAGGCCCGAATGGCGGGACAGAGTGCTTCACAATTTCAGCGCAGGCAGGAATGGCGGGGCATGGCGCTTCAAAATCTCGGAGCAGGCCCGGATGGCGGGACAGGGCACTTCACAATCTCGGAGCAGGCCCGAATGGCGGGGCAGGGCACTTCACAATCTCGGCGCAGGCAGGAATGGCGGGGCAGGGCGCTTCACAATCTAAGCGCAGGCAGGAAGGGCGGGGAAGGGCGTTTCAAAATCTCGGAGCAGGCCTGAATGGCGGGGCAGGGTGCTTCACAATCTCGGCGCAGGCAGAAATGGCGGGGCAGGGTGCTTCACAATCTCGGCGCAGGCAGAAATGGCGGGGCAGGGCGTTTCAAAATCTCGGAGCAGGCCCGAATGGTGGGGCAGGGCGCTTCACAATCTCAGGGCAGGCAGGAATGGCGGGGCAGGGAATTTCAAAATCTCGGAGCAGGCATGAATGGCGGGGCAGGGCACTTCCCAATCTTGGCGCAGGCAGGAATGGCGGGGCAGGGGGTTTCAAAACCTCGGAGCAGGCCTAAATGGCTGTGCAGGACGCTTCACAATCTCGGCGCAGGCAGAAATGGTGGGGCAGGGCGTTTCAAAATCTCAGAGCAGGCCCGAATGGCAGGGCAGGGCACTTCACAATCTCAGCGCAGGCAGGAATGGCGGGGCAGGGCGCTTCACAATCTCTCGAGCAGGCTCGAATAGCGGGACAGGGTGCTTTACAATCTCGGCGCAGGCAGGAATGGTGGGGCAGGGCGTTTGAAAAATCTCGGAGCAGGACCAAATTGCGGGGCAAGGCGCTTCATAATCTCGGCGCAGGCAGGAATTGCAGGGCAGAGCATTTCAAAATCTCTTCGCACGCCCGAATGGCGGGGCAGGGCGCTATACAATCTCTTCGCAGGCAGAAATGGCGGGGCAGGGCGTTTTAAAATTTCAGAGCAGGCCCGGATGGCGGGGCAGGGCACTTCACAATCTCGGCGCAGGCAGGAATGGCGGGGCAGGGCGCTTCACAATCTAAGCGTAGGCAGAAATGGCGGGGTAGGGCGTTTCAAAATCTCAGAGCAGGCCCGAATGGCGGGGCAGGGCACTTCACAATCTCGGCGCAGGCAGGAATGGCGGGGCAGGGCGCTTCACAATCTAACCGCAGGCAGGAATGGCGGGGAAGGGCGTTTTAAAATCTCGGAGCAGGCCTGAATGGCGGGGCAGGGCGCTTCACAATCTCGGAGCAGGCTCGAATAGCGGGACAGGGTGCTTTACAATCTCGGCGCAGGCAGGAATGGTGGGGCAGGGCGTTTGAAAAATCTCGGAGCAGGACCGAATTGCGGGGCAAGGCGCTTCACAATCTCGGCGCAGGCAGGAATTGCGGGGCAGAGCATTTCAAAATCTCTTCGCAGGCCCGCATGGCGGGGCAGGGCGCTTTACAATCTCTTCGCAGGCAGAAATGGCGGGGCAGGGCGTTTTAAAATCTCAGATCAGGCCCGGATGGCGGGGCAGGGCACTTCACAATCTCAGTGCAGGCAGGAATGGCGGGGCAGGGCGCTTCACAATCTAAGCGCAGGCAGGAATGGCGGGGAAGGGCGTTTCAAAATCTCGGAGCAGGCCTGAATGGCGGGGCAGGGTGCTTCACAATCTCGGCGCAGGCAGAAATGGCGGGGCTGGGCCTTTCAAAATCTCAGAGCAGGCCCGAATGGCGGGGCAGGGCGCTTCACAATCTCGGCGCAGGCAGAAATGGTGGGGTAGGGCGTTTCAAAATCTCAGAGCAGGCCCGAATGGGGGGGCAGGGCACTTCACAATCTCGGCGCAGGCAGGAATGGCGGGGCAGGGCGCTTCACAATCTAACCGCAGGCAGAAATGGCGGGGAATGGCGTTTCAAAATCTCGGAGCAGGCCTGAATGGCGGGGCAGGGTGCTTCAAAATCTGGGCGCAGGCAGAAATAGCGGGGCAGGGCGTTTCAAAATCTCAGAGCAGGCCCGAATGGCGGGGCAGGGCACTTCAAAATCTCGGCGCAGGCAGGAATGGAGGGGCAGGGCGCTTCACAATTTAAGCGCAGGCAGGAAGGGTGGGGAAGGGCGTTTCAAAATCTCGGAGCAGGCCTGAATGGCGGGGCAAGGTGCTTCACAATTTCGGCGCAGGCAGAAATGGCGGGGCAGGGTGCTTCACAATCTCGGCGCAGGCAGAAATGGCGGGGCAGGGCGTTTCAAAATCTCAGAGCAGGCCCGAATGGCGGGGCAGGGCGCTTCACAATCTAAGCACAAGCAGGAATGGCGGGGAAGGTCGTTTCAAAATCTCGGAGCAGGCCCGAATGGCGGGGCAGGGCGCTTCACAATCTCCGCACAGGCAGAAATGGCGGGGCAGGGCGTTTCAAAAATCTCGGAGCAGGACCGAATGGCGGGGCAGGGCGCTTCACAATCTCGGCACAGGCAGGAATGTTGGGGCAGGGCGTTTCAAAATCTCGGAGAAGGCCCGAATGGCAGGGCAGGGTGCTTGACAATCTCGGCGCAGGCAGGAATGGCGGGGCAGGGCGCTTCACAATCTAAGCGCAGGCAGGAAGGGCGGGGAAGGGCGTTTCAAAATCTCGGAGCAGGACCGAATGGCTGTGCAGGACGCTTCACAATCTCGGCGCAGGCAGGAATGGCGGGGCAGGGAATTTCAAAATCTCGGAGCAGGCCTCGAATGGTGGGGCAGGGCACTTCCCAATCTTTGCGCAGGCAGGAATGGCGGGGCAGGGCGTTTCAAAACCTCGGAGCAGGCCCGAATGGCTGTGCAGGACGCTTCACAATCTCGGCGCAGGCAGAAATGGTAGGGCAGGGCGTTTCAAAATCTCAGAGCAGGCCCGAATGGCAGGGCATGGCACTTCACAATCTCAGCGCAGGCAGGAATGGCGGGGCAGGGCGCTTCACAATCTCGGAGGAGGCTCGAATAGCGGGACAGGGTGCTTTACAATCTCGGCGCAGGCAGGAATGGTGGGGCAGGGCGTTTGAAAAATCTCGGAGCAGGACCGAATTGCGGGGCAAGGCGCTTCATAATCTCGGCGCAGGCAGGAATTGCGGGGCAGAGCATTTCAAAATCTCTTCGCAGGCCCGAATGGCGGGGCAGGGCGCTTTACAATCTCTTCTTAGGCAGAAATGGCGGGGCAGGGCGTTTTAAAATCTCAGAGCAGGCCCGGATAGCGGGGCAGGGCACTTCACAATCTCGGCGCAGGCAGGAATGGCGGGGCAGGGCGCTTCACAATCTAAGCGCAGGCAGAAATGGCGGGGAAGGGCGTTGCAAAATCTCGGAGCAGGCCTGAATGGCGGGGCAGGGTGCTTCACAATCTCGGCGCAGGCAGAAATGGCGGGGCAGGGCCATTCAAAATCTCAGAGCAGGCCCGAATGGCAGGCAGGGCGCTAAACAATCTAAGCGCAGGCAGAAATGGCGGGGTAGGGCGTTTCAAAATCTCAGAGCAGGCCCGAACGGGGGGGCAGGGCACTTCACAATCTCGGCGCAGGCAGGAATGGCAGGGCAGGGCGCTTCACAATCTAACCGCAGGCAGGAATGGCGGGGAAGGGCGTTTCAAAATCTCGGAGCAGGCCTGAATGGCGGGGCAGGATGCTTCACAATCTCGGCGCAGGCAGAAATGGCGGGGCAGGGCGTTTCAAAATCTCAGAGCAGGCCCGAATGGCGGGGCAGGGCACTTCAAAATCTCGGCGCAGGCAGGAATGGAGGGGCAGGGCGCTTCAAAATTTAAGCGCAGGCAGGAAGGGTGGGGAAGGGCGTTTCAAAATCTCGGAGCAGGCCTGAATGGCGGGGCAAGGTGCTTCACAATTTCGGCGCAGGCAGAAATGGCGGGGCAGGGTGCTTCACAATCTCGGCGCAGGCAGAAATGGCGGGGCAGGGCGTTTCAAAATCTCAGAGCAGGCCCGAATGGCGGGGCAGGGCGCTTCACAATCTAAGCACAAGCAGGAATGGCGGGGAAGGTCGTTTCAAAATCTCGGAGCAGGCCCGAATGGCGGGGCAGGGCGCTTCACAATCTCCGCACAGGCAGAAATGGCGGGGCAGGGCGTTTCAAAAATCTCGGAGCAGGACCGAATGGCGGGGCAGGGCGCTTCACAATCTCGGCACAGGCAGGAATGTTGGGGCAGGGCGTTTCAAAATCTCGGAGAAGGCCCGAATGGCAGGGCAGGGTGCTTGACAATCTCGGCGCAGGCAGGAATGGCGGGGCAGGGCGCTTCACAATCTAAGCGCAGGCAGGAAGGGCGGGGAAGGGCGTTTCAAAATCTCGGAGCAGGACCGAATGGCTGTGCAGGACGCTTCACAATCTCGGCGCAGGCAGGAATGGCGGGGCAGGGAATTTCAAAATCTCGGAGCAGGCCCGAATGGTGGGGCAGGGCACTTCCCAATCTTTGCGCAGGCAGGAATGGCGGGGCAGGGCGTTTCAAAACCTCGGAGCAGGCCCGAATGGCTGTGCAGGACGCTTCACAATCTCGGCGCAGGCAGAAATGGTAGGGCAGGGCGTTTCAAAATCTCAGAGCAGGCCCGAATGGCAGGGCATGGCACTTCACAATCTCAGCGCAGGCAGGAATGGCGGGGCAGGGCGCTTCACAATCTCGGAGGAGGCTCGAATAGCGGGACAGGGTGCTTTACAATCTCGGCGCAGGCAGGAATGGTGGGGCAGGGCGTTTGAAAAATCTCGGAGCAGGACCGAATTGCGGGGCAAGGCGCTTCATAATCTCGGCGCAGGCAGGAATTGCGGGGCAGAGCATTTCAAAATCTCTTCGCAGGCCCGAATGGCGGGGCAGGGCGCTTTACAATCTCTTCTTAGGCAGAAATGGCGGGGCAGGGCGTTTTAAAATCTCAGAGCAGGCCCGGATAGCGGGGCAGGGCACTTCACAATCTCGGCGCAGGCAGGAATGGCGGGGCAGGGCGCTTCACAATCTAAGCGCAGGCAGAAATGGCGGGGAAGGGCGTTGCAAAATCTCGGAGCAGGCCTGAATGGCGGGGCAGGGTGCTTCACAATCTCGGCGCAGGCAGAAATGGCGGGGCAGGGCCATTCAAAATCTCAGAGCAGGCCCGAATGGCAGGCAGGGCGCTAAACAATCTAAGCGCAGGCAGAAATGGCGGGGTAGGGCGTTTCAAAATCTCAGAGCAGGCCCGAACGGGGGGGCAGGGCACTTCACAATCTCGGCGCAGGCAGGAATGGCAGGGCAGGGCGCTTCACAATCTAACCGCAGGCAGGAATGGCGGGGAAGGGCGTTTCAAAATCTCGGAGCAGGCCTGAATGGCGGGGCAGGATGCTTCACAATCTCGGCGCAGGCAGAAATGGCGGGGCAGGGCGTTTCAAAATCTCAGAGCAGGCCCGAATGGCGAGGCAGGGCACTTCACAATCTCGGCGCAGGCAGGAATGGCGGGGCAGGGCGCTTCACAATCTAAGCGCAGGCAGGAAGGGCGGGGAAGGGCGTTTCAAAATCTCGGAGCAGGCCTGAATGGCGGGGCAGGGTGCTTCACAATCTCGGCGCAGGCAGAAATGGCGGGGCAGGGCGCTTCACAATCTCGGCGCAGGCAGAAATGGCGGGGCAGGGCGTTTCAAAATCTCAGAGCAGGCCCGAATGGCGGCGCAGGGCGCTTCACAATCTAAGCACAAGCAGGAATGGCGGAAAAGGTCGTTTCAAAATCTCGGAGCAGGCCCGAATGGCGGGGCAGGGCGCTTCACAATCTCGGCACAGGCAGAAATGGCGGGGCAGGGCGTTTAAAAAATCTCGGAGCAGGACCGAATGGCGGGGCAGGGCGCTTCACAATCTCGGCACAGGCAGGAATGGCGGGGCAGGGCGTTTCAAAATCTCGGAGAAGGCCCGAATGGTGGGGCAGGGTGCTTGACAATCTCGGCGCAGGCAGGAATGGCGGGGCAGGGCGCTTCACAATCTAACTGCAGGCAGGAATGGCGGGGAAGGGCGTTTCAAAATCTCGGAGCAGGCCCGAACGGCCGGACAGGGTGCTTGACAATCTCGGCGCAGGCAGGAATGGCGGGGCAGGGCGCTTCACAATCTAAGCGCAGGCAGGAATGGCGGGGAAGGGCGTTTCAAAATCTCGGAGCAGGCCCGAATGGCGGGACAGAGTGCTTCACAATTTCAGCGCAGGCAGGAATGGTGGGGCATGGCGCTTCAAAATCTCGGAGCAGGCCCGGATGGCGGGACAGGGCACTTCACAATCTCGGAGCAGGCCCGAATGGCGGGGCAGGGCACTTCACAATCTCGGCGCAGGCAGGAATGGCGGGGCAGGGCGCTTCACAATCTAAGCGCAGGCAGGAAGGGCGGGGAAGGGCGTTTCAAAATCTCGGAGCAGGCCTGAATGGCGGGGCAGGGTGCTTCACAATCTCGGCGCAGGCAGAAATGGCGGGGCAGGGTGCTTCACAATCTCGGCGCAGGCAGAAATGGCGGGGCAGGGCGTTTCAAAATCTCGGAGCAGGCCCGAATGGTGGGGCAGGGCGCTTCACAATCTCAGGGCAGGCAGGAATGGCGGGGCAGGGAATTTCAAAATCTCGGAGCAGGCATGAATGGCGGGGCAGGGCACTTCCCAATCTTGGCGCAGGCAGGAATGGCGGGGCAGGGGGTTTCAAAACCTCGGAGCAGGCCTAAATGGCTGTGCAGGACGCTTCACAATCTCGGCGCAGGCAGAAATGGTGGGGCAGGGCGTTTCAAAATCTCAGAGCAGGCCCGAATGGCAGGGCAGGGCACTTCACAATCTCAGCGCAGGCAGGAATGGCGGGGCAGGGCGCTTCACAATCTCTCGAGCAGGCTCGAATAGCGGGACAGGGTGCTTTACAATCTCGGCGCAGGCAGGAATGGTGGGGCAGGGCGTTTAAAAAATCTCGGAGCAGGACCAAATTGCGGGGCAAGGCGCTTCATAATCTCGGCGCAGGCAGGAATTGCAGGGCAGAGCATTTCAAAATCTCTTCGCACGCCCGAATGGCGGGGCAGGGCGCTATACAATCTCTTCGCAGGCAGAAATGGCGGGGCAGGGCGTTTTAAAATTTCAGAGCAGGCCCGGATGGCGGGGCAGGGCACTTCACAATCTCGGCGCAGGCAGGAATGGCGGGGCAGGGCGCTTCACAATCTAAGCGTAGGCAGAAATGGCGGGGTAGGGCGTTTCAAAATCTCAGAGCAGGCCCGAATGGCGGGGCAGGGCACTTCACAATCTCGGCGCAGGCAGGAATGGCGGGGCAGGGCGCTTCACAATCTAACCGCAGGCAGGAATGGCGGGGAAGGGCGTTTTAAAATCTCGGAGCAGGCCTGAATGGCGGGGCAGGGCGCTTCACAATCTCGGAGCAGGCTCGAATAGCGGGACAGGGTGCTTTACAATCTCGGCGCAGGCAGGAATGGTGGGGCAGGGCGTTTGAAAAATCTCGGAGCAGGACCGAATTGCGGGGCAAGGCGCTTCACAATCTCGGCGCAGGCAGGAATTGCGGGGCAGAGCATTTCAAAATCTCTTCGCAGGCCCGAATGGCGGGGCAGGGCGCTTTACAATCTCTTCGCAGGCAGAAATGGCGGGGCAGGGCGTTTTAAAATCTCAGATCAGGCCCGGATGGCGGGGCAGGGCACTTCACAATCTCAGTGCAGGCAGGAATGGCGGGGCAGGGCGCTTCACAATCTAAGCGCAGGCAGGAATGGCGGGGAAGGGCGTTTCAAAATCTCGGAGCAGGCCTGAATGGCGGGGCAGGGTGCTTCACAATCTCGGCGCAGGCAGAAATGGCGGGGCTGGGCCTTTCAAAATCTCAGAGCAGGCCCGAATGGCGGGGCAGGGCGCTTCACAATCTCGGCGCAGGCAGAAATGGTGGGGTAGGGCGTTTCAAAATCTCAGAGCAGGCCCGAATGGGGGGGCAGGGCACTTCACAATCTCGGCGCAGGCAGGAATGGCGGGGCAGGGCGCTTCACAATCTAACCGCAGGCAGAAATGGCGGGGAAGGGCGTTTCAAAATCTCGGAGCAGGCCTGAATGGCGGGGCAGGGTGCTTCAAAATCTGGGCGCAGGCAGAAATAGCGGGGCAGGGCGTTTCAAAATCTCAGAGCAGGCCCGAATGGCGGGGCAGGGCACTTCAAAATCTCGGCGCAGGCAGGAATGGAGGGGCAGGGCGCTTCACAATTTAAGCGCAGGCAGGAAGGGTGGGGAAGGGCGTTTCAAAATCTCGGAGCAGGCCTGAATGGCGGGGCAAGGTGCTTCACAATTTCGGCGCAGGCAGAAATGGCGGGGCAGGGTGCTTCACAATCTCGGCGCAGGCAGAAATGGCGGGGCAGGGCGTTTCAAAATCTCAGAGCAGGCCCGAATGGCGGGGCAGGGCGCTTCACAATCTAAGCACAAGCAGGAATGGCGGGGAAGGTCGTTTCAAAATCTCGGAGCAGGCCCGAATGGCGGGGCAGGGCGCTTCACAATCTCCGCACAGGCAGAAATGGCGGGGCAGGGCGTTTCAAAAATCTCGGAGCAGGACCGAATGGCGGGGCAGGGCGCTTCACAATCTCGGCACAGGCAGGAATGTTGGGGCAGGGCGTTTCAAAATCTCGGAGAAGGCCCGAATGGCAGGGCAGGGTGTTTGACAATCTCGGCGCAGGCAGGAATGGCGGGGCAGGGCGCTTCACAATCTAAGCGCAGGCAGGAATGGCGGGGAAGCGCGTTTCAAAATCTCGGAGCAGGCCCGAATGGCGGGACAGGGTGCTTGACAATCTCGGCGCAGGCAGGAATGGCGGGGCAGGGCGCTTCATAATCTAAGCGCAGGCAGGAATGGCGGGGAAGGGCGTTTCAAAATCTCGTAGCAGGCCCGAATGGCGGGACAGGGTGCTTCACAATTTCGGCGCAGGCAGGAATGGCGGGGCATGGCGTTTCAAAATCTCGGAGCAGGCCCGGATGGCGGGGCAGGGCACTTCACAATCTCGGAGCAGGCCCGAATGTTGGGCAGGGCACTTCAGAATCTCGGCGCAGGCAGGAATGGCGGGGCAGGGCGCTTCACAATCTAAGCGCAGGCAGGAAGGGCGGGGAAGGGCGTTTCAAAATCTCGGAGCAGGCCTGAATGGCGGGGCAGGGTGCTTCACAATCTCGGCGCAGGCAGAAATGGCGGGGCAGGGTGCTTCACAATCTCGGCGCAGGCAGAAATGGCGGGGCAGGGCGTTTCAAAATCTCGGAGCAGGCCCGAATGGTGGTGCAGGGCGCTTTACAATCTCGGCGCAGGCAGGAATGGCGGGGCAGGGAATTTCAAAATCTCGGAGCAGGCCCGAATGGCGGGGCAGGGCACTTCCCAATCTTGGCGCAGGCAGGAATGGCGGGGCAGGGCGTTTCAAAACCTCGGAGCAGGCCCGAATGGCTGTGCAGGACGCTTCACAATCTCGGCGCAGGCAGAAATGGTGGGGCAGGGCGTTTCAAAATCTCAGAGCAGGCCCGAATGGCAGGGCAGGGCACTTCACAATCTCAGCGCAGGCAGGAATGGCGGGGCAGGGCGCTTCACAATCTCGGAGGAGGCTCGAATAGCGGGACAGGGTGCTTTACAATCTCGGCGCAGGCAGGAATGGTGGGGTAGGGCGTTTGAAAAATCTCGGAGCAGGACCGAATTGCGGGGCAAGGCGCTTCACAATCTCGGCGCAGGCAGGAATTGCGGGGCAGAGCATTTCAAAATCTCTTCGCAGGCCCGAATGGCGTGGCAGGGCGCTTTACAATCTCTTCGCAGGCAGAAATGGCGGGGCAGGGCGTTTTAAAATCTCAGAGCAGGCCCGGATGGCGGGGCAGGGCACTTCACAATCTCGGCGCAGGCAGGAATGGCGGGGCAGGGCGCTTCACAATCTAAGCGCAGGCAGGAATGGCGGGGAAGGGTGTTTCAAAATCTCGGAGCAGGCCTGAATGGCGGGGCAGGGTGTTTCACAATCTCGGCGCAGGCAGAAATGGCGGGTCAGGGCCTTTCAAAATCTCAGAGCAGGCCCGAATGGCGGGGCAGGGCGCTTCACAATCTAAGCGCAGGCAGAAATGGCGGGGTAGGGCGTTTCAAAATCTCAGAGCAGGCCCGAATGGCGGGGCAGGGCACTTCACAATCTCGGCGCAGGCAGGAATGGCGGGGCAGGGCGCTTCACAATCTAACCGCAGGCAGGAATGGCGGGGAAGGGCGTTTCAAAATCTCGGAGCAGGCCTGAATGGCGGGGCAGGGTGCTTCACAATCTCGGCGCAGGCAGAAATGGCGGGGCAGGGCGTTTCAAAATCTCAGAGCAGGCCCGAATGGCGGGGCAGGGCACTTCACAATCCTGGCGCAGGCAGGAATGGCGGGGCAGGGCGCTTCACAATCTAAGCGCAGGCAGGAATGGCGGGGAAGGGCGTTTCAAAATCTCGGAGCAGGCCTGAATGGCGGGGCAGGGTGCTTTACAATCTCGGTGCAGGCAGGAATGGTGGCGCCTGGCGTTTCAAGATCTCGGAGCAGTCATGAATGGTGGGGCAGGGCGTTTCGCAACGTCGGAGCACAGAACGAGGACTACAGAACTACAGAAACTGGGACCAGCAAAGTCCCAAAGGTCCGCTCAAGGCCAGTCCGCTTACAGACGGTGTTAAACTAACATTTTATAATGTTAGCGTATCAAGCTGTTTTTGTAACTATTTCAGTTTTCTGGTACACACTTATCTACATGTATACTATATGGATTTTTTACATGCTGTTTTTTAACTACTTCTCTTCTCCCGTTCACGGTTATTTACATGTGTACCATTTGGCCTTTTTTAACGTGCCGTTTTTTAACCATTTCGATTCTACGGTACACAATTATCTACATGTTTATCCTTCTACATGCAAGTTTATTTATCCCTCAAATGCACGAACACGCTCTTCCGAACTAGATGAGGGGAGGGATAGGACAGTCCTCTCTTTACGTATAGGACAGACAGAAAAAGAAAAATGGAATTCAAATTCACTCGATGCCATGCACGAGGACTTCATTGGCATCTTTTTTATTGCTCACTTCATTTTATTCCTTAACTCCTTATTATGTATGATGTTTTCATCTCTGCTCTTACTACGTTATATTTACACTATTAAAGTATTGATCAAGTCGGTTTTGAACATATTAACTGACGTGCTTTCTACTACACGGTTGAGCAGGCTATTTCACGTTTGCGTGATTTTAGACGTTGTAATTTGGAGCTATAGTAGAGTTAAAGCGCTTGTTCACTACTAAAGAGAATGAGAGAGAGAGAGAGAGAGAGAGAGAGCAAGAAGTACCTTGAAGGTGATATGGTAACTGATGGGGAGCTGATGCAGACTCCAAAACTTTCTTGTAGCCCGAAGGAAGCGATGATGATGGAAAAAAAGCGAGATGCAAAGTTCCGCATGAGTTGAAGAGGACGAGGTCTAACGGCAGCATAGGTAACAAAATGAAGTGAGTTCCAATAGTCGAAGTGCGAGGTAACAAATAATTGAATGATTAATCTTATTTCTATTTTAAGTATAGCTATGTTGTTCAAATTGGGGCTTTTTAACAATGTTGTTTCTTCCATGTTACTCAATACAATTACTTCTTCATTTTACAGGTCGACGCAGGGTCGTATGAATTTATTTTCCACTCTCAACAATTCAAATTCGACGCTTAGTTTTAACTCACTGCCCATTTTCTCATGGGTTTTTGGACCCCCCTCGTACAAAGAAGCACTTTGTGTCAGAAAACGTCAGCTTTGTTTTCGTCAATTTTTTTCGTGAAACATCAAACGACTAAAATCACCTGCCTGTCTTGCAAGAAAATCAAATCACTTACAAAGGGTTGTCCCGTGAATGTAGTGAGACAAATAAGAAGCTTTTTTTACTTCAGAGAATCATCTCACTCCTTTAAAGCACTCTTCATTAGCGAAATCCAAACTTGGTCCGTTTATTCCACATTATTATTCAGTGCAACCGTAGGCCTAACATTTACATATTCCCGGTACGACATTTGCAACTCGTGCATTGCTACTCGCAGCGAAAATTATTTAATTTTTACCAAAGATGCTTTCTAAAGTACCTGTCTGTCAAAGAAAATGCCACTCCAAACACTTTTAACTTTATTTGCTAGGGGTTATTTTAGGAAATAAATACGAATGGAAAATAAAGGTCTTATGTATATATATATATATACATATGTTAAAAAAGGGAAGAAGCGAAACTTCCCTATAAAGACATTTTGATTCACCACATTAATAGAAATTGCCTGATGCAAGTCAAATAGGCACTGTGGTACATAGTCTAATGTGTTGAAAATTAAGGAGACACTTATAAAGCGTTCTTTTGAGAAAGACTTCTTATTAAAGAGTTGATATCAAACAAAAGTTTATTTTAAACAATAAAACCCAGATTTAATTTTATAGTTAAAATAAATTGGGAGAAATGAAATCACTTTGTTTACTAACGTGCGCATTTTTCTTCTACCTGAGAATGAAACGTTTTCTCAATAAATCTTTCAAGCAGATGCACTTCTTCTTATTAGCTCTAGGATTTCTTCCAAACATAAAATATATTTTTCATAGCAAGACTCATTTTTATATATTTACCATAAGTATAGATAAGGGGTTACCAAAATTATAAAAGTTGATGGTTAGTTGTTTGTGGTGCTTCCACATTGCAGGCAACACTTATTAAATTTTCATAATACTTTTCATCCACCTACAAAATTCATTTTGGTATTTTGTGAAAAGGACATTCACTACTATAACATTAATTTCTTATTTTCTGACATTCAAAATATAAAATTTCATCGATTAAAAGTTAATTATGTAGAACTGTCTCTCTCAGATCTTCTTACATGTTAATGCATAATGAGTTTGTTTTCTCGAAAAAAATATTTCAAGACTAATTCATTTCCCTCAAATCTTTATGACAAAATCTTAAAACACTTTCTAAAAGAAAACATTACTCCCTCCACTGAGGTTGACTATTAGTGTTAACCCATTAACGCCCACGATCTCCATTTGAGGATTACTTATATTTTTAAGTATTTCTTCAATGTGAAATGTTATTACGTTATTTTATATATTGCATTAGGCAGTTTAATGCATTTTCTTTAATATTACACCAATTTTCGGTAATGTTGGTACTCCAGGTGGCGAGAAGTTAGTAAACATTGTTACTATCTTCGAGGTAAGTTGACGTTTAATTGAAGCAGGATTTCAAGTTATAAATTTTTAATATTTTTCAATAATTTTTTTATTCGAGTTGATTTATGTGATGTTTTAAGTTCACTCTCTAATAGGTAGTGAGTTTCAACACAAGTTATCTTTTAGATGTTTAATTATGGCAATCTAAAAGTTAATCCCCAAATGGGGATTGTGTGCCTTAAAAGATCGTATGAAATTTTGTTATACGTTAACATACATAGATTTAACTTTTCTATTTTTGCAGTTCTTTCTCTTTCTCTTTCTCTAATGCTCCTCCTCCATATATATATATATATATATATATATATATATATATATATATATATATATGTATACTTATTTATACCTTAAAGTAAGACCTGTTAAGAATCACTTGAATGTTAAATTCAAACAGGTTGGCATATTTTCCAAAAAGCTTTCAATTGAAGACCAGATTGTTCGATATTTGTGGACAAACAATTTGACACATTTTATTGAGGTAAGCCAATCAGATTTGGATTCAAACAGTAAGTAATGTGCTGTGGAACAACTGTGTATTGTTACTAAATGAAATTATATCAAGGAAGAGCTAAAGTTATTTGTGAACAAGGTAGAATAGAAGCTCTTGAGACAACAGTAGTGAAGAAAATGTTAACCTATCTTCCCCATCCCAGTAATTCTGAAATTTACATTGACAATTTCTTCCCCAGTCATAAATTGATCACGGAGATGGTAGATATAGGCATTTGAGTTACATGAACGACCTTTGCAAATAGTACAGGAAGATGCCCTCTCACTGATGACAAAACAATTTGATCACAAGAGAGAGGTTTTGTTCGTCAAATGGTATGACAATAGTTTAGTAACAATAGGAACCAATGACCAGAAAATAGATCCGATTGTTTCAACCAAAAGATGGTTAGCTGCAATGAAGAAGGAAATAAATGCCCCTCAGCCTCAGGTAGTTGCTTCTTACAACAAGTAAATGGGTGGCGTTGATCACCTTGATTGATTTATTCAACAGTACAGAATTGCACTGCGATAAAAAAATCGCCTTTTTTCTTTTATCAAACTGCCTTGATTATTGTTGTTGTTATAGCTGTCCTTTGAATACAAAGACTACTCAAGCTTCACTCGATGAAAATAGAGATGAATTTATGGGTAAGATTTTAAAGGGTTATTGAAGGGATGAGTTTATGAAGGGCATGATTGAATGAAAGAGAGAGTGAGAGAGATCAGAGATGAGAAAAATAAAAAGATGAAAGATAAGTAAATCTGTGCTTGCGCAGCGAGTGGATTAATGTCGAGAAGGGCTTGCGCTGGGCCTATCCCCACAGCTTAGCGTCACACAGAATTGATAGTGGTAAGAGTTAATCAGGACGGCCATCAACTGTGAGAGGTTGCAGAGGTCTGCCAGACATCCTGTCTGTCAAAAGCCGCCCGATGTGAGACCCCACTCAGAGCCTTTTCATTCGGGGTTGTGCTCCTATCGAACTATCCCAATCAAGGGTAACCCACATGTCGGGTGGAATTATTCTCGCTGAGGAAAAGAAATGTTCAAGAGCTCCTGAATAATGGAACCCTTCTGAATAATTTTAACAATCGGCTGTCTCCTTATGATGTCAAATTGGTATGTAATCAGCAGAAACATTCTCTGCGACATCTTGTGTGGCTGGTTGAAAGACCGTTGGATGCAAATCCCAAGCATTGATATAGCTGCCATAAATGCTTGGATTCTGCACAATGCATCAAATTGAAGCAAAGTATCATTGCTTGATTTCAAGCGTTCAGTCACAAGAGCCTACTTGCAAACTGAACCTTCATCTGCACCAAATTATCCAGACGCCCCAAAATGTATTCAAAAGTGTTTCTTACCCTACGATTCTCTCCCAAATGGCACTCCATAGAAAGAACAGATGGCAGAAAACAGAGAAAATCTGCAGTGAGTAAAAAGAAGGCCAGAATACAATGCATAAAATGTGATGTTGGATTACATCTTGGTGAGTGTGAAAAACAATGAATGAGAAAGTAACCAAAAAAGGAATCTGTAGTAATTCCTGAATAAAAAAGAAAATTGAATAATTTTATTATCCTATTCTTGTTGCTACTAATCTATAAGTTCTGCAAAATTAAATTTAACTGCTTTTAAAATTTTTGACATTATCATTGAAATTTCACATCCAGTGCCCAGGAACCCCAAATGGGAATCAAAATTAAAAAGCTATTCTTCCTATATTAGCTATATTACATTTTTTTTATTCATTTATCCTTCTAGGGAGATAAAATGAACACATTTACCACCTAAAAATCTTTAAGCAAAATTTGGGCGCTAATGGGTTAATGATAGTATTAAAAATAAATACAAAAATAAATACAAAAATTAATTTTACACAAAGAATTTCTCTGCAAATATTTTTTTTCGTTTAAGAAATTCTATCTCTCATAGCAATGTCCCAGTTGAGATATTTTCCACCCTATGGGCCCGAGTTTTCGGACAAGAAAGATATTGGGATAAAAAGACAAATCTTCAAGTGGAGAATATCCTATAAAATGTAAAAGAGGCTTTCCTAAAGGCAAATTTATAGCGTTGGCATCCAATTATAACCTTGGGCATTTAAGACCTTTGGTTCGACTTGGTGGTTCAAATTTCATGGGCAGAACAAATAAATTGGAATGGGTTTTACCCCTAAACTACGCTTATTTATGATTTGATAACATGCCACTGAGAATTACATAGGCCTGAAATAATAGAGATAACAATGTAAACATGAGCATAGTAGAAAGGGCGAAGGTGGAATAGTTAAGCGTGTTAAAAAGTCATAGGTCTTTCTTATAGCACTGCATACAGGAGAGATTGCTCTTTAAGGGGAGAGGGCAGACATGTTAAAGACCACAACCTAAACGAGATAATAAAGGGAAGGGGTGATCCAATCACCAGCACCTCCTGACCAGCACCATGGATGAATGTAAAAAAGATGGCTAATGCCTAAACTGCAAAATTGGCCACAACGCAAAAAATGGTCAAAAAAGGCTCATAAGTAAAGAAAGTAGTGGAAAATTACGAAATGGTACATTTATCCAAGGAATGAAAACGAGGTAACCTCTAATGTAAAGGGTCTTTCAATAAAGTCGCTTGATTTTCAAATGTAAATAAAACAAGTTGTGTGTGATATATGCACTCAATTTATTTTAAATTTTAAAGTACATTTTACGGCATTAAGTGTGGAATATGACGTTGTTCAAATCTCAGCCACGACTTTGCTTGGTGGAACGTATTCGGGAGGCCCAATTTCGATGACTTTGTCGCATAAATATGGCTGAATTTGCTGGATGTTGTTCGTTATGTTGACTTTGAGGACATCGACTGTTTGCAGGTTATTCGCATAGACCTGCGATTTAAGGTAGCCCCAAAGAAAGTAGTCTAATGGCGTTAAATCGCATGATCTCGGTGGCTAGTTGACGTCGCCGCCGCGCGAGATGACCCTGCCCTAAAATCGCTGGTGCAAAATGTTTATCTTGGCGTGCGCAGTGTGGCACGTAGCGCTGTGCTGTTAAAACCACATGTCGTCAGTATCCATATCAGGCATATAATTCAGTTGATGCCACAAGAAGTTGCTTATCATCGATTTGTAGGTCTCGCCCTTGACGGTTTTTGCAATCCCATCTTTGTTCTCAAAAAAATACGGACTGATGATACCATTAGACGAAAATCCGCACCAAGGAGTGACCCTATTGGGATGCAATTGGTGCTGGTGCATCTCATGTGAATTTTTTTCGTCCTAAATCCGACAACTTTGCTTGTTCATGAATCCATTCATCCAAAAATGGGCCTCGTCGTTGAAGCTGATAGAAATCACGTAATGCGCGGAACGTTTGTCGAACGGAGCCCTGATTTTGATAATAACATTCAATGATTTGTACACGCTGTTCAATGCTATAAACTACCATCGTAATTTACCTAGTAGTACTAAACAGTTCACAGTGAGGTTGCCAGATGTCGCTTGAACAACATGGTCACTATCGACTGACAAAGTTCGAGCGTCCTTGTTGAAAGACCCTTTAGTTCAAGACTGTCAGGAACACTAGGGCAGAAACAATGTGTCACTCTTCCAGAACCTAGTATAATAGTCTACAGAGGGAATAAAATTGCAGGGATGAAAAAGAAATAGAAAAGATAAATGATGTACTCTGTATCACCAGCACATGAAACTGATTATTTGGAAAAAGTTAACAGAAACAATCCAGCAAATATCGCGCAAGTGCAAAATATACGGAAAAATTCAATCTATAAATATCATTTTTTGAAAAGAGCAATGTGATAAATGCATTAACCCTACAAATTAAGCCTCAACATTAACAAATACTCTGAACTAAAATAAGCAACAAAACTAAACCGCTACTAAATTTAGTGGAACCAAGTTACTAACTGGAACCAAGATAAAGATAGAGAGAGAGACCGGTAGGGCGGAAGGAACACACATTCGGCATCCTTTTAGGTAACTTCCGTTTGATAAGTGAGCCAAATTGTAACTACGAGAGGTTCTGTGAGATGACGTGAAGGTCCAAATTCACTCTCGGCGAATTTATATAGGTAAAGTAAAATCCACATACAGCAAACCCGTATAAATAGTTAAGCGTTGGCCTGGGTAAGATTAGTATTTTGCCAAAGAGGGCGCGACACAGAAGAATTCTTCCTCTCGGCCCCCCTTACCTCAAGATCCTAAAGACAAGAGAATTAAATAAGAAGAAATAAGAACTATGAACGAGGAGACTCCCACACTGCTGTATTTGGCTCAGCCTCTTCACCGCGAAATACTCCCTTGATCCCTCCTTTCTAGGCGAACAGTGGTTTTTAGAACACAGGCTGTATTCTCCTTCATAACTTTAACCATGCTGAGTACAAATCAGCCAAGTGCAAACCCAACTGTGCCGTTGAAAAGCAATCGAGCTTGACGCTTATACCCCCTTCCCCAGGCTTTTCACTCGAGTACAAAAATCCTCGGGTGGCAGATCCACCCGGAATGGTAGTTTCGCTTTTGTCGGTCGTGTATGTTTGTGTGTACCTGCTCACGGCTCCCGCCTGGAGCTGACGTGTGTAAGGCTTTTGCCCATTTAGTGTGTTTTGTATTCCTATATGGCATCCATTATTTCATTTTTGTTTGTCCCGTTGTCAAGATTATTTTGTGTCATCCAGTTTGGTATCCTAGTTAGTTGATTTAATTCGGCCAAGGAGAAATAGTCACTCTTACTCGATTTCGTCTAAACCACGTTTAAAGTGCATTATTCAGGGTAAGGCTGATTGCAGAATGTCCTGTGGGCCTGCCACGTTCCCTTCCAAGTCAAGGGAAAAGGGAAGCAAGCGGAGGTCAGGAAATCTACTTTGATCTACGACATAGAATAATATATGTGTATATATATATATATATATATATATATATATATATATATATATATATATATATATATATATATATTAAACTTGTGTCAAGGTTTTATGTGGTTTGGTTCTGGTTATCAGAAAACTGTGGAGAAACAATCTTCTTGCATAGGCTACATAGAATTAAAATTTTGTTTATATTATGCCATTGACTTTTTGAATTTAATTATTTATAAGTTCTAAATAATTATATATTTTTAGGACTGTGCTTCAATAATTCTCCCAAGTGGATATTCCTTTTTCTTTCTGGCCTCATATGTTGTCCTATTTGAAATATTCAGTAGGAACTGCATTTTCTTGTTGACCATTTCGCTATTTGGCGTACTTAAGGGGTAGACGCCGAGGCCATCGCCTCAATCACAGTAAGGGGTTTTGCTAAAATATGGACTCCAGAAATTATTGCGAGTTAGCGAACGGGATATAATTTGAATCATGCGAATTAATTAGTTGTGTTTTTTGTGGTGTCATTTTTTTGTGTGACTTTATTTGGGGGTAAAGCAAAACCCATTTGCACTTCTGTTAGTGCTTCTGAGTGAAATTAATCAAGTGAATTACGTGCCAGGGTTGAGGAGCTGGAGACGCGAAATGATGGGTGGCCTAGTTAATCACAGGTGGACGGGGGCGACCAGAAACTGTCCTAGCATGCAGCGGCACATGCAGCGGCGCATGCCGCAGCGTCTGTTCCTCGTGGAAAACGAAGATCTGAGACACCTTCAGTAGTTGAAGCAACCCACGCACGTCAAAGAACAGGGGAATCGCGTGAAGCAGTCCCCGTGCCTCAGGGACGGACAGGAGTCGAGACGCGTGCAAACGAAGAGAAACCATTCGTTCCTGTTCGTCGAGGAGTTGCACCAAGATCCCTGAAGCTGAGGCTAGCGACAATAATGGCAAATAGATTTTCTGTTTTAGAAAACTCACAGGATGAGGAAATTGAGATTCGCATGGGAAGGAGACTTCATTGTTAGGCAACAGCTTGAAGAATTTTGTGGAAGGCTATCAGCGAAGATGAAGAGATACTGCTACCCAGGGGGAAGAGTCTAAAACCTGATAGATTCGCTCAATGATAACACTAGTGGATCCACGCAGGAGAAGGCTTTTTTGATCCACGTCGGAACTAACAATATTTTTTCTACCAGATCTGAAGACCTTCTGGTGACGTACCAGCAGCTGATGCGGAAACTAAAAAAAAAAGTAAGAATATTTCTTTTTCAGGAATTCTCCCAAGAATAAGGGCGCATAAAACTTTCTAAGGAAAGGCATTTTACATCAATAACTGTGTAAACTGTCTTTGCAAGGAGGAAGGAGTGCATTTTATCGAAACCTGGAACGGCTTCTACAAGCGTGAAAGACTTGTTCCAGAAAGACGGACTCCATCTGAATTAGGTTGGAGCTGCAATACTTGGCAAAGTCTTAAATAATGCTGTGCAGGTTTTTCGTGCCGATCAGTCTCAGGACGTGGAGTCAGTGTAGTGGAATGCAGCGGTCGACGACCCAATAAAACGCCATCCTTCATAAACGTTTATTATGGTTACGCACGTAGAATTAGTAACAAAATCGACGAATATAAGCTTGTTGTAGAAAATGAAAACTTCGATCTGATGGCAATTTATTAGAATTGGACGGATATTTAAGATAGAGATTTTGTCGGTGAATTGGAAATCTCAAGTTACAATCTCTTTGTCAAGGAGAGTATTGGTAGAAGAGATGGCGGCGTAATGTTGTTGTGCAAAGAAAATTTAAATCCCATCGAGGTTGCCGTGGAGAATCATAGCGATGCAGAAGGAACCTCTCGGAGATGGCGATCACAGTTCTCTCAGATTTAAAATTGCTGGAGGTTCAAGCACAGACTCAAATCGTATGCTGGTACCTAACTTTAACAAAGCAAATTTTAAAGACTTTGAGCGTGTCTTAAAGAACGACCTTAGTTCTAGGACTAATAATAACAACATCGTCACTACAATGTGTAATGATTTCATAACAAAATTTAGAAAAGTTGACCAAATATACGTCCCAAGACGTCATAAGCAACAAAAATATACGGTAAAGACAAAGTGGTGAACAACGAGATCAAGAATCTAATCAAAAAGAGAAATCAGGCATATAAATGCTGTAGAGATATTCGCGGAGCACGTCCAGACGAATACATAGAACTAAGTCGCGGTATGACGAAGATAATTAGAAAATTAAAGAAGCATTACGAAATCGAGCTGGGTAGAAATGAAAAAGAAAATCCAAAGATGTTTTAGCAGTATGTAAACAACAGAAACATGGCGAAGGACTCAATTAGGCTACTAACAAATGAAAATAGACACTTAATATCTCACATAGGTACCATTGCCGTGTTTTTAATTGATTTGTATGCGTTAGTTTTTACAAAGAAAAACATCGCCACAATTACAGACATTGATGCACCAATAGTTACCGAAGAAGAATCATTTAATGTTTAGTATTCAAGAAACAGAATAGGACGTAATCAAACATCGAAAATTTAAAGCAAAGCAAATCGCCAGGTTTGCTTACAAAGAGTCGAAAGAAACGATAACAAAGCCACTCACCACAATATTCAGCAAATCACTCGAAGAAGGTGACATTCCAGAAGACTTTAAAAGTGCAAACATTACTCCGATCTTTAAAAGGGTTGACCGGAATATCTCAAGCAACTACAGGCCAATAAGCCTAACATCTCTAATCGGAAAATTGCTCGATTCTATTATAAAAGAGAAAATAGTTTAACATTTAGGCAAATTGGGCATCATCCGCCAATCACAACACGGTTTTACGAAAAACAAATCATGTTTAACCAATCTGCTAGAATTTTTTCAAACCATCATCGAAGACTATGACACTAATAGAGCGGCAGATATAATCTACTTATATTTTTAAAATCTTTTGATACGGTCTCCCTCAAGCGTCTTCTTAAGAAGATTGCGGCTCATGGAATCGGTGGAAACGTATTAAAGTGAATCAAAGACTGGTACAACGAAAGGAAACAACGTACAGTCATAAATGACCACCGATCAAGATGGCGAGACGTAACAAGCGGAGTGTCCCATGGGTCCATGCCAAGTCCATTGCTTTTTTTAAATATATAAATACGAGTTAGATGAAGGCATAGCGAGCCTATTCTCAAAATTTGCTAACGATACAAACCTAGATAGTAAATTAATAACACTTGCCGATCAACATTAAATCCAGAGATACTTAAACAGCATTGCGGAATGGTAAAAAATTGGGAGATGAAACTCAACATTTATAAATGCAAGGTACTACACATTGGAGCAAGAGACAAAGAATTTAACTATGCAATAAAAGTTCTGCCTCTGAAAAAGGTATCAGAAGAAAAAAATCTTAGTGTTATAGTCTGCAACGATTTGAAATATGAAAGACAGTGCGCGGAGGCATGCAAGAAAGAAAATAAAGTGCGCGATTTAATATATAGAAATTTTGCTAACAAATCGGAAAATATAGTAATTCCTCTGTACAAATCTTTGGTTCGATCTCTTTTGGAGTACGCAGTTTAGTTTTAGAATACATACTGGCGGGACGATATATAAATGTTGGAGAGAGTGCAACATCGTGCAACAAGAATGATACCCAGACTACGTCAAAAATACTAAGAAGACAGTCCAGGATAACTCAACCAAGTTTAAAGATCTTAAAAAAATTTTATAAAGTAAAATTGAAACCCTTTTCGAGTTGGACGCTTCCTCAAGAACCCGAAGCCATGGATACAAACTTGAGAAACGAAGATTTGAAACAAATATAGCAAAGAATTTATTCTCAAGCAAGGTCGTTTCCTCGAGGAACGAGTTGCAGGAGTTCGTTGTTAAATCAACAACCATAAGTTGAAGACACGGTCTTTGCCAGCTCTGACATCTTATAATCATACAAACATTTAGAATGTATACTATAAAAGGACCTTCAAGCATTTGAAAGAGAAAAATGTCCTTAATTATACATGCGTTTGACTTACTGCTTACGCATGAGAATAGATCTTGTTGAAGTGATTAATAGTATCTCATAGAAACACGATCTTCGTCAGCCACCGTTTTTTTTCCAGGTCTGTTCAAGTTTTACCTATTTACAGCCCACCAAATATTCAAGATATATTTATATTAGTTTGAAAATTAATTTGCATAAACAACTATATGTAGACGTCTTACATGAAAAAATATTTGTTAATTATTAAATACTCTTCATGTTAAGGTTTCTAAAGAGGAAAAGTTTCATGGCATGGCATAGACAGAATTCGGAAGAGATAAGGGGCAAGGCAAGAAAATCCAATCTTTGTAAACTACTAATGAGATTGTAATAAAGGTTTATAGTACTTTATAGACAAAATATAAGTTTTAATTAACGGGAAAATATATGTACCATTTAGACAAAGGATCCCAAGGGGTTATTGAGATAAACCTCTCTGAACTCACAAAGCGAGACAAAGAAAACTGCCCCAGAGCGGCGATGATTTATCGCAATAAATGATTTCGAAGAGAGCTAAATCACTGCGTAAGAAAATATACGATATTTTTTGTGACTGTAAAAAGAGGTTCTTCCGAGGCCTTGATGAAGAGCTTAGTTATATACAACATTGCCTTTTTAATCGCATCATTTCTAATCGCGCCATTGCAAATAATTTTCAATCGATAAGGCCGAGCGAAAATAGATAAAATAAATTTTCCATTCTCTTCAAAAGCAGTGATAACAATTAAAATAGCTAATAGATAGGCGAACAATTTGCTTGCCTTAGAAAGGCTTACTTATGCAATATCCTCTCGTCTCTATCAGAAGACTTCTTCCGAGGTCAGGATGAAAAGTATTAAAGAGAGAAGGAATGGGAACGAATGAGATCGTAATATTGAAAGAGCAATACAAATAGGTGAAGGAGTACTCGCCCGTAAAACATTATTTTTGTACTAATTGAAATCCAAAATCCCCCGAGAGTCATTTAATAATGATTTCTTATGAAGACAGATTTTCTAAGATTAAGCAATAGTGTCTGGGTAAAAGAAAATAATTTGGGCGTTAAACGCATAGAAATGAAATGATAGGTAAGCCTAGGAGTTGTATAACAATGCCAGAGAGAAATGCACCTGAGACTAAGCGACCACTAAACGGACATCTGCTGGACGTTATATAGAAATCTTACAAAGAATATACTAAGTAGAAGATAATAGCTAGGACCGGAACGATTCATGGTAGTAAAATATACACACGGGAATTCAATTTTTTTCGAGAGCCCTTCTGGTGACTGCCTAGTAGGGCACAAGTCTATGTAAATACCTTACAGCCAAATTCAAGGCGAGATGAAAAAAAACAAATAAGCTTCAAATCCTCTTGTAGTTAACACTACAGAGTTTGTATCTGTGCCTGACACAAGGAGATCGAAAAATCATTCACGTAGAACGTAGAGAGAACATTTTCCGGCAGCACCGAGGGCATATCACTGATGCTGTTGGCAAAAAAAGTGAAACTGAGGACACTTTCCTGCGGACACCTTCTTCCGGCTCCATTGGGCCTTAGATTGTCCCCCTCTCACCCTTACGCAGCATCAATGCTCTCGCAAAAACTCAAAAATAAAATTGATGGGGGTGTCGCTCGCCACAATCGTATGGTGACTCTCTGTGATACCAAATTGCCATAGTGTATGATAGTCCTTCTTCAGATCGAAAAATACCGTGGCATATTGCTGTCTAGGAAGAAAGGCCTTCCTAGAGTGGAAAATGCGTAAGCTGCACTCTTAATAAGACAGGTGGCCTCCGCTCTCCTGTAAAGAGGTTAGTTAAACATTTACCAATTTCTCCATAAATCTGCACACGCAGAAATTTAGAGAGATTTGGTGGAAACTCGCTGTAGGGAGAGTGATCTCTCTCCGGTTTGCAAAGATCGAGCACTATAGCCATTCACGCTGAGTCTGGAACGATACTCTCTGTCTAGATCCTGTTAAACAAATCTAAGATAACGGTCATCCCTCGCTAAAATAGGTATAGGAACAGGGCATACGAGACCTCGTCTATAACAGGGGCGTAGACCGGGCACGAAGTAAGAGCGGAAATCAACTAACTCAATGTAAACCTGTCGTTAAACGGTTTTTCCACCTCTAGAGGTAAGGTATAGTAGGCATCATTTGCTGACATCAAGGCGTGCATTAAATGCTGGCGGAACTGCATCTCAAAAGCTACCGTCAGAGAAACGAGTAACCTGTGGCTCTCTACCAATCAAACTAGCCTATGCTATCCTCTGGTGAATCATTTTTTCCTGGGCCATCATGGTTGCATGAGCAAATAAGTACCCCTAAGTCTTGGAGAGGAAGCAAGGCTCTTCTAATGTATGAGTGGGTTGGAAGGGCTCTTAAGAAAGCACAGGAGGTTCCACCTCTTTTTCTGTAGTGAAACTGCCCGAAAGATGGTCCCAAAATAGCAAAGGGAAAGCACCCTTTGTTCCATGCGGATATAGTGGAGGGGAGCCCCTCCACAGGTGTAAGGTGTGTCTAGAGTTTTCTCGTCCTCCCACCAATTAGTGAAGATGAGGCGGATTCCCATGCCCAATTTCACATTTACTTCCATTGTCACCATAATTGTAGATAATAAAGAACACGTAAAGTATATACTCTAACCTCCCAATGACTTGTGGGGTTAAGAGAAAAGTCTTCAAAGGATCATAAAAGTCTAGAATAGGATCATTTACACATACGCAGTACGGGTCCAGCTTTAATGGGCTTTGCCAACACAGCGTCCTTTCATTACCAGGCACCTAAGAAGCCCTAAGTCCCTTCTCACAGTTACGTCAGGGCCTCTTTTCTCTCGAAATAGTAAAAGTAATCTAAGAGACATCGTCAAGGAGAGAAACAGGGAAGAGGTGGAGCATGCAATTAACGGTAACAGGAGATCCGATAAAAGAGTTAAGTGACTCATTGAGTTAAGTTTTATTAGGACTAGTGGAGTCAAGAGAAATTTAGAGAGAATAAATCTAAAAAGGTCCATCAGTTTAAGATATAAGAATGTTAGGTTAAGCTGTTGGAACCACAAGTAAAAACAAATGTTGTGGCAGGAGGAGTGGTAGTAAAGGGCAGGTATAGAAATTTACACATTTCCTCGAAGAAAGCTGAAAGGATTGACAGAAGCACTGGTGAATAACGCAAATTTGAGAGAAGGTTTTAGAGCTAAGGAGGAAAGAGAACTTTGAAAGTGTTAGAAGATTTGATCGGAATCTGATAAAGGAACAAAAATCAGGCAGTAATTAATCTATTTGCAATAATTTAACTGTAGCCCTTAAATGTAAAAGCTCGAGTAATTTTTTTGATATCTGGTAGCAAAAGGCGCGTGAGAGTGAACAATGAACCATGATTCATACCATAGCTAATTTCATTGATATGATTTAGCCACCACTACAATCAATTCTATTTATCAACAAAGAGCGTCAGTTTAAGAGACAGAAAAGAAGATGAGGTGATAAATTTTTTTGGAGGTGCGGTTGAAGGTGTGAGAATAAGATAGAGGTTAAATTGAACGCAATTGTTTTGGTTTGGTTTGTAATTAAGGAGGTCTTTTATAATGTCCTCTTGGAAGAGATCACCTAGGTTGGTTTTGAGATAACATCTTATGCGTCTTTGATGGAGTGTATTTATAAAGTAAGGAGTATTGAGTAAGATTCGATGAGTGATTTGAGCGATGAAGAGCATAAGTTCTTAATCAATATAATAAAGTGTATCAAGTTCAGCCAATTTAAATGCTACTCTTAAACATGGCGACAAATAGGCAAACTGACAAACCCATTAATTGGCCAATAATAGAATATTTAAATTTAATTGTTGCAGTGATAGTAGAAACTACCTGATCTACGTGCTCCTATTAGGTTAGTCTTACAAAATTAGTTTACAGGGATATATCTGTCTACAGAGAAACAATATTTAACCCATTTAAATTCTATAAATTCAAATATGTATAGATTTTTTTAATATGATGGTGATTATGATTATACAGATTTGTTTCTCTAATGTTATGCAAATTTTACATTCATTGTAGTGGTGGCTAAATCATATCAATGAAATTAGCTGCATTAATTTTGCCTATTATAGACAAAATTAACCTTAATACGAATTTAGGGCTTCCTTTTAACCATTACTATCTCAATAAACATGACAAATTTCTCCATACTGATAATTAGTATGTTTAAACAAAGAAGGCTCCTAGAAACTCGTAAATCAACTGCTAACGACCCTTAAATATTTTTCTAGGGACAAGTGTTAGACTCCATATGGATTTCATGATCGTTATGGGATAAGGAGGTCGCTCTAGGGTTTAACTATTTCTTAGTCTCTTACACTATCTCACTCTATATCAATCAAGCTATTTCTCTATTAGTGTATCATATTCACTCTATCTCACTCTCTCACTTTATCTAACTCTCTTGTAGAGTTTCAAGCTCTCACTCTAACTCTTTCATCATGCTTTCTCCCTGTAACTAACTCAATATCTATATCTTTCGCACTCACTGAACCTCAGCCTCTTATTTTATATTATTTTCTTACTTTATCTCACTATATTTTAATCTATAACCTGAATCTCAACATCTTAATCAACTTCACCTTTCAATATACCACTAGATATTCTCCACAAGTGTGGCTGGTAATCTAGTGGCTAGTCCTCTCATATGCTAAGGTTCGAATCCCTTTTATAGTCGAAATATTTTTCAAAATAATATCTATTTAGATTGTTGTGAAATGATCGATTGCCTCTTTATCATTTCAGTTAATTAACATTCGTTATAAATATAACATGACAACAGTGGAGCTCTTGTGGCTTAGCCGATGCAACGTTATATTTCTGGCTTCGAGATTTCAACATCACTCCTAGTGAGAACGAACATAAATCTTCAGCATAGAATTAGGCGGAAGTGCTAAGCCTATACAATGAAGGGAACTCCTAAACACGTCATTATCATTCAACTTATCATGCTATAAATTGTCTTCCTATCTCTACTGCCTCTTTCTTGAGCTCTGCCGATGGGCTTCTAATAGAGCCTAAAAGATACCTATATCTTCCGTTACCCTTAATGCGATACAAGGGTTTTCTCCTTAAGGTCAGAAAGGGGTCCACGGGCGATTCCTAATGGTCAGACTCAGTATAATTAGCTACACCCCACCCCCTTCTTGCATCCAATGCTTAAGTCAAGAAAACCTTCCTACTGACCAGCACCGGTCTTTCTGATAATGTGGGCAACTTCATGATCCGGTCAATAATCTCATAGAAACTGTAAGAACCTACCATCTTATATACTAGAGCACTGAAATATTACCCCTTCATGCTCATTTATTTTTTATTAGTTTTCCTTTTTCCACTTGTATTATTACACTTTACTTTTTTTATAAGTAAATGTAAAACCTCATTTGTGATATCTCTTTAAACAAACAAGGGGCAAAATGACACTGCTAAGTACTAAGAGGACAATTCTGATGTTCTGAAGCTCATTATTTTAGATCAACAGCTTAAGTACTCCAAAACATGATATTGAGGGAATAAACACTCTTATTAGTTTAAAAGTAATCACCGAAAACTCAATTAGTATCTCAATCACAATACTCTTGACTTTCTTAATTAATTTATCTATATATATATATATATATATATATATATATATCATTCAGGGTCCTAGTGACAGTCAATAAGCATACTTTTTTAATTCTCAATTTAAGAATATGGTTCAGTAAATGTGTTAGGCAAACTATTTAATAGTCTCAGGTTTTAAAATCTTTCCAAATTAAATTAGAAAAAATTCGTTTATTTTCTTTAGTAGGTAAAATGTTCGGACCATTATTTTCGGAAATATTTTTATAATATTAACATTCTCCGGTGGTTGAAAAATACCAAAAATGGGGTGATTAACAGGAATCTTCAGAATTTCCTCTTTTTAGGGAGCTTAATTCGGCTTACGCATTTGAATGCAATTCAGCCAAAATGAAACAATAGATATTTTAAACAAGATAATTCAAAATGATTCTTAAAAGTTACATAATTTTAGAGAGGAGGTTAAATTGTGATTACCAGAACATAATACTCAGATGGATTTAGAGATAAAATGATAGAGCGGAACAAGAAATTCAATGATATAAGATACTACAATTTAAAGTTTGATAGTTATACTAAATACATATAATAATAAGTTTTTAGCCATGATTATTAATTCGTTTTCGAAGTATATTTAACTCTATATTTTAATATCAATATAATTTCCTTATATCATATAACGAGATGTAGCCGAGAGGTATAATAACATTGAAGTGATGTTTGGAAGACAACTTTTTTCCACCCAATAATGGCACGAGACGAAAGCTTTATTATATGTGAATCAAATTTCTTTCTTTATTGCATCCGTTGCTGTGTAAAACTTCAAAGATGTTTCCTTTGTTTAACTTTAGGAAGTTTATTAAAAAGAGTGTCATAAGAAGTAAGTTTCTCTTTGTTATCTGAGAGGTTGTTCATATGACTTTAATGGAATGGTACAGATTGAGACTAAATGAATGACTTCTATATTTACTGCGGAAAAAATTAGTTGTAGCAGTTAATATTAATTCTCTTTTTATGACCACTTTGCTAAATATAAGTTTGCTTGATTAAGTGGTAAAGCGATCATGAAAAGAAGTAATCCACCGAACATGCACTACTGAAAAATTAATTATTAAGAACTTGCTGTCTAACGTTGAATACACAATGTGGGCCTGAGCATGTGTTTAGAATGGAGTAGCCAGAACTAAACTAGGGATTTACTAGAGTTTAACGGACGTGATATTACTTAAGTAGTTTGATAAGAAAATTAATTAATTGATGTACGATTGGCACTTCGCTGCATCTTTGCTGCGAATTTGGAATATTCGCTCCTCTTCATGAGGCTTGAAGACCTGAGAAATTTCACCCCTCTCAACACTCTGCTAAAGTGTTGTATTATTTATTTCGTGCTTTTGAGAGATTAGTGTAATCCAGGAGAATGTATTTAATATCGTCTGCGTCTAGGTCACATCTTACCCAACTTTGTTGTAGGCCAGAAAATCGTTCTGGGAGTTTATTTGTGAAGGATAGTCTTGGCTTGATCTTTAAAGTACGAGTAATTTCTATGAGATTTTTATTTTAGGAATTTATTCGATTATGATATAGTTTGGTGGTGATTTGTTAAATGGCCCACGGGAGAAGGTAATGTGGATGTGTTTTATCAGCTTTTAGTTTAGGGGAAAGGGACAATTTTATTGTCCGGGATTTACTAATACTTTTATACTAATATTGTTTGAGTATTTTATTGTATAGGTGCATTTTTCGTATAAGTGGAGGGATTCGTTTAATGCTTTACTGCAATAGATGAGCTTAGATGAGCTTCATTTGGTACAATTTTGGTTTCGGCCTGTGAATCTGCTATGAGGTAATTTAGGGTCGTCCTTTGATAATTATAATGCTTCGTTTTGTAAGGAAGGGAGCATGCCAGATTTGTTTTTGTTTTGGTTTAGTGCCAATCTCTTACTGCCTTATTGATGGAAGAGCGAATTTTGTATAGTACAATCAACGACTACTTTTGTTGATAAATGTTTGGTTTATTTGACATTTTAGAGCGCTTCCATGTTATATGTAGAGCTATGGTCGTAGGAGTATCTTTTTATTTGTATGACAGGGGAGTTTTGCTTAAAAATATGACTAAGTGTGTTGTTGATTGGGAACAGTTTGGTGTGAATAGTGTTACTGATGATTTAAAGGTACAGGCTTTTATTTGGTTTTATATGAGCTGTTTAAGTATGTTTATGTATTGTCACAGTGCTCTGGTTATTGATTTGACACGTGTGAGTTAGGTATTTGTCGAGTTATTTGCTTAGTTATTTGTTTGGACAAATAAGGATTATGATTTGGAAAAGTCGTCAGGATGACACCATTGTGAAGTAGTATTATGTATAAATTGAATTCTATGTATATCTTTTCAAAGTTAGTGAGTTTTGTTTCTAAGACTTCTCATGCAAGGATATATTTAGGTATTGTTTCAAAGCCTTGTGTCAATGTGAATTGCTCAGATTATTGTGCGTGACGTAATTTTGTATAAGAGAGTTTGGATTAAGTGATCTACTTTGAATGTGTTTGTAAGGGGAGTATTACCCTGTGTATGTGTTTTTATTTGTTTTAGAATAAGGGTCACAATAGCAAAATTGGTTGGTGTGAGGTTGTTTTAAGGGCTTGGTTGTTCTTAGCATTAGTAATAATGAGCGAAATTTTCCAGTTTGACGGAATAGCATTGATGAGCAAGGAGAGGTAAAAAAAGGTTTGTGATGGTTTTGATTACAGTCCTTCCTGAGTTTTTATCTATATGTTTGATATAGTGACACCGCTTGTGGATGGGGGTAGGGGGTGGATAGCGTTCAGTAGTTCTGAGTAGTAAAAGAGTAAGCACTCGCTAGAGCTTCTTCAATCATTAGTAAACGGGAGATGTAAAGGGAGTGAGTTGAGATAGAATTGGATTGCGATCCATTGGATCAAGTTCGGAGACTAGTGAAGGCTTGCCACAGAGGGGACGAGACGACATCGTCAGCCTAGCCTCGGAAGGCGACCCCACGAGAGATGGAAGCTTCAAATTTTTCTAACCAAACCTTGACGACATTAATCAAACAATGTCTGATACTATTACAAGCGTTTGTTCTTCTCAGAATCATAGAAACACTCGGTCTGAGAAAGCCGGTCAATTTCTGAGGTGGGTAATTTATTCGAGCGGAAGTCTGGCCAAACCTATCAGGTAAAATATTTCATCTCTTTTATTTACTTGCACAACTATCTTATGAGTTGTTGGGGATGATTCGATTTCTGATTAGCACCAAGATATCCGGTTTCGGAAAATTCCGAAAGAAATATTTAAAGGTGCAACGGAATTCACTGTCGTTTCGTATAGAAGTGAGCAAAAATTAAGGAAGAATATAGGAATAATGTTGCTTGCAAAATATTTACATATGAGGATATATGCTATAAACACATAAGTGAGTCCAACGATATTAATTGAAGAAGATAGAAAGAAAGGCTACATTTTAAAATGAATCAGTAACCGACGAAAGCATGTTTTGGAAACAGTTTAGGTAGAAGTTTTATAACATATATTGATTATTTGAGAAGCTGAAGAGCTATGGAAGTGCCCAGCCATGTAGAAGCTGCCGCTCCCCCCCCCCCATCTTTCTTTATCAAGGAAGATTTTATTAAAATTTTATTTAGTTGTTAACACCATCTTTCCTTTTACTCGGATCTATCAATTGGAGAGTAAAAATTAAATAATAAATGAGGCATATGAAGAAAAATAAAGGAAAGTTTGCAAAAAAGTATAAGTTATTCCATATATTGTAATATCAATGTAAAAAAAACGCTATTTAATACTGAGGCCGAGGGATGTTAAGGAAGAGGCCAAACCCAAAGTAATACACAGGAGGACAGGTACATAGAGGGACGAGTTCTATCCTCTTTCTAACGGTTGTCCAATCGTGGGAAAATAGTGATTTGTAAGCCACCAGGAGTTAAAAAGTTATTTCCTTTTCTTCTCAAAACCACAGATAATAGGACAAATCTTATACCACATAAAAAGAATAACATAAATTATTTAAATATATGGCCAGTATTTAACACACATTCAGCAAAAATTGAGCTACGTGTTTCTCGTTATTATTATATGTCAATATAGTAAAAAACTAGTTTATACAAGGCAAGTTGCCGGAGACATCCAAAGGTGCCAACAAAATGCACTAAGAAAGCTGAACTGCAATTTCTGAGTTGTTTTAATAAGGAGTAAACTTAGGTGTTCTGGAGCTTTTTGGATAGTAGGAGGGAAAGATTCATCGCTGGCACAGGGACTTTTCTACCCTCCCCTCTTGATTTGGAAAGTGGGATGGAGAGAGAGCCCCTACTCAATCCTTAATCTAATTTCCTCTTATCCTCAAAGTCTCTAAATGGACCCAGATGGGGAAGGAACGACGGGATCCATTGAAGTTAGAGACGAATAGGAGGAGAAGGAGAGAAAGATTTTAAGTTAGAAAGTGAGAGTAAGAGATTAAATTATATTTTTTCTTATAACGTATAGATAGATGTAATGGAACAACCTCGTATCAGTCTTTTGCTCAGTTTGCTACAAAACATTTAGTTATATTTTCTACCTTAACCTTCTTAACTTTATACAAATAGCGAGAGAACTTTCTAATCTTTGTGAACCTTTTTTTATTTTTCTTTCATATCTGTGTTTATTTTGGTATTCATGAGGTAGTGTTTTACTTGAGCTGTTCAAGGTATTTCAAAAGGTTGTGTGCAGACTGTTTGGGATCTTTGGAGAACGTGTGTATTCAGAAAAAGATCCATTAAAGAAATTAAACTTCTTCTTTTACACCATGTACCATTGAAACATCTATTCCATTGTGTGCGGGTGTGGTTACATCGAAGAGAAAAGAATCAAGTCTTCTACTCTCTTGTGCTTGAGCTATAAAAACTTCAACATTGCTTAAGCATTTCATCTTTAGTCGGGTAACCGTCCAAAGAGCTACGGAGAGGCTCGAGAACGATGAAGACCTCAAAGATCAATCTAGTGCACGCACACATTAGTCGTAAACCTTTTGGCTGTAAGAACTTCTTTAGAAAGTGTTCCGAAGCTCGAAATTACTACGTTCACAAAGAAAAAGAAAATCTCCGTTGCTATAGTGTTTTGAGAAGTCAAGGAAGAGGGTAGCAAGATTTTGAGGTGCGTTCAAAGCCTTTCCTCACTAACTGTATGCGAGAAAAACGTCAGGAGCGCTGCCGTCGCCATCTTAAAGACTTGAAGATTCGTCATCAACAATTAGAACGGCCGCGTGGTAAAATTCTACCATCATGTCACCTAGGTCCGCTGCGTGTCCTTGACCAAGCAGCGGGCCTTCAGGATGATATTCGACGGCGTAGTTTTGAATGGATAAAAGATCTCACCAGTGTTGTTTGCAGGCAGTTATAGGTTCACCACGGCCATTTTCAGGGACTTCTCGGCAATGAGATCCCTGCTTTCGGTGGAAAAGATCATAAAGAAGGTGGGCTACCACTTTTGGCACGAAGTTGCCCCACCCACATGGCCAAGAACGTGCGAGAGTGGTTGGTGTCGAAGATGACCTACTGGTCCAGGGAATTTGGGCTGCCGCACTAAACCGACCTAATTTCCCTCGACTACAGCATGTGGGCGCATGTCGATGGGAAGGCCTGCAAGTTCCACTACACCAATGTCGACGAAATGAACTCCTCCTTCGACCGAGTGTGGGACAGCCTTAGGAAGGACTTCGTCTCCAACGTGTGCACGGACTTCAGGTCACGTAGGGAGCGCGCGCCGGCCACCGCCAACAGTCCCATTGATTGATTTAACAATATAAACAGATTTGTGTGCTGAAAACAATGATAACGTGTCGAACTAGATCAAAACTCTCATTGTATTCTTTAGTGCGAGCGTCTGAACGAGTTTAGCAAGACTTTCCGTTACGTCCGGTATTGTATTATGTATTTGGTCTTAATTTATGTTATGTGATTATAGATCACGTTCATAACTAAAGTCCATGATGTTCTTCTATTTACAACCTTGATTACTGAAGAAACAAACTACGTTATTGGCCATCGAAATGGTTTAAAGTGCCATTCTTCTTGGTAATACCTAACTGTCTTAAATACGACTCTCTAAAGTTTAATAGTTTTTGATACACGACAATTATCCGTTATGTCCTTTGTGAATTTTGTTTTCTTTGTTGGTCTTGATTGTTTGTTTGTTATTGCTTGATACATTGGGGGCTCGGGAACAAGCTTGGAAACAACCTGTATGTTGGCATATGGAATAAAAGTAGAAAACTGAGGACAGGAATTTAGCAAAGATATACTTTGGCACTAGCAATCCCAAGTCAAATTGAAAATGATGCTTAGGCATAGAAATAAAAGCTCAAAACAACTAAATATAGAAAAATATAGCAAGAAAGCAAATATAAAAAAATAAGTTTACTTCTAGTCAGTTGAGAAAAAATAAGATATTGGAGCATAATAATTAATAAGAATTTTGAGGGGTAAGATTTCTTTCCAATTCGGAGCTATAATGAATTATGTCTCATTAAAGTTAAATACTAGACTCTAGTTAGTTTTTTTTTATACTAACTTCATTTAGACGTTCTAATTTTCTCCAGTCAGTAGGGAAAAGTTGAAGATAAGAGTAAATAAGAATAATTAATTAACATAAACATTAAAATACGAACTGGGGGCCAAAAACCATTACTTTAGAGTAATCTGGTCATAACTTTAATTCAAAATTTTACAGCAAAAATCTCTATCTTGACTCAGATTGGACAATCAAATGGAGGAAGAATCAATCTTAAGTTATAAGTTATGATACGAGGGCAAGGATTTGACAATTAAGTTCTAAATGAGACAAAAATTGTAAAATTGCCTGCCCTTTACCATACTACAGGAAAACTATTGCCTTTACCTTGATGAGGGTCTTGCTCCTCATCAGTTTCTGCTCAATCTTATAACCAGGATATCACAAAAATTACAAAAGCTTTAACCGAAGGTTAGCTTATTAAAGATGCACATAGGAAAACATTAACAAGAAAGAATTAAGAGAATTCAAAAACCAAGTGTTCCAGAAAAATATTAACAAATGATTGATTAATTACGGACAGAGAGGCATTAATAAGAATGAACTAACAGAATTAACAAAGCAATAGACCCAGATAAGTTTCAAGTTTACGCTTAAAAGTTACATGGAAGTCAAAGAAACAGCTCTTAAGGCAAAGAATTCCATAAATTGAAGGTTCGAAATGTACATAAAGAAACGAGCTCTAACATCAGAATTGTGAGGAGTGACAAATTTTTCTTCCTTTGACCTCTAATTCGATCAATACCTATTCAGTTAATTAGATCAGCCAATCGAATGCAATGACCATTTAGAATTTTACAAACCATAATCTAGTCTGCTTGAATAATAGGGCCTTTGATTGAGAGTAAACCAGACTTCGATAATCTTACAGGATACGGGAGAGCTTTAAGGCCAGCAACCTTTTTATCTTACTTCTCTAACCTGATACAAGAAGATGCAAATCACCAATATAACCTGTATTCCACATAACACAAGTCAATAATTCGAGGAATATGCGTAACAAACACCTGACGTATAAAATTACTTGATCTATATATGGTATCTCGGAGGATATTATTGGCAACAGCATTTGCTTTAACAAAGACCTCTCTAACATGAAGCTGGAATTTGAGAGTTGTATCTACCAAAATAACAAGATCACTAAAAGAGGATTTAGATGGAATAGGATTATTTCGTAAGTAGTTCTCCCCCCAAGGGACAATACGAGAGGACAAAAACGTATATGGGCACACTTATTTACAGAAAAGGAAAGGCCCCAGGATTTACTTCTATTGCAAAGCAAAGAAATGTCATTTTGTAAAGAAACACAAGCACCATTATTATTAAGCTTTCTAAGATCAATATAAGGGAGAGCTAACGAAAATTTCAAATCGTCACCAAACAAAATGAATTTGCTGATCAGACTGGCACAAATATAATTAATAAAGATTAGGAAAAGAACAAGACCCACCACATAACCCTGTGGAGCACCATTATTAACATCAACTGATTTTCTGGAAGAACTCTTGACTAATACCTCAAACTTCTGTCAGTTAAAAAATCAGTGAAACATCCAAGCAATCGGTTACAAATACCAAGTAGAGAAAGTGTGATGATAAACAATCTCTGATTAAAAACATAACAGGCTTCCCTATAGTCAAAGTAAAGAACATAAACCAATGCACAAGGGTCCACATATTTGCTAACATAGTCATAAGTCGATAGTAATTATTCAGACATATAGGTTAGCACGGAAGCCAAATTGGAAACAGGAGAGTAAAGAGTTTGCCTCTAAATAATCAAAAAATTTAGAAACTATGACATTTTCTAAAGTTATAATGGAATTAGACGTCATACTAATAGGCTTATAGTTGGAAGGATTGGGATGAATCCTACTCTTGAATAAAGGGATCACAAGAGCAACCTTCCATAGTGAGGGAAAAGTTATTGAAGAAAGGCTTTTACTATACAGAAGAAACAAGGGATAACATAGAACTGTAGCACAGCTTTTAAAAACACACACGCACTCATTTCACTAAAAAACTTATTGTATCTTCCTTTTAAATGACTTAAACGAACTTATCCATTGGTAACATTCTCATTAGATTTGGTTTAGTCACTAAACATCTATATTAATTTAAGTTTTATAGGTAGTTTACTAAACTATAACGATTATATCACTTGAAGATAAGAAAAAATCCTGTGCCTTACTCTAGAGACGTAAATAGAGGTAACAGAATGAAATGTAAAAATATAGGCACTGGATAGCAACAATACTGGACAACGCGAGGCAAGAATTAAAAAATGGAGAAAGTCATCTGAAAAGTTAATAGATTATAACAATAAATTTAGGACGAGAAGAGACATCAAACTTCTGATAAAGGAGAATGAATTCAATCCAATTGAGAAGCGTAATTTACCTGGCAGGATGTTTGTTGTATGATAACTTTAAGAAAGATCAGGAGGAATACATCTTTAAATGATACTAAACACTTGTTAAGCAAAATGACTAGAAGAAAGCCTAATACTAATACTTCTCAAGAAATTGGAAAGAACTAAAAAACCGATGAGCCTCTTTTTACCATCATTAAATCTTGATAAATGTTATCTCCGAGGCAGTAAATACAAAAACACTCCCATAAAAAGACAGCCGTTTGTTGTTATTACAATAAAATGAATGATCACCGGTATTTAACAATTTTTGTAGAAATTGGAGAACAAGACTTGGTTCTAAAGTATATATATGTTTAATAAAGTTTAAGGGCCCATTGATTTTTTCGTATTAGAAAAAAAATACTAAGGTGACTAAAACTACAAAACCACTTGAGAAATACTAATCAAATAATGAGAAAGTGGACGTGATATTCTCCTTTCGAAAATGATTGCTGTGGTTCTCGTACAAGTTTCCATAAATCTTCATGCCGAAAAAGATATAGAAATAACGTTAGATATTAACGCTATCATATGTATTTAAAATAATATATTACTTTCTAAAAGTTTATTAAGTAATTTTACAGATGAGCCAATCTAGCGTCTTATTACAAAAAAATACTTTCAATCTATTTTATTGAATATCTGGATTGTCTGTCGCTATTTATTCGGCACGCAAAGCAATATTTTTCGAGTCATTTTGGGGTTTCAAAACAAGCTCCCAATGAGAAGAGGTCTGCCAATCTATTTCTCGTTATGACATAATCCATTGGAAACTAATTAGGGCAATTCCATTTTGCTTAATTATTAAAACTAAAATAATTATTACCGTTTATTAATAAGTTAAAAAAATGGTGAATAAAAATATCTTGGGTGACGAAAACTTTTGTTTTGACAATTCATAACTATGGTTTTCTATTTAATTTAATAAAATATAATGTGATAGGCAGAAATGTAATAATATATATATATATATATATATATATATATATATATATATATATATATATATATATATATATATATATATAATAGATTCGGATGCATAGTAAGCAAAGGAAAATTGAGAATTGCCCAAATAAATATCGCTCGCCCCGAAAAGCAAGCGATAAGGAGAAATTGGTCATATTTAATTGGAACGTATTTTAGTCGATTTAAGGGATTGCAATGTACACCAATGCCTATAATAATATAAGCATAAATGAATGGCCATCGTAATAAAAATGGAGGATTTTGTTTCTTCGGGACTAATTGAGAGATGGCTCCAAATGATGTTAAAAACTGATGACGAACGACCAGTAGGGCAAAGAGAGAGAACATTCAAATTAAAGAGTTGATGGCTTATAAGATGGAAACTATGGGGCAACAAGGACAAAGGATTAAAGCAAGAGTTTTCATTATACATATATAAAACGTTACATTGATTTTTTTAAAAATGGTACCAATCAAAGCCTTTCATATAGATCCATCGAACGGAAGTTCAAATTAGGGGCAAAACGCTATTGACTTACTTGCAATGGATAACTATCAATTTGAGTCGATAAATTTCATTCATGATTTTATTCAATAAAATCTATATTCAATTCTCCAAGATGCAAATTTTAAATATTTCATTTTCTCCAAATATCACTTTATGTAAATATTATTTTACCTAATGGGCGAAGCTAAATATGCATCAATTCATAGGCAATCTCCTTTCGTGATTATCATCCAAGCGAACTTGAAGTAAACTCGTTATATTACTGGGTCAATACCAAGCTAGTCATATTGTATTGAATTAAAATTACTAATATTTAGCAAAATAGAAGGCGTTAAGCGGGAAGAAGGTGCTATTTCTTCATATTATCATTACAAAAGATCCAATACCTTAATGATTTCATCCTTTTTTATAATCATTATGTAACAGAGAGAATGAACCTCTTAATTATTTCCCTGACTTTCTGACCCTGTATAACAATATAGCAATATGCTTAAGCATCTCCTCTCATAACGGCTCTATATAAAGCATACGGACGCTATTGAAAAATAACAAGGGGAGGTGAGTACTTGAGAAAGGAAACTACTTTGGGAGATCAGAAATAAAAGGTGTCCAACTCTTCCTAACACACCAAATCCTCACAAACATGCCAGTTGTATATATACATAAACATCTGCAACGTGGTAACAAATGCAATATCTAACAAAGCCTTGCGGAGCGTGATTTTCTGTAGAAGATAGAGAATGTCCACAATATAAATAAACAACCGTGTAGGATTTATATTTTCCCATTCCAATTACTAAAGCCAATTTTTCTTCATAACCTTGAGTAAATTTCGCCGAGTAATGTTATTCTATCAGAAACTCCATTTATCGTAAATGTGATTAAAAATGAAATTTAATGGAAATTTGGATGGAGATAAAATAGGTTTGAAACAAAGGCGTGATTAATCGTCGGGCTTTCATATTCGGAGAGAGGCGAACAGAGTGTATAATGTAAAGAGAGCTCCATTATGTAGCTGTTTATTGTTTAGGGTGAGTAAGGAGATTTATGCGGTTAATGCAAAAAAATGAAATTGGGGATTGAAGGAAGAATGCTTTATAATGGATAGAAATGCAAGAATAAAATGTATGGCAAGTGAGTTTACGAGGTCAGGAGTAGAAAAATTGGATTGTTGTTCAAGAAAATAGAGAGGAAAAGTCAAGGAGGTAAATCATTGATAAAGGTAGAATGCAAAATTTTTAAGCAAGGCTATACTAAATAGCATTAAATGAAATTTGAGATCAATTAAATATGGATTTGTGAAGTTTAGCTGTTGGTTTTAAGATGAACAAACAACGGAAAACTACTAAATAAACTTTAAAAACTCACTATATATATCACGAATATGCGGCTCTCTTGTAATTGGTAAGTTTCGCACAAACAAAACTCCCCTTAGGGAAGGTGAATGTAGATAAGTAATCTGAAGCTCATAATTCTAAGACAAAAATGTGGAAAATGGAAGAAGATGAGCAATTCTGTCAACCCTCAATTTCGTGGTAAATACCAGAGAGGGTGAAAATTAACAAGTGCGCGAAAAAGTTCGTGGTTTATAGCTCTGTGTAGGTAAACTCACGTGTGTAACTTTTTGGGTGCCAAAGCATACAGACAATACTTTGCTATTTGTAAGGGATGTATACTTCTAAAGTTTTGTGGAGGATTTAATTTAATTAATAACTACACATTATTGTCATTTATAGTAGGTGGTTGACGTGCAGGTTGTGTAGCTTTAAATGATTTAAAGCAAAATGGTGTACAAAAGAAGGAAATGGGGCAGGCGTGAGAGAAGTAAGTAGCATGTGGTTTGGTAGGAACCAAAAAACTCCGCCTAGAAAAGAATTCTTTTGACAAGCGTTAAAGACAACTCGGAAAACAAACATAGATAGGATGCCATAGAAGGCGCACGGAGAGCGTTCCCTTTTCTCCAAAGTTAAACTACTAGACGAGACCTTTTCATATGTCTATCTTCTCTTGCCTAGTTTCTGCCATGAATAATCTAGTTTATATTAATAGCAGGATAAAGGTGGTCTGCTTGCTGTTGCAGAAAGGGATTAGAGGGTAAGGATATTCAACTATTTTAATGCATATAAGAATAGTAATTAAATTTAAATTTCACCAGTCATGAACATTTCTGGTACCTCTTTTAATAAATTGGAAATATTAGTCCAACTACGACAATGACAATTACAAGAGATTGAAAATTGTGATGAGCACCCGAGATATCGTGATTTACAAGAAGCTAAAAATATTTGAATGCAGAGTATGATCTTAGAAAAGGTGAAACATTTGCAGTCTGATATGGAAGGAATGGGGAGGAGGACCAGAAAAAAAGCTAATTATATGAAATCAAATTGTTTGAATGTTAAAAAGGGTCGAAAAAAAGCAAATTAGATTTAGTATATATGACCAGAGAGAAAGCAAAGTATATGAAGCAAAAAATCCTAGAATTTCGAGGAAGAGTTGAGAGAAAGCTATCGACATGAAGTCATTTCAAAGTGGTGGAATGTTATGGAAAAACCAGATATAAATCTATTTATACACTTGAAAGCTAAAATGGTTAAATATTGAGGAAGACTGAAAGTAAGTAAATTGCATGATGTGGCAGGGAAGAGAGTATACTCCGAGAGAGCGAGATATATGAAGGAGGATGCAGTAAACATACCAATTAATTAAGGATTACAATGGATTTGGTTAATAGGGTTTTAGGGTAGGGTTTAGGTAAGTTAGGCTAAACTAGTTTGAATGGGTTAGTCTTTGTAAGTTTACATTAGAAATAGTTTCGCTTAAATTCTCCAATAAATTCAATCGGACAATCCGATAACTTCAGGAGACAAAAGAGAGTTTGTGTCAAAATCTCAAGGAACATTAATTCACGGGGTATCATTAGAACTATTAAGGAATTTTTAGTGATGTTCAAAGATAAAAGGGATCTAAGAGAAATTTTCTAAATGAAATTGTTTCCCTTCTTTCATCCTTAAAATCAAACTTTTTCCAATGAATTAAAAAAATTGTCACTGAGTAGACAAATGTGGAAGAATGAGAGAGAGAAAGAATTCTTCCCCCCCCCCCACCTTACTTCCCAGTTCGTCGTTGATTGCTCTAAATTTGTCTGCCATATATACTGCGAAAATTAGAACAATGGAAAGACCATTGCGTGAACATCGCGACTTCCCGCTATAGAACCTTATCTCGACCCAAAGCAATTAAGGAAGTCTGTTGGCGATGAGTCTCTCTTCCCGTCTAGATAATTTCGGGGTATATATTTGACACCTCGAAGTTCACAGGCAGATTGTGTCTGAAGCCGCCGTCCAGTACGTTAGCCTTAGCGTCCTTGTTAGTCGAGAGGAAATCGACTACATTCTCGTCCAGAGAAGAATTGAGTGATTATGGAAGAGCCAAGGAAGAGCTAGTCGTCACTCAGTGTTGTTCGTGAAAATAGTTAGGCGCGCTTCAACCCTTCTCACCACGTGTTCGGATTTTAGGGCTCGGAAAAGTCATCCTCGAAGCATCCTCCGTTGGCATCTTAAGGATAAGAGACCCTACCCAACTTGAGTTTCCCGAATCTAAATTGAGTGACTTGTGAGACGTCCACAAGTTCAAGGTCAGACTTACCTACCTGGTCCTACTCGCCGCACATCAAGGTAAAAGAGATTTAACCCCCGCTTCTTTAAGCTCCTCCCACCTTTACCGCGTCGAACCTCAAGGATCCCTTTTGCTATAGAACTTGCATAATTGTAAAATCATTACTAAAATTAATTATCCCTCGATTCAAACTTAATTGCTAGTGTTAATCATCTTAGCAGTGAACCGTCAATATTTAATTGCATTGCCATATTTAACTTGCCTTATATGTATATGTAATCTTTAGTTCTATTGAAGTATATTTTTGTAGCCTGTTTTGAATATTCCTTGGCCTAGAAACTGTGTATTTAAAGCAAGTTTAAAGTCACTCCCAGGTGGAGCTTTAATTTCCGTCTGCCAATAGGCCCATGTGCGTATAGCGGCGTACACCGAGTCATACCATGACAACAAACTAAAAGCATTTCTTAGAGAAATTAGTTCCTTCTTACAAGGACATATCTAAATATCCCTGATTATTGATTTTAAATATTAAGAAAACGATTTTTTTTTCTTTGAGTGCATTAGTACAGATGTTTGCGCATTACATTCTTTTTTTCACTTCCTGATTGGGGCATTTCTCACATTTCGCTCTTAGAAGATTAGTTTGTCTTATAAGTGGTTTCCTTTTCCTTTGAATTTATGGTTTTATTTCATATCTTTATATTTTTTCAGCAGATCTGCGTTTCAATTTTTCCTCTAAAACTAGTTCCGTTTAATTTATATTGCTTATTTTTCTTCAGTTTTCTATCTCACGGTCTACTTTTTACAATGGCTCTGAATCTCACTTCACTTTTTTCTAAAGTGGGACACCGGAGGCTTGGAAATATATATTTTTTCTTTCCTAATTGGCCCTCTTCAACTATATTCTATCTCGTCTTATTTTTCGCTCATTGAAATTCCTGAAATTGCTCCATGGACTAAATTTTTATAGCATAGTAACGAGATGTTTCTGGTCTCACTTCGAAGTTGGATTTGAAGGCAGAAGATGTAAGAAAGAATGTTTGCTCGGTGTGTATCCAGATGGAGGAAGGGGAGTTTTCAACTGAGCGAGGAAAGAGATTTTCTTAGTTATTTGGGGTTTTTTTTCACATAACTTCTATACACTTCTCTCCTTAATTCCTTCCTTAGCTAAAAGTGTAGTCTATAAAAGAAAAAACTTGCTAGGGAGTGGGAGTGATTCTCCTATGTCCATTCCGGCGGTAACAGTAGATGTGAGATATGGATGTGAAAATGTGTTGAACGTAGATACGCGCAAGAAAATGAGAAGCTAGTATGGACGACAACTTGCCCAGTTCCCCAAACCTATCCTTGTTCCACAATGAACATTGAAATTATGTAACAAAGGAGTTCTAATATCCTTTGTATCTTTTTTACTAATTAAGTAAACATGTCCACATTGTATTAAACTGGGTTTCCAATTCCTTCATTACTCAATGTAATCCCTCTTATATTTTAAATTATGACGCCACTTTTGATGCTGTACGGTGGACGCCGAATAAAACTACCTCCCTGAAATCGAAAAATCAATACTTAAATAGCAGAGAAGCCAATTAAGCAATGGAAATGAAAAGAGTGTACAGTTTAGTTCTTTTTCTTATTTCTTTTGTGTTTCTTAGAGGGGTGACCTGTTCATTTCCATTTAATTTTTTTTAGTAAATAGCTCACCCGCTTTTGTGTTCTCATCCTTTTTTTAGGTATGTGAGGGAATCTCCACGTGGAAGATCTTTAGCAGAAAGGAACTCCCATATTCAGCAGAAGGCCAAGATAGGCCTAAAGTGGTAAGCCTACCCCATTTCCTTTTCCACAAGCGGTAGCCTCGAATCGAGTCCCCCACGATTCACCTTTATGCGGGCTAAAATAGCTCTGCAAAAAGATTCGAGGCCCTTCGAGAGTAGAGCTGTTTCCCGCTAACCCCCAACAACGGGGAGAGCCTCGGGCATAAATAACGCTTGACTTCCCGCAAGACAAACAGAGTTGAGAAGTCTCGCCAGAACCAAGAAGATTTCCCCATGGTTCCAAGTCAAGTGCTAGCAACAAAGCAAAGTGACAACTGGACTATTTTGTGTATTTGGAATTAGCCCCAGCCAGGAGGTAATTCCACAGAACGATCACCCCGAGTGATTTTTCCGACTTCTTTCATCAACTCCTGCCGAAGCTTCCCTTATTTCGGATATCCAAAATACTCTCCCCTGGACCGGAAATTACCCTTCCCCCTTGCTTTTGGAGAACCGTCATCACTCCAACCTCCCGCTCTGAAGTCAGAGCGGTCTCACCTCACGTACAGAAGAAATCCGTAAGCCGTCCCCCTCCCCCCCTTCAGTAACCCAATTTAGTTAATCTTCCCCCCTTCGTTTATTGATGTGATTTTTGCCCGTTAATTCTCTGAGGTAATTTTACCCTTCAAATCTCTTATTAATTTTTTTTGTGTAAATAAAATTCTATTTTTATACATGTCTCTTTAAATAACCTTAAACTTTGCCATTGTCCATAATTTACCAGAACATAATACTCAGATGGATTTAGAGATAAAATGATAGAGCGGAACAAGAAATTCAATGATATAAGATACTACAATTTAAAGTTTGATAGTTATACTAAATACATATAATAATAAGTTTTTAGCCATGATTATTAATTCGTTTTCGAAGTATATTTAACTCTATATTTTAATATCAATATAATTTCCTTATATCATATAACGAGATGTAGCCGAGAGGTATAATAACATTGAAGTGATGTTTGGAAGACAACTTTTTTCCACCCAATAATGGCACGAGACGAAAGCTTTATTATATGTGAATCAAATTTCTTTCTTTATTGCATCCGTTGCTGTGTAAAACTTCAAAGATGTTTCCTTTGTTTAACTTTAGGAAGTTTATTAAAAAGAGTGTCATAAGAAGTAAGTTTCTCTTTGTTATCTGAGAGGTTGTTCATATGACTTTAATGGAATGGTACAGATTGAGACTAAATGAATGACTTCTATATTTACTGCGGAAAAAATTAGTTGTAGCAGTTAATATTAATTCTCTTTTTATGACCACTTTGCTAAATATAAGTTTGCTTGATTAAGTGGTAAAGCGATCATGAAAAGAAGTAATCCACCGAACATGCACTACTGAAAAATTAATTATTAAGAACTTGCTGTCTAACGTTGAATACACAATGTGGGCCTGAGCATGTGTTTAGAATGGAGTAGCCAGAACTAAACTAGGGATTTACTAGAGTTTAACGGACGTGATATTACTTAAGTAGTTTGATAAGAAAATTAATTAATTGATGTACGATTGGCACTTCGCTGCATCTTTGCTGCGAATTTGGAATATTCGCTCCTCTTCATGAGGCTTGAAGACCTGAGAAATTTCACCCCTCTCAACACTCTGCTAAAGTGTTGTATTATTTATTTCGTGCTTTTGAGAGATTAGTGTAATCCAGGAGAATGTATTTAATATCGTCTGCGTCTAGGTCACATCTTACCCAACTTTGTTGTAGGCCAGAAAATCGTTCTGGGAGTTTATTTGTGAAGGATAGTCTTGGCTTGATCTTTAAAGTACGAGTAATTTCTATGAGATTTTTATTTTAGGAATTTATTCGATTATGATATAGTTTGGTGGTGATTTGTTAAATGGCCCACGGGAGAAGGTAATGTGGATGTGTTTTATCAGCTTTTAGTTTAGGGGAAAGGGACAATTTTATTGTCCGGGATTTACTAATACTTTTATACTAATATTGTTTGAGTATTTTATTGTATAGGTGCATTTTTCGTATAAGTGGAGGGATTCGTTTAATGCTTTACTGCAATAGATGAGCTTAGATGAGCTTCATTTGGTACAATTTTGGTTTCGGCCTGTGAATCTGCTATGAGGTAATTTAGGGTCGTCCTTTGATAATTATAATGCTTCGTTTTGTAAGGAAGGGAGCATGCCAGATTTGTTTTTGTTTTGGTTTAGTGCCAATCTCTTACTGCCTTATTGATGGAAGAGCGAATTTTGTATAGTACAATCAACGACTACTTTTGTTGATAAATGTTTGGTTTATTTGACATTTTAGAGCGCTTCCATGTTATATGTAGAGCTATGGTCGTAGGAGTATCTTTTTATTTGTATGACAGGGGAGTTTTGCTTAAAAATATGACTAAGTGTGTTGTTGATTGGGAACAGTTTGGTGTGAATAGTGTTACTGATGATTTAAAGGTACAGGCTTTTATTTGGTTTTATATGAGCTGTTTAAGTATGTTTATGTATTGTCACAGTGCTCTGGTTATTGATTTGACACGTGTGAGTTAGGTATTTGTCGAGTTATTTGCTTAGTTATTTGTTTGGACAAATAAGGATTATGATTTGGAAAAGTCGTCAGGATGACACCATTGTGAAGTAGTATTATGTATAAATTGAATTCTATGTATATCTTTTCAAAGTTAGTGAGTTTTGTTTCTAAGACTTCTCATGCAAGGATATATTTAGGTATTGTTTCAAAGCCTTGTGTCAATGTGAATTGCTCAGATTATTGTGCGTGACGTAATTTTGTATAAGAGAGTTTGGATTAAGTGATCTACTTTGAATGTGTTTGTAAGGGGAGTATTACCCTGTGTATGTGTTTTTATTTGTTTTAGAATAAGGGTCACAATAGCAAAATTGGTTGGTGTGAGGTTGTTTTAAGGGCTTGGTTGTTCTTAGCATTAGTAATAATGAGCGAAATTTTCCAGTTTGACGGAATAGCATTGATGAGCAAGGAGAGGTAAAAAAAGGTTTGTGATGGTTTTGATTACAGTCCTTCCTGAGTTTTTATCTATATGTTTGATATAGTGACACCGCTTGTGGATGGGGGTAGGGGGTGGATAGCGTTCAGTAGTTCTGAGTAGTAAAAGAGTAAGCACTCGCTAGAGCTTCTTCAATCATTAGTAAACGGGAGATGTAAAGGGAGTGAGTTGAGATAGAATTGGATTGCGATCCATTGGATCAAGTTCGGAGACTAGTGAAGGCTTGCCACAGAGGGGACGAGACGACATCGTCAGCCTAGCCTCGGAAGGCGACCCCACGAGAGATGGAAGCTTCAAATTTTTCTAACCAAACCTTGACGACATTAATCAAACAATGTCTGATACTATTACAAGCGTTTGTTCTTCTCAGAATCATAGAAACACTCGGTCTGAGAAAGCCGGTCAATTTCTGAGGTGGGTAATTTATTCGAGCGGAAGTCTGGCCAAACCTATCAGGTAAAATATTTCATCTCTTTTATTTACTTGCACAACTATCTTATGAGTTGTTGGGGATGATTCGATTTCTGATTAGCACCAAGATATCCGGTTTCGGAAAATTCCGAAAGAAATATTTAAAGGTGCAACGGAATTCACTGTCGTTTCGTATAGAAGTGAGCAAAAATTAAGGAAGAATATAGGAATAATGTTGCTTGCAAAATATTTACATATGAGGATATATGCTATAAACACATAAGTGAGTCCAACGATATTAATTGAAGAAGATAGAAAGAAAGGCTACATTTTAAAATGAATCAGTAACCGACGAAAGCATGTTTTGGAAACAGTTTAGGTAGAAGTTTTATAACATATATTGATTATTTGAGAAGCTGAAGAGCTATGGAAGTGCCCAGCCATGTAGAAGCTGCCGCTCCCCCCCCCCCATCTTTCTTTATCAAGGAAGATTTTATTAAAATTTTATTTAGTTGTTAACACCATCTTTCCTTTTACTCGGATCTATCAATTGGAGAGTAAAAATTAAATAATAAATGAGGCATATGAAGAAAAATAAAGGAAAGTTTGCAAAAAAGTATAAGTTATTCCATATATTGTAATATCAATGTAAAAAAAACGCTATTTAATACTGAGGCCGAGGGATGTTAAGGAAGAGGCCAAACCCAAAGTAATACACAGGAGGACAGGTACATAGAGGGACGAGTTCTATCCTCTTTCTAACGGTTGTCCAATCGTGGGAAAATAGTGATTTGTAAGCCACCAGGAGTTAAAAAGTTATTTCCTTTTCTTCTCAAAACCACAGATAATAGGACAAATCTTATACCACATAAAAAGAATAACATAAATTATTTAAATATATGGCCAGTATTTAACACACATTCAGCAAAAATTGAGCTACGTGTTTCTCGTTATTATTATATGTCAATATAGTAAAAAACTAGTTTATACAAGGCAAGTTGCCGGAGACATCCAAAGGTGCCAACAAAATGCACTAAGAAAGCTGAACTGCAATTTCTGAGTTGTTTTAATAAGGAGTAAACTTAGGTGTTCTGGAGCTTTTTGGATAGTAGGAGGGAAAGATTCATCGCTGGCACAGGGACTTTTCTACCCTCCCCTCTTGATTTGGAAAGTGGGATGGAGAGAGAGCCCCTACTCAATCCTTAATCTAATTTCCTCTTATCCTCAAAGTCTCTAAATGGACCCAGATGGGGAAGGAACGACGGGATCCATTGAAGTTAGAGACGAATAGGAGGAGAAGGAGAGAAAGATTTTAAGTTAGAAAGTGAGAGTAAGAGATTAAATTATATTTTTTCTTATAACGTATAGATAGATGTAATGGAACAACCTCGTATCAGTCTTTTGCTCAGTTTGCTACAAAACATTTAGTTATATTTTCTACCTTAACCTTCTTAACTTTATACAAATAGCGAGAGAACTTTCTAATCTTTGTGAACCTTTTTTTATTTTTCTTTCATATCTGTGTTTATTTTGGTATTCATGAGGTAGTGTTTTACTTGAGCTGTTCAAGGTATTTCAAAAGGTTGTGTGCAGACTGTTTGGGATCTTTGGAGAACGTGTGTATTCAGAAAAAGATCCATTAAAGAAATTAAACTTCTTCTTTTACACCATGTACCATTGAAACATCTATTCCATTGTGTGCGGGTGTGGTTACATCGAAGAGAAAAGAATCAAGTCTTCTACTCTCTTGTGCTTGAGCTATAAAAACTTCAACATTGCTTAAGCATTTCATCTTTAGTCGGGTAACCGTCCAAAGAGCTACGGAGAGGCTCGAGAACGATGAAGACCTCAAAGATCAATCTAGTGCACGCACACATTAGTCGTAAACCTTTTGGCTGTAAGAACTTCTTTAGAAAGTGTTCCGAAGCTCGAAATTACTACGTTCACAAAGAAAAAGAAAATCTCCGTTGCTATAGTGTTTTGAGAAGTCAAGGAAGAGGGTAGCAAGATTTTGAGGTGCGTTCAAAGCCTTTCCTCACTAACTGTATGCGAGAAAAACGTCAGGAGCGCTGCCGTCGCCATCTTAAAGACTTGAAGATTCGTCATCAACAATTAGAACGGCCGCGTGGTAAAATTCTACCATCATGTCACCTAGGTCCGCTGCGTGTCCTTGACCAAGCAGCGGGCCTTCAGGATGATATTCGACGGCGTAGTTTTGAATGGATAAAAGATCTCACCAGTGTTGTTTGCAGGCAGTTATAGGTTCACCACGGCCATTTTCAGGGACTTCTCGGCAATGAGATCCCTGCTTTCGGTGGAAAAGATCATAAAGAAGGTGGGCTACCACTTTTGGCACGAAGTTGCCCCACCCACATGGCCAAGAACGTGCGAGAGTGGTTGGTGTCGAAGATGACCTACTGGTCCAGGGAATTTGGGCTGCCGCACTAAACCGACCTAATTTCCCTCGACTACAGCATGTGGGCGCATGTCGATGGGAAGGCCTGCAAGTTCCACTACACCAATGTCGACGAAATGAACTCCTCCTTCGACCGAGTGTGGGACAGCCTTAGGAAGGACTTCGTCTCCAACGTGTGCACGGACTTCAGGTCACGTAGGGAGCGCGCGCCGGCCACCGCCAACAGTCCCATTGATTGATTTAACAATATAAACAGATTTGTGTGCTGAAAACAATGATAACGTGTCGAACTAGATCAAAACTCTCATTGTATTCTTTAGTGCGAGCGTCTGAACGAGTTTAGCAAGACTTTCCGTTACGTCCGGTATTGTATTATGTATTTGGTCTTAATTTATGTTATGTGATTATAGATCACGTTCATAACTAAAGTCCATGATGTTCTTCTATTTACAACCTTGATTACTGAAGAAACAAACTACGTTATTGGCCATCGAAATGGTTTAAAGTGCCATTCTTCTTGGTAATACCTAACTGTCTTAAATACGACTCTCTAAAGTTTAATAGTTTTTGATACACGACAATTATCCGTTATGTCCTTTGTGAATTTTGTTTTCTTTGTTGGTCTTGATTGTTTGTTTGTTATTGCTTGATACATTGGGGGCTCGGGAACAAGCTTGGAAACAACCTGTATGTTGGCATATGGAATAAAAGTAGAAAACTGAGGACAGGAATTTAGCAAAGATATACTTTGGCACTAGCAATCCCAAGTCAAATTGAAAATGATGCTTAGGCATAGAAATAAAAGCTCAAAACAACTAAATATAGAAAAATATAGCAAGAAAGCAAATATAAAAAAATAAGTTTACTTCTAGTCAGTTGAGAAAAAATAAGATATTGGAGCATAATAATTAATAAGAATTTTGAGGGGTAAGATTTCTTTCCAATTCGGAGCTATAATGAATTATGTCTCATTAAAGTTAAATACTAGACTCTAGTTAGTTTTTTTTTATACTAACTTCATTTAGACGTTCTAATTTTCTCCAGTCAGTAGGGAAAAGTTGAAGATAAGAGTAAATAAGAATAATTAATTAACATAAACATTAAAATACGAACTGGGGGCCAAAAACCATTACTTTAGAGTAATCTGGTCATAACTTTAATTCAAAATTTTACAGCAAAAATCTCTATCTTGACTCAGATTGGACAATCAAATGGAGGAAGAATCAATCTTAAGTTATAAGTTATGATACGAGGGCAAGGATTTGACAATTAAGTTCTAAATGAGACAAAAATTGTAAAATTGCCTGCCCTTTACCATACTACAGGAAAACTATTGCCTTTACCTTGATGAGGGTCTTGCTCCTCATCAGTTTCTGCTCAATCTTATAACCAGGATATCACAAAAATTACAAAAGCTTTAACCGAAGGTTAGCTTATTAAAGATGCACATAGGAAAACATTAACAAGAAAGAATTAAGAGAATTCAAAAACCAAGTGTTCCAGAAAAATATTAACAAATGATTGATTAATTACGGACAGAGAGGCATTAATAAGAATGAACTAACAGAATTAACAAAGCAATAGACCCAGATAAGTTTCAAGTTTACGCTTAAAAGTTACATGGAAGTCAAAGAAACAGCTCTTAAGGCAAAGAATTCCATAAATTGAAGGTTCGAAATGTACATAAAGAAACGAGCTCTAACATCAGAATTGTGAGGAGTGACAAATTTTTCTTCCTTTGACCTCTAATTCGATCAATACCTATTCAGTTAATTAGATCAGCCAATCGAATGCAATGACCATTTAGAATTTTACAAACCATAATCTAGTCTGCTTGAATAATAGGGCCTTTGATTGAGAGTAAACCAGACTTCGATAATCTTACAGGATACGGGAGAGCTTTAAGGCCAGCAACCTTTTTATCTTACTTCTCTAACCTGATACAAGAAGATGCAAATCACCAATATAACCTGTATTCCACATAACACAAGTCAATAATTCGAGGAATATGCGTAACAAACACCTGACGTATAAAATTACTTGATCTATATATGGTATCTCGGAGGATATTATTGGCAACAGCATTTGCTTTAACAAAGACCTCTCTAACATGAAGCTGGAATTTGAGAGTTGTATCTACCAAAATAACAAGATCACTAAAAGAGGATTTAGATGGAATAGGATTATTTCGTAAGTAGTTCTCCCCCCAAGGGACAATACGAGAGGACAAAAACGTATATGGGCACACTTATTTACAGAAAAGGAAAGGCCCCAGGATTTACTTCTATTGCAAAGCAAAGAAATGTCATTTTGTAAAGAAACACAAGCACCATTATTATTAAGCTTTCTAAGATCAATATAAGGGAGAGCTAACGAAAATTTCAAATCGTCACCAAACAAAATGAATTTGCTGATCAGACTGGCACAAATATAATTAATAAAGATTAGGAAAAGAACAAGACCCACCACATAACCCTGTGGAGCACCATTATTAACATCAACTGATTTTCTGGAAGAACTCTTGACTAATACCTCAAACTTCTGTCAGTTAAAAAATCAGTGAAACATCCAAGCAATCGGTTACAAATACCAAGTAGAGAAAGTGTGATGATAAACAATCTCTGATTAAAAACATAACAGGCTTCCCTATAGTCAAAGTAAAGAACATAAACCAATGCACAAGGGTCCACATATTTGCTAACATAGTCATAAGTCGATAGTAATTATTCAGACATATAGGTTAGCACGGAAGCCAAATTGGAAACAGGAGAGTAAAGAGTTTGCCTCTAAATAATCAAAAAATTTAGAAACTATGACATTTTCTAAAGTTATAATGGAATTAGACGTCATACTAATAGGCTTATAGTTGGAAGGATTGGGATGAATCCTACTCTTGAATAAAGGGATCACAAGAGCAACCTTCCATAGTGAGGGAAAAGTTATTGAAGAAAGGCTTTTACTATACAGAAGAAACAAGGGATAACATAGAACTGTAGCACAGCTTTTAAAAACACACACGCACTCATTTCACTAAAAAACTTATTGTATCTTCCTTTTAAATGACTTAAACGAACTTATCCATTGGTAACATTCTCATTAGATTTGGTTTAGTCACTAAACATCTATATTAATTTAAGTTTTATAGGTAGTTTACTAAACTATAACGATTATATCACTTGAAGATAAGAAAAAATCCTGTGCCTTACTCTAGAGACGTAAATAGAGGTAACAGAATGAAATGTAAAAATATAGGCACTGGATAGCAACAATACTGGACAACGCGAGGCAAGAATTAAAAAATGGAGAAAGTCATCTGAAAAGTTAATAGATTATAACAATAAATTTAGGACGAGAAGAGACATCAAACTTCTGATAAAGGAGAATGAATTCAATCCAATTGAGAAGCGTAATTTACCTGGCAGGATGTTTGTTGTATGATAACTTTAAGAAAGATCAGGAGGAATACATCTTTAAATGATACTAAACACTTGTTAAGCAAAATGACTAGAAGAAAGCCTAATACTAATACTTCTCAAGAAATTGGAAAGAACTAAAAAACCGATGAGCCTCTTTTTACCATCATTAAATCTTGATAAATGTTATCTCCGAGGCAGTAAATACAAAAACACTCCCATAAAAAGACAGCCGTTTGTTGTTATTACAATAAAATGAATGATCACCGGTATTTAACAATTTTTGTAGAAATTGGAGAACAAGACTTGGTTCTAAAGTATATATATGTTTAATAAAGTTTAAGGGCCCATTGATTTTTTCGTATTAGAAAAAAAATACTAAGGTGACTAAAACTACAAAACCACTTGAGAAATACTAATCAAATAATGAGAAAGTGGACGTGATATTCTCCTTTCGAAAATGATTGCTGTGGTTCTCGTACAAGTTTCCATAAATCTTCATGCCGAAAAAGATATAGAAATAACGTTAGATATTAACGCTATCATATGTATTTAAAATAATATATTACTTTCTAAAAGTTTATTAAGTAATTTTACAGATGAGCCAATCTAGCGTCTTATTACAAAAAAATACTTTCAATCTATTTTATTGAATATCTGGATTGTCTGTCGCTATTTATTCGGCACGCAAAGCAATATTTTTCGAGTCATTTTGGGGTTTCAAAACAAGCTCCCAATGAGAAGAGGTCTGCCAATCTATTTCTCGTTATGACATAATCCATTGGAAACTAATTAGGGCAATTCCATTTTGCTTAATTATTAAAACTAAAATAATTATTACCGTTTATTAATAAGTTAAAAAAATGGTGAATAAAAATATCTTGGGTGACGAAAACTTTTGTTTTGACAATTCATAACTATGGTTTTCTATTTAATTTAATAAAATATAATGTGATAGGCAGAAATGTAATAATATATATATATATATATATATATATATATATATATATATATATATATATATATATAATAGATTCGGATGCATAGTAAGCAAAGGAAAATTGAGAATTGCCCAAATAAATATCGCTCGCCCCGAAAAGCAAGCGATAAGGAGAAATTGGTCATATTTAATTGGAACGTATTTTAGTCGATTTAAGGGATTGCAATGTACACCAATGCCTATAATAATATAAGCATAAATGAATGGCCATCGTAATAAAAATGGAGGATTTTGTTTCTTCGGGACTAATTGAGAGATGGCTCCAAATGATGTTAAAAACTGATGACGAACGACCAGTAGGGCAAAGAGAGAGAACATTCAAATTAAAGAGTTGATGGCTTATAAGATGGAAACTATGGGGCAACAAGGACAAAGGATTAAAGCAAGAGTTTTCATTATACATATATAAAACGTTACATTGATTTTTTTAAAAATGGTACCAATCAAAGCCTTTCATATAGATCCATCGAACGGAAGTTCAAATTAGGGGCAAAACGCTATTGACTTACTTGCAATGGATAACTATCAATTTGAGTCGATAAATTTCATTCATGATTTTATTCAATAAAATCTATATTCAATTCTCCAAGATGCAAATTTTAAATATTTCATTTTCTCCAAATATCACTTTATGTAAATATTATTTTACCTAATGGGCGAAGCTAAATATGCATCAATTCATAGGCAATCTCCTTTCGTGATTATCATCCAAGCGAACTTGAAGTAAACTCGTTATATTACTGGGTCAATACCAAGCTAGTCATATTGTATTGAATTAAAATTACTAATATTTAGCAAAATAGAAGGCGTTAAGCGGGAAGAAGGTGCTATTTCTTCATATTATCATTACAAAAGATCCAATACCTTAATGATTTCATCCTTTTTTATAATCATTATGTAACAGAGAGAATGAACCTCTTAATTATTTCCCTGACTTTCTGACCCTGTATAACAATATAGCAATATGCTTAAGCATCTCCTCTCATAACGGCTCTATATAAAGCATACGGACGCTATTGAAAAATAACAAGGGGAGGTGAGTACTTGAGAAAGGAAACTACTTTGGGAGATCAGAAATAAAAGGTGTCCAACTCTTCCTAACACACCAAATCCTCACAAACATGCCAGTTGTATATATACATAAACATCTGCAACGTGGTAACAAATGCAATATCTAACAAAGCCTTGCGGAGCGTGATTTTCTGTAGAAGATAGAGAATGTCCACAATATAAATAAACAACCGTGTAGGATTTATATTTTCCCATTCCAATTACTAAAGCCAATTTTTCTTCATAACCTTGAGTAAATTTCGCCGAGTAATGTTATTCTATCAGAAACTCCATTTATCGTAAATGTGATTAAAAATGAAATTTAATGGAAATTTGGATGGAGATAAAATAGGTTTGAAACAAAGGCGTGATTAATCGTCGGGCTTTCATATTCGGAGAGAGGCGAACAGAGTGTATAATGTAAAGAGAGCTCCATTATGTAGCTGTTTATTGTTTAGGGTGAGTAAGGAGATTTATGCGGTTAATGCAAAAAAATGAAATTGGGGATTGAAGGAAGAATGCTTTATAATGGATAGAAATGCAAGAATAAAATGTATGGCAAGTGAGTTTACGAGGTCAGGAGTAGAAAAATTGGATTGTTGTTCAAGAAAATAGAGAGAAAAAGTCAAGGAGGTAAATCATTGATAAAGGTAGAATGCAAAATTTTTAAGCAAGGCTATACTAAATAGCATTAAATGAAATTTGAGATCAATTAAATATGGATTTGTGAAGTTTAGCTGTTGGTTTTAAGATGAACAAACAACGGAAAACTACTAAATAAACTTTAAAAACTCACTATATATATCACGAATATGCGGCTCTCTTGTAATTGGTAAGTTTCGCACAAACAAAACTCCCCTTAGGGAAGGTGAATGTAGATAAGTAATCTGAAGCTCATAATTCTAAGACAAAAATGTGGAAAATGGAAGAAGATGAGCAATTCTGTCAACCCTCAATTTCGTGGTAAATACCAGAGAGGGTGAAAATTAACAAGTGCGCGAAAAAGTTCGTGGTTTATAGCTCTGTGTAGGTAAACTCACGTGTGTAACTTTTTGGGTGCCAAAGCATACAGACAATACTTTGCTATTTGTAAGGGATGTATACTTCTAAAGTTTTGTGGAGGATTTAATTTAATTAATAACTACACATTATTGTCATTTATAGTAGGTGGTTGACGTGCAGGTTGTGTAGCTTTAAATGATTTAAAGCAAAATGGTGTACAAAAGAAGGAAATGGGGCAGGCGTGAGAGAAGTAAGTAGCATGTGGTTTGGTAGGAACCAAAAAACTCCGCCTAGAAAAGAATTCTTTTGACAAGCGTTAAAGACAACTCGGAAAACAAACATAGATAGGATGCCATAGAAGGCGCACGGAGAGCGTTCCCTTTTCTCCAAAGTTAAACTACTAGACGAGACCTTTTCATATGTCTATCTTCTCTTGCCTAGTTTCTGCCATGAATAATCTAGTTTATATTAATAGCAGGATAAAGGTGGTCTGCTTGCTGTTGCAGAAAGGGATTAGAGGGTAAGGATATTCAACTATTTTAATGCATATAAGAATAGTAATTAAATTTAAATTTCACCAGTCATGAACATTTCTGGTACCTCTTTTAATAAATTGGAAATATTAGTCCAACTACGACAATGACAATTACAAGAGATTGAAAATTGTGATGAGCACCCGAGATATCGTGATTTACAAGAAGCTAAAAATATTTGAATGCAGAGTATGATCTTAGAAAAGGTGAAACATTTGCAGTCTGATATGGAAGGAATGGGGAGGAGGACCAGAAAAAAAGCTAATTATATGAAATCAAATTGTTTGAATGTTAAAAAGGGTCGAAAAAAAGCAAATTAGATTTAGTATATATGACCAGAGAGAAAGCAAAGTATATGAAGCAAAAAATCCTAGAATTTCGAGGAAGAGTTGAGAGAAAGCTATCGACATGAAGTCATTTTAAAGTGGTGGAATGTTATGGAAAAACCAGATATAAATCTATTTATACACTTGAAAGCTAAAATGGTTAAATATTGAGGAAGACTGAAAGTAAGTAAATTGCATGATGTGGCAGGGAAGAGAGTATACTCCGAGAGAGCGAGATATATGAAGGAGGATGCAGTAAACATACCAATTAATTAAGGATTACAATGGATTTGGTTAATAGGGTTTTAGGGTAGGGTTTAGGTAAGTTAGGCTAAACTAGTTTGAATGGGTTAGTCTTTGTAAGTTTACATTAGAAATAGTTTCGCTTAAATTCTCCAATAAATTCAATCGGACAATCCGATAACTTCAGGAGACAAAAGAGAGTTTGTGTCAAAATCTCAAGGAACATTAATTCACGGGGTATCATTAGAACTATTAAGGAATTTTTAGTGATGTTCAAAGATAAAAGGGATCTAAGAGAAATTTTCTAAATGAAATTGTTTCCCTTCTTTCATCCTTAAAATCAAACTTTTTCCAATGAATTAAAAAAATTGTCACTGAGTAGACAAATGTGGAAGAATGAGAGAGAGAAAGAATTCTTCCCCCCCCCCCCCACCTTACTTCCCAGTTCGTCGTTGATTGCTCTAAATTTGTCTGCCATATATACTGCGAAAATTAGAACAATGGAAAGACCATTGCGTGAACATCGCGACTTCCCGCTATAGAACCTTATCTCGACCCAAAGCAATTAAGGAAGTCTGTTGGCGATGAGTCTCTCTTCCCGTCTAGATAATTTCGGGGTATATATTTGACACCTCGAAGTTCACAGGCAGATTGTGTCTGAAGCCGCCGTCCAGTACGTTAGCCTTAGCGTCCTTGTTAGTCGAGAGGAAATCGACTACATTCTCGTCCAGAGAAGAATTGAGTGATTATGGAAGAGCCAAGGAAGAGCTAGTCGTCACTCAGTGTTGTTCGTGAAAATAGTTAGGCGCGCTTCAACCCTTCTCACCACGTGTTCGGATTTTAGGGCTCGGAAAAGTCATCCTCGAAGCATCCTCCGTTGGCATCTTAAGGATAAGAGACCCTACCCAACTTGAGTTTCCCGAATCTAAATTGAGTGACTTGTGAGACGTCCACAAGTTCAAGGTCAGACTTACCTACCTGGTCCTACTCGCCGCACATCAAGGTAAAAGAGATTTAACCCCCGCTTCTTTAAGCTCCTCCCACCTTTACCGCGTCGAACCTCAAGGATCCCTTTTGCTATAGAACTTGCATAATTGTAAAATCATTACTAAAATTAATTATCCCTCGATTCAAACTTAATTGCTAGTGTTAATCATCTTAGCAGTGAACCGTCAATATTTAATTGCATTGCCATATTTAACTTGCCTTATATGTATATGTAATCTTTAGTTCTATTGAAGTATATTTTTGTAGCCTGTTTTGAATATTCCTTGGCCTAGAAACTGTGTATTTAAAGCAAGTTTAAAGTCACTCCCAGGTGGAGCTTTAATTTCCGTCTGCCAATAGGCCCATGTGCGTATAGCGGCGTACACCGAGTCATACCATGACAACAAACTAAAAGCATTTCTTAGAGAAATTAGTTCCTTCTTACAAGGACATATCTAAATATCCCTGATTATTGATTTTAAATATTAAGAAAACGATTTTTTTTTCTTTGAGTGCATTAGTACAGATGTTTGCGCATTACATTCTTTTTTTCACTTCCTGATTGGGGCATTTCTCACATTTCGCTCTTAGAAGATTAGTTTGTCTTATAAGTGGTTTCCTTTTCCTTTGAATTTATGGTTTTATTTCATATCTTTATATTTTTTCAGCAGATCTGCGTTTCAATTTTTCCTCTAAAACTAGTTCCGTTTAATTTATATTGCTTATTTTTCTTCAGTTTTCTATCTCACGGTCTACTTTTTACAATGGCTCTGAATCTCACTTCACTTTTTTCTAAAGTGGGACACCGGAGGCTTGGAAATATATATTTTTTCTTTCCTAATTGGCCCTCTTCAACTATATTCTATCTCGTCTTATTTTTCGCTCATTGAAATTCCTGAAATTGCTCCATGGACTAAATTTTTATAGCATAGTAACGAGATGTTTCTGGTCTCACTTCGAAGTTGGATTTGAAGGCAGAAGATGTAAGAAAGAATGTTTGCTCGGTGTGTATCCAGATGGAGGAAGGGGAGTTTTCAACTGAGCGAGGAAAGAGATTTTCTTAGTTATTTGGGGTTTTTTTTCACATAACTTCTATACACTTCTCTCCTTAATTCCTTCCTTAGCTAAAAGTGTAGTCTATAAAAGAAAAAACTTGCTAGGGAGTGGGAGTGATTCTCCTATGTCCATTCCGGCGGTAACAGTAGATGTGAGATATGGATGTGAAAATGTGTTGAACGTAGATACGCGCAAGAAAATGAGAAGCTAGTATGGACGACAACTTGCCCAGTTCCCCAAACCTATCCTTGTTCCACAATGAACATTGAAATTATGTAACAAAGGAGTTCTAATATCCTTTGTATCTTTTTTACTAATTAAGTAAACATGTCCACATTGTATTAAACTGGGTTTCCAATTCCTTCATTACTCAATGTAATCCCTCTTATATTTTAAATTATGACGCCACTTTTGATGCTGTACGGTGGACGCCGAATAAAACTACCTCCCTGAAATCGAAAAATCAATACTTAAATAGCAGAGAAGCCAATTAAGCAATGGAAATGAAAAGAGTGTACAGTTTAGTTCTTTTTCTTATTTCTTTTGTGTTTCTTAGAGGGGTGACCTGTTCATTTCCATTTAATTTTTTTTAGTAAATAGCTCACCCGCTTTTGTGTTCTCATCCTTTTTTTAGGTATGTGAGGGAATCTCCACGTGGAAGATCTTTAGCAGAAAGGAACTCCCATATTCAGCAGAAGGCCAAGATAGGCCTAAAGTGGTAAGCCTACCCCATTTCCTTTTCCACAAGCGGTAGCCTCGAATCGAGTCCCCCACGATTCACCTTTATGCGGGCTAAAATAGCTCTGCAAAAAGATTCGAGGCCCTTCGAGAGTAGAGCTGTTTCCCGCTAACCCCCAACAACGGGGAGAGCCTCGGGCATAAATAACGCTTGACTTCCCGCAAGACAAACAGAGTTGAGAAGTCTCGCCAGAACCAAGAAGATTTCCCCATGGTTCCAAGTCAAGTGCTAGCAACAAAGCAAAGTGACAACTGGACTATTTTGTGTATTTGGAATTAGCCCCAGCCAGGAGGTAATTCCACAGAACGATCACCCCGAGTGATTTTTCCGACTTCTTTCATCAACTCCTGCCGAAGCTTCCCTTATTTCGGATATCCAAAATACTCTCCCCTGGACCGGAAATTACCCTTCCCCCTTGCTTTTGGAGAACCGTCATCACTCCAACCTCCCGCTCTGAAGTCAGAGCGGTCTCACCTCACGTACAGAAGAAATCCGTAAGCCGTCCCCCTCCCCCCCTTCAGTAACCCAATTTAGTTAATCTTCCCCCCTTCGTTTATTGATGTGATTTTTGCCCGTTAGTTCTCTGAGGTAATTTTACCCTTCAAATCTCTTATTAATTTTTTTTGTGTAAATAAAATTCTATTTTTATACATGTCTCTTTAAATAACCTTAAACTTTGCCATTGTCCATAATTTACCTGACCTCGTTGCACTCTCTCGTTACTCAGCCCGTCTGAACGCGTGGTTTTCCGTCCCTTTTGTCGGTTCGCTTTCAAGTTATTGGTCCTCTCTCAAAGACATAATATAGTATTGATATAATGTAATGTCATACCATGAAAATGTACTTTGCGATTTATTCCAAAACCTTACCTTTTTTGTTTTTCTGAGTTCTCATCATTTTTTGCCCGAGTGTATAGCCTTGTTTCCAGGGTTTACTTCCTTCAGTTAAAAATGGTAAGATATATTATTTAAATTACCTGCCATTTAAGCATATGGATATGTATCTTCCTAAGATGTAGTGAATTTTTTCAAACCGTCTCCAGCATCATTATATTTTTGATACTGATCATCTTCGTCATGCTTCCCTCAAGCGACACGAGCTGTGCTGAGTAAAGCTAATCTTAATCTTGGTCTAAAGTTTGATCTTCAATTAAAACTGATCTAAGAGCTTCCAATCCTTTAGTTATTTTTGTCTTTATAAAGTACATTTTTCGTCCTACTCTGTGCCTGACTTGAGATAATCTCCTTGACTGTACTTCTTTATTATAATCGAGGTAAATAATACAATGAAATATATAACAGCCATTAAACCACATTCTCTCTAGTACCTTTCGCAAATTCTGCAAATATTAATATGGACTAGTGGTACCTTTGGTAAATGAAGAGTAGGAAAGACATTTCACAGTGCTTGTTCGCTACCAACTTTTGAGCATGAAGATGGCTCTCTGTTGGTATAGGGCGGCTACATGTCTTCCTGATAGTGTTATAAGTTTTAGAGATATCTATCCAGAAATTGAATCTTACAACACCAAGTAATGATATTATATTTCAGCAGTACAATCGGTCATTCCATACATCCAACCACACCAAGAAATGGTTTGGAATAATGTGGATTCCCTTAGGGAGTGGAAACCCAAGCCTAGATTTAATTCTAATAGAACACTTGTGAGGAGTTCCTGGAAAACATAAGATATATAAACAAAACAAATAAAACAGAACTGTATGAAAAAAGAGAAGCTGAATGGAAAAGAGAGCGCCAAAAATATTTGAAAAGTTGGTGAAATCCATCACCCGAAGAATTAAGGCTGTAATTAAAGCAAAAATATTAAAATTATTAAAAATAAATAAATATATAATTAATATATTGAATTCGTTCACCACATTATAGGAATAGTTCTATAGAATGCTTTATACATTTGGCCTAGGATTTATTTATATATATACTATTTATATATATACAAAAATTGTGTGTATTTAGCTAATCTGTTAGAATATTTTGAAGAGACCAAGAGCTTTGTATCAGAGAAGAGAATTTGCAGAAAAAGTGTTACGAAAGTTTTATTTCAATCGAAATACCTTAATTTATGCAAAGAACAAAAAATATTCTTTTTACATACCTAATCATTATTTTTATCCTACCAGATAGCATTAGACAATTGTTCATGTGTCCATTTTTGTGATCTTTCGACTACTAAAGACGTTTATTCTGTTGACCTCAGATATCCATAACTTCCTTCTCCCTTTTCATCCTTTGATCTTTTGATCTATAAGTCTCTTCGTAAATGTGCTGGGTGATATTTTGCAAACTGAACCATCATTGAACATTCTAACATGTTTAGATGTTTTTCCGTGATTATGTAGTGAATCCCGAATGCAAGAAGTCTTCTCTAGGTAATGTAAAACGGTTTATGCCACTTTCAACCTCTCTTACAAAGCTCTTGGTCTCTTTATATTCTTTAGTATTTCTTTGAACAACATATCCTGAACATTTTATTTTTTACAACAATTTGTACTTGTGATAACTATTAGCGATAGGTAAGCTGGATTTGTCCTCGCTATGCCATGTGAATTCTTTAGTTTTAGTCATATTACCTATCAGAAGAGATATTGAATATAGATTAGTTATAAATTTAAGCTGAACATAAGAAAATATTGGATGAATTGTGATTATAAAAAATACTACTTTATTCATTTCGAACTATTTAGTAAAATACTAAGTAAGAAAAGAACAACCAATACCTCCTAATCTACAAGTTAAGATTAGCATGGATTGGTGGCTTTTTCTTAATATTTTAAGTGAATTCCTGCTTGGCAGACCCCAGAGGGTCTGTGTTGACGGCCAGTATAGTAGTATTAGAAACTTAATCTCAGATGTTCCTTAGCGTAGCGTTCTTGGTCCCTTGCTATTTATTATTTATACAAGTGACATATGTCATGGTTTGGAAAAAAACCGATTGCATATGCTGATGATGCAACTCTTTTGGCTGTTGTTCCTTCTCTTCGCCAGAGGAATGTAGTAGCTAATTCCATTAATACAGATAAAGCACGCAATTATGGCTGATGTAAGCTTTGGGGCATTAAGCTTAGACATTCTATAACTTACAATATGATAGTTAGTCGGTCCAGAACACTTTTGTCTATGCATCTTGATCTACATATTGATGGCCCAGTATTAAATATCAATGACTATTTTAAGGTTTGGAATGTTACTTTCAACGAGATATTGACTTTTGAGAAGCACATGCGTAATATTGTATCATCTGTTTTCCAGAAAGTTGGTATCTTGAGGAGATGCATTAGAATGTTTGGAGACGAAACTATTATAACCAAGTGTTTTAATTCCTTTCTTTTTCCCTGTTTGGAGTACTGCTCTCTTGTGTAGTTCTCAGGTGCAGATTCTCATCTTAAGCTCCTGGATAGAGTTATGTCATCGGTCAAGTTTATTATACTAAGTATTAACGTTGACCTGTGGCCTAGGCGTAAAGTGAGTTGTTTATGCTCGTTGCATAAAATGTACTACAGTGATAAACATCATTTGCATTTGTCCTTACCTGATCTAGCTGTTTTTGTTCGTAATAGATGGTAGGCAGCCACTGCTAATTGTGTGACATTTTATAGTATCAGGTATAGTACTAGCCAGTTTGCTAGGAGTTATATTGTGGCTGCAACCCTGATGTGGCATGGTTTACCTAGTGCTGTTGTGGAGTCTACTTATCTCCATACATTTAAGAGAGGAGCTAACTCAATATCTGCTGACATCACTTGATTCCCAGTGTTTGTTTTTTTTCCTCATATTTAATCTTTACTCTTCTTTTATCTCTATCGTATTTTTATTTGCAGGCTGATCTCCCTCTGGATCTCCTTGAGTTCATAGCCTTTTGAATTTTTCCATAGGAGTGGTCAGCTCAAGATTTAAATTAAGAAAGAAAGAAAAAAATGTAAACATACTCAGAAATTTTTCTAACAGATTATTAGCAAAATACACATTTTCATTTTACAATATGATGAATTCTAAGCAGTTTAATTTAATGTTATTTTTCAGGAATCTATCGGAAATGCTTTAAACTATTGTCCAAGGGACTTCATATATATGTATATAAATATATATTATTGAAAAAATGGAAAGCTAAAATACTAGCTCATCCAGAATAAACAATAAACATTCGCAGTAACTACACCCTTATACAGTGCTCGTACAAAAAGTTATATCAAAATTTAATTTGATCATGTTTGAACGATTTATATTTGGCGATTTCTGCCTTTTACTGGAGAGTGCCAAAAATGAATTGCGCAGAATGGATCAATCAAAATTTCTGTGTAATCTACATAATGAAAACAAACACCGAATACATGGATACCTTTACGTAAATTAAAAATCATATAATGCACCGTTTTCGTTGTTCCTTGCTACTAAGTTTTTCCTTATACGTCTTTCTTTCAACATCTCCGTAACCACTACATGTCCAAGAATCCAGCATAGGATAATATTGTTATATTTGTTCGGGTCTAGGCAAGGGTAGCATCACGGATACTTCTAACCAGGGATTGCCGAGATAATAGTGACCTGAAAGAACTCTTGGAGGCTAAGGGTGGCACTATACATATATCATCATCTGTTATCCGAAACGAGTAGACTTTGTTTTCTTCCATACCGAACGGTTCATTGCGACCAGCTCGGCCCTGAAGACAGACACATCACTGGTCCAGGGCTGAAGCGTGAAAATCGATCCTTCTTCAAAATTGGAGCCATCCGTGTACACTGGAACTTATCTAGTGTGATACGAAGTGTACTTTTAAAACCTAGAACACAATACTCCCCGCACTGTGGTATCTTTAAGAGCTGAGGTGTGGCGATAAATAATCAAAGGTTATAACCCTCCAAGGTTGTGTCCTGGACAGAACGGTACGTGCTACCGATTCAAGTGCTAAATCGAGCTGTCTAATGAGTTTCCTGGCACTCAACCCGAAAAGCTTACGGTATGAATGGCGTCTCTCGACGGCATAGGCATTGTCGAGATCAGCCTGGTTGATTCGAATGCCTGTACCTAATATCTTTAAACTTCTAAAGTTCTGAAGTAAAAAAAGAAGGTAATATGCAGGAAAATATGAGCTGAAACCTTTCCTACTTTTGGGCTAAGGTCATACCTAGAATTCTATGTGTCATCGTTTTAATCCAAGTATCTTCTATTACATTGTGATTTGAAAATAATTGAATACATATTTAAATATGAGTCTAAACTTCCTGTTTTTTCCTGCAAATATGTAGACGCAATTTTTATTAGAAGTAATCATATATGTTTTAAGAATTAAATTGAAAACTATTTAGTAGTTCTTGTCCAGAACGTTACCTAATTTTAGTGAGTCAACTATCTCTATAGGTGTTCTGTTTCAGTTTAGCTAATCTCTCTCTCTCTTTATAAATTATAACATTTATTTTCTGTTTTATTTTAAAGAACTTTCTCTTATTATTCATTTTATTTTATATTATCATATTCGTATATTTAAAGTTCACTAATGACGTTGCAGCACCATTCATCGACAAATAGAGGAACTATCTCGCCTGATCTAGAAGATCACACATCTTTCTGTTAAACAGTGGATGTAGGCTGTTAGTTGAAGCCTCTAAGAGAGAAGGATCAAAGGTTATCAACAACTGCATCTAATCTATCTGGAATTTCTTGGGAGCTGGTGCGTCAAGGTCCTTCCGTTAAAAGGGTGGAGGATATAATACGGATAAACGCATTTAAAACTTTTATAGCAAAGATGTACTACATTGTCTTGTCGGGAATTTTTTTTGTGGAAATAACTCAATAATTTTTGTATACGGTGTCTTTTTAAAAGAAGAGGATACTCCTTTTAAGTTAATAAAGTCAACGATATAACTACACCATTTTTGACTGAGCAAGTAAAGCTTCTGCATAGACCGAACTTATTGTCAATTTGGCACCAATAATAGGTTTCCAACTAAATAAGACAAGCTACTTGGGTATTATAAGACACTGTTGAGAAAAGTTAAGTCAGAATTGAACAACCTATTTAAGGTTCACTTCTGCTCATGGGTTGAAAAGATGGATTTCTTAGCAGAATGCATAACATCTATTACGTATTTTTAGAAGTTCTTTGCCAAAATGAAGTGGTATACTTACTTAAATTCCTAGGGCAATGTTAAGAACCATACGAATTGCTACTGACAGATGGACAGCATCTAAATGTAGTATGATCTTGCTACAAGTATAAATACAATAATACTTTCAAATATTAAAATCAACTAGTCGAGTTTAGATTAATGGTCGCAACAGAAATTATTTTTATAATTACAATTTTTGAAAGCGGGACTAATGTAAAAGGTCTTTCAACAAGGACGCTCAAGCTTTGTCAGGCAATAGTAGCCATGTTGTTAAAGCCACATCTGGTAAACTCACTGTGAACTGTTCAGTAGTACTTGGCAAGTCACGACGAAAGTGCATAGCGTTGAACAGCCTGTGCAAATCATCAAATGTTATTATCAAATTCAGTGCCCGTTCGACAAACGTTCCGCGCATTATGTGATTTCTATCCTCGACACAATCGTCCTGCTGAGTCTACTGTTCGAGGTTTGGTCGCCAAATTCGAGGCAATAGGGTCGATCAACAATCAGCCAACTACAGTACGTTGCCAAAAAGCAAGGTTTGGTGAAAACATCGCTGCCATAAATGAGAATGTACGGGAAAACCCAAGACAGTCAATTTCTCGTCGTTCACAAGAACTTGGCCTTTCTGCGACTTCAGTTTGGCGAATTATGGGTAGGGTCTTGGGTTTGCACCCTTACAAAACCCAACTTACCCAGAAACTTAAGGTAAACGTTTGACCATAGACAAAGCCGTGTGTTTGCTGATTAGGCTCCATAGCAGTTGGAAGTTGCTCCAAATTTCCCCCTTAAACTCATCTTCAGCGACGAGGCCCATTTTTTGATGAATGGATTTGTGAACAAACAAAATTGTGCGATTTGGGACGAAAAAAACCCACATGAGATACACCAGCACCAATTGCATCCCAACAAAGTCACTTTTTTTGCGGATTTTCGTCTAACGGTATCATTGGTCCGTATTTTTTTGAGAACGAAGATGGGATTGCCATAACCATCAAAGGCGAGACCTACAGATCGATGATAAGCAACTTTTTGTGGCCTCAACTGGATTATAAGCCTGATATGGATACTGACGACATGTGTTTCCTAACAGGACGGCACTACGTGCCACACTGCGCAGGCCACGATAGACATTTTGCACTAGCGATTTCAGGTCAGCGTAATCTCGCGAGGCAGCGACGTCAACCGGCCACCGAGATCATGCGATTTAACGTCATTAGACTACTTTCTTTGGGGTTACCTTAAATCTCAGGTCTATGCGAATAATCCTCAAACAGTTGATGTCCTTAAAGTCAACCTAACGAACACCATCCTGCAAATTAAGCCAGATTTATGCGACAAAGTCGCGGAAGACATTTGAACAACGTTATAGTTCACACTTAATGCCATAAAATGTACTTTCAAATTCAAAATAAATTGGGTGCATAAATCACACACAACTTGTTTTATTTACATTTAAAAATCGAGCGACCTTATTGAAAGACCCTTTATAAAAACGATTGTCTTAGGGAATTTTAGGTTCTTGAGTACAATCTTTTATACAAAGAAAGTGTTGATGACACTTTCCTGGTATTTTTTACATAGATAAAATTTATTCTTTTAAAGCCCTGAGGCAAAGGCTAATTAATTCTCAACAAATTAAAGGTGGGTAAAAGGTCTTTGTGAGTTTTTTGACATAATAAAGGGTTTAAAATTACTTGTGACAAAGTTACATTGTTACAGGGAGCCAGCAGGGATTACTTAAGCCACTGAAAGGCCAGGGATTTTGGGAATGGATATCGGTTGAATGGTTAGAGATAATTTGGGTGTATAGAATATGGTGAAGTAAATGCGTTTGGGACTTAAAGATTTGTTAAGTTGTGTGGTCCTGGAAATTAAATGTATGGAGAATTGCTCATGAAGAGACTATAAGAGAGTGTGTGTTATGGTGTGCGAAGGGTTAAAAGTTCGCGCAAAGGCTGGGGGGATTGTGTGAATGGGTATTTTAGAGAAAAAGGACAAAGTGAATGGTATTGTCTATGAAATATGTACATGAGAATGTGGTGTTGTTAGTTGTAGGGGATAATTTGGAGTTTTGGCCTTGGGCTTAAGTTTGAGTGCTGTAAAAATAATACTCAGTATCCTCTACTTAATACCAGATAAAGAAGGTGGAATGGGTGGGTAGTTTTACTAGCATTTAAGCGCGCATATCCAACTTTGATAAAACTGGTAGATGTTGAAGTTTGTAGTTGAATCGTCATTTACAGACTGATTATTCTAGCATTCTTTAATTATTCTTAAAAGAGAAGAGTCGACAGCGAATTATTAATTAAAGGTCCATAACCTAGTTTAAGATTCTCGCTGCCTCCTTCTACTTTGCCTTTGATTCTCATAAAAGGTTAAAAACTTTGATCTAAACCAAGAGATAAACATGATCTCTTTGCTTTTCGAAACTCTTTTGAGAAGTGTTTACATCATTTAAGGATTCAATGGCAGTGTGTGGAAGAAAAATGGAAGAAAAGATTGCTTCCAGGAAGAAAACAAGGAAGAAAAATTTACAAGAATGAAATTGGCTTCTATAAGTTTATGATCTTGGCCCACTTCCATTTACATATAATTTACAGGATGCGCCGCATATTGCGGACAAATAATAATTTGGAGACAATAAAGATAATTAGTTGATGTCCTAGAATGACTCCCGACGATACTATATATAACACTATTCGTAGAGGGAACTTCCTTAATTATCTCTAGAGTGCGTTTTACTGTCTTGGCGGCCGATAGATATTATGTATCTTCAAAATGCTTAAGAAGTGGAACTGAGCTCAAGGATAATAATATTGCTATCATTAATAAAATAGAGTTTTATTAATAATAACTATAAACAAAACACAAAAACGGAAAATATTGACAATCAGAATGGAAAGGGTCGTGGAGACTCGGGCTAATCCAAGGATTTAAGGGATCAAAAAAAAGGTAAAACAAATATGGAGTTAAAGAAATGGGATGGTTCGATAAACCATTTAAAGCACAGGATAGAATTGACAAATAAGGGATCAATACTCAAAAGGTGACGCTTGGCTTACGTAACTTCATTAGGGTGCAGTGGAAGGTACTTGAAGGAATATTCGGTCCGCTGGCGAGTTCCAGCCAAAGGGGGGGGGGATAAGATGATCCTGACGTGGCGTCTTGGGAAGGAGAACCGTTTCTCGACGAACGGCTGGAAGAACAATAGCTGTTCTAGGTTGTTCTCTTCTGAACAAAGGGGGGGGAATGAGAACCGTCTCTTGTCTACGGGCTCAAGAACAATGGCTGTTCTAATGTTGTTCTCCTTGAACAACAGGGGGGGTGATGAGAACCGTTTTTTGGCGAAGGGCTCAAAACGAACAATGGCTGTTCTAATGTTGTTCTCCCTTGAACAACAGGGGGGGGGGGAGAGAACCGTTTCTTGGCGAAGGGCTCAAAACGAAAAATGGCTGCTCTAATGTTGTTCTCCCTTGAACAACAGCGAGGGATGAGAACCGTTTCTTGGCGACGGGCTCAAAACGAACAATGGCTGTTCTAATGTTGTTCTCCTTGAACAACAGGGGGGGGATGAGAACCGTTTCTTGGCGAAGGGCTCAAAACGAACAATGGCTGTTCTAATGTTGTTCTCCTTGAACAGCAGGGGGGGAATGCCTTGGGGACTTGACGTCACTAAAGGCTCGAACCTTTGGCACTCAAGGAATATTGTCCTCCTGGACAAGTGATGGTGAATCTCGAGGCCGAGGTCCCTTGGCGCACAAAGGGAGAGAGGGTCGTGGTGATGTTTCGCGACGAAAATCTGGATCTCCAATCTGATCTTAGTGGTAAAGTTTCCATATAAATAGCCAGGACATCTCCTTGGCGTGGGGGAGAATGGGGTGGAAGCTTCGAGGGAACGCACAGCTGGGCCGGAGAAAAATGCCTTATCTGTCCATAAACCTAACTCGATCTGGCGAGGTCGGCGTATGGGGGCGAACGGGGGGACGATAACCTCCTTGTTTAAACATTGACGTCCGGCAGCTGTTGATAAGACTCCAAGCCTCGAATCGAAGATGCACGTGGGCCTCCTCGAGGTTTTAACTAATATGGGATAGGAGTTGAATTTAACACAGATTCAACTCGTTCTATCACACCCCTCCATTCCAGGGGAAGTTGTCACTTCGAAAAAAAAAGAGAGAAGGGACAACGATAGAGCCCCGTTGTAGGGAACTCGTTTTCTTGTACCAACCGTATCTTCCTGCACCTAACTATTATTACCTCAATACATGATTATTTTGATCTTTAGATTACAGGGGAAAATAACCTGTAATACAACTTAATAAAAAAAAAAGGGCATGGAACAATGAAATGTTATAAACTTAGTACATACGGGACAAAATAATTTATACGTAAATTAATAAGAACAAATATATATACATAAAAAAAAATTAGACATTGAGCGTTACAAAATTCAGACATACATTAAATAACAAAATTACAAAAGAATCTTAAATTAAGTCGTACAAGACGGTATATACCTACATGGAGATACTAATCCTATGAATACAATTGTTCTACACTATTCGGTAACGCATTCCTACTGAGTGCGTCAGCGACCTGGTTATCGGAACCTTTGATATAATTTATTTTAAATCGATACTCTTGCAAGAATAAACTCCAGCGCATGATGCGGCCGTTTGAGTGTCTCAAATTCCTAATATAGGCTAACGGACGGTGGTCGGTTCCTATTTGAAATTCTTTACATATCAAGTACAGCTTGAATTTGTCTATGACCCAGATAATTGATAGAGCTATCTTTTCTCTAGTGGCATATCTCTTTCCGCGTGGTATTAATTGACGACTAGCATATGCAACTGGATGATTTGTTCTGTCATCCACGTATTGAAGGAGTACACTTCCAATGCCCTCGTTGATCACGTCGGTCTTAACCCCAAAGGATTTTTCCGGGTTGGGCAACTTAAAAATGGGGGCAGAAATGAACTTACTTTTGAGCTGATTAAAATGGGAAACAGCGACATCATTCCAACGTAAACGATCGGAGAAATTCTTTTCCTGAAGGGGGCATAGGGGGGCCGAAATTGCAGCGAAATTCGGAACAAATCGCTGATAGGGAGAAGCTGATCCTAGGAACGATCTTAATGGCTTCTTTGTAATCGGGAGGGGCATGTGGGCGATCGCCTTAATCTTGTTCTCGTGGGGACCTAACTTGCTTCGTCCTATTTTGAAACCCAAATATTTAATGGTTTCGTGAGCAAAATGGCATTTGCTGGGGCCAATGGTGAGGCCATTTTCACGCAGTTGCTCGAAAAGAACTAATAGGGCGGGTAAATGTTGATTCCATTTAATTAGTTCTTGGAGCTGACTCTTCTGACGTGGTGTCAGCTGCGCGTCACTATCCAGGTCAGAGGGTTCCAAAGACTTGCCTGGTAGGGAAGGAGGAGGGTAATCGGCATCAGGTTGGATGCACACTGTCTGGATTACCTTAAGGGACTCCGCGGGGCAATCCTCTTCAAGCGCCGATGCTTCGTCCAGTTCTACGAAGGTATCTCCATGGGCGCGTTGGGGGTTCTTTATTTCTTGGGGTCCAGGGACAGTCTCCGTGTCCTTGTCTGGGGCCTTATCACCTAAGGGTTTTAGTGAATCACATTCCTCTTTTTCCGTCCTAAAGTCCTGGTTAGGGGTCTCCGAGAAATCGGACGGTATCGGGGTTCTGATGGGGACGGGCTCCTGGGCTTCTTTCTTATCTCGGCCTTGAGGAAGGGCGGCCTGAAACACAGGGTCGAAACTTACTTGGGGGCTCTTTCCTATAAGTACGGAACAGAATTTTATTGGTGCTACAATGACTTCAGCCCAGCCATTATAATATTGACACTGCAGGTAACATCTAGCGACGGGGAATCGGTTCGCCCGCCCAAGGTAGTCACGTACCACCGCAAATTTTTCGTGGTTAGAGGCCACTGGGAGGAGTTCGTCGGACACGATGAAGCACGAACATCCTGTGTCCCTGACGAGAGTCGATACTCGACAGCTGTCCACGCTGCCCTCCTCATATTTCAAAGTTCCCGATGAACTTTTACCAAAAACAAAATTTACCTGGTGGCCTGACGGAGGGGGAGAAGTTTCTGCTTGGGTCTGCACCACCGAAGGAGCCGGGGTCGCATTAATCTGGTGAACTTGGTTGCCTGGTCCGCTTTTAAGCCTAGAATTTTGGGGGCAATTCCAGCTCATGTGGTTTTCTACTCCACAGGTGAAGCATATGGTTGGTCGCTTCGGGAAGAGAAATGGAGGAGAAGTCTTAACGGGAGGTTTGGAGTCCCGTTGTTGGTTTTGGGGAAAGAAGTTTTGGGGTTTTACGGGGCTCGGAAACTTTGTCAGCTTTCCTGGGAAGGGGCGCGAATCCGTCCTTCTTTCTTCTCGTTGGATTACTCTTTCCCGTTCCTCTCTTTCTCTTTCTTTTTCTACCTTTTTTCTTTGAACTTCTGCTTTAATCCGAGCTAATTCAATCTGAAGCTCAGCTTGTCTTATCCGTTCCTCTCTTTCTTCTCGTTGTATTTCTCTTTCTTCCTTTCTTCTTTGTATTTCTCTTTCTTCCTCTTTTCTTTGCTCCTCTAGAATGTACTCAGTTAGTTCTTTTCCGGAAAGTCCACAGGACTCTCCTTGCGCTTTAAAGATTTCGAACGGAGTCATCTTTGCACTTGGGGCGCACTAGTCAACCAACTAAAATTCTTCGCAACAAGAATTATGCCTCTATAGAATTAGCCTACCTAAATATGGGCACTGACCTATTCGTACTTGGTTTCTTACTCTAAATAACCACTGACTAAAATCACAAAAACACAAACAAATTATTTTAACCGTTCCTCGAGCTACTCCAGCTTCTTAAGTTTAAAAAAAAAGGGGATAGCAATCGTTAAAACAAAAGGGAACTACTATATTCTATTATTATAACGAATAACACTATGCTTTACTCGACTGAGACCAGTGTTTGCAAAGATATAACGTTAAACCTTACACACCTGATACCAAATTAAATAGTATATATATATATATATATGTCGTAGAATGACTCCCGACGATACTATATATAACACTATTCGTAGAGGGAACTTCCTTAATTATCTCTAGAGTGCGTTTTACTGTCTTGGCGGCCGATATTATGTATCTTCAAAATGCTTAAGAAGTGGAACTGAGCTCAAGGATAATAATATTGCTATCATTAATAAAATAGAGTTTTATTAATAATAACTATAAACAAAACACAAAAACGGAAAATATTGACAATCAGAATGGAAAGGGTCGTGGAGACTCGGGCTAATCCAAGGATTTAAGGGATCAAAAAAAAGGTAAAACAAATATGGAGTTAAAGAGATGGGATGGTTCGATAAACCATTTAAAGCACAGGATAGAATTGACAAATAAGGGATCAATACTCAAAAGGTGACGCTTGGCTTACGTAACTTCATTAGGGTGCAGTGGAAGGTACTTGAAGGAATATTCGGTCCGCTGGCGAGTTCCAGCCAAAGGGGGGGGGATAAGATGATCCTGACGTGGCGTCTTGGGAAGGAGAACCGTTTCTCGACGAACGGCTGGAAGAACAATGGCTGTTCTAGGTTGTTCTCTTCTGAACAAAGGGGGGGGAATGAGAACCGTCTCTTGTCTACGGGCTCAAGAACAATGGCTGTTCTAATGTTGTTCTCCTTGAACAACAGGGGGGGTGATGAGAACCGTTTCTTGGCGAAGGGCTCAAAACGAACAATGGCTGTTCTAATGTTGTTCTCCCTTGAACAACAGGGGGGGGGGGAGAGAACCGTTTCTTGGCGAAGGGCTCAAAACGAACAATGGCTGTTCTAATGTTGTTCTCCCTTGAACAACAGCGAGGGATGAGAACCGTTTCTTGGCGACGGGCTCAAAACGAACAATGGCTGTTCTAATGTTGTTCTCCCTTGAACAACAGCGAGGGATGAGAACCGTTTCTTGGCGACGGGCTCAAAACGAACAATGGCTGTTCTAATGTTGTTCTCCTTGAACAACAGGGGGGGGGATGAGAACCGTTTCTTGGCGAAGGGCTCAAAACGAACAATGGCTGTTCAAATGCTGTTCTCCTTGAACAGCAGGGGGGGAATGCCTTGGGGACTTGACGTCACTAAAGGCTCGAACCTTTGGCACTCAAGGAATATTGTCCTCCTGGACAAGTGATGGTGAATCTCGAGGCCGAGGTCCCTTGGCGCACAAAGGGAGAGAGGGTCGTGGTGATGTTTCGCGACGAAAATCTGGATCTCCAATCTGATCTTAGTGGTAAAGTTTCCATATAAATAGCCAGGACATCTCCTTGGCGTGGGGGAGAATGGGGTGGAAGCTTCGAGGGAACGCACAGCTGGGCCGGAGAAAAATGCCTTATCTGTCCATAAGCCTAACTCGATCTGGCGAGGTCGGCGTATGGGGGCGAACGGGGGGACGATAACCTCCTTGTTTAAACATTGACGTCCGGCAGCTGTTGATAAGACTCCAAGCCTCGAATCGAAGATGCACGTGGGCCTCCTCGAGGTTTTAACTAATATGGGATAGGAGTTGAATTTAACACAGATTCAACTCGTTCTATCACAGTTGAAAACCATAGGATTTATAAAATTTGGCACATATGTTTTTAAATACGTATTTAGTATTTGATATAGATTTCCCCCCCCTGCCTTTCCTTTTTGGCGGACTAAATGTGATGCTGGGCCAACATATTGTACTGAACAGGTGGTTTACTTGCATGATAGCCATAACATCCACTACCTCATCCTTCTATGATTCTTTTATAGTGTTGTTTTGCTTGTTTCAACAACGCAAAAGACGTAAGAGTCTAGATGGTTTAAATCTGGAGTGGTAAGAGGCCAAATTTTGGGGGCCACACGATCGTGAAATTCTTGGTTGGCCACTCTTGGTTTATGCAGATATTTGAGAAGGAGTGATTGTTTCTAGCTTCTAGTGGTAGGCGGTGCTATTAACTATAAGACCTTGTGGAAAGAACTGATGTGGCAGGATAACAGGAAATTTTTGTGTATACCAGTTAAACCTTAGTGTTGCTGGACCAGAGCTACTTTGTTATTCTCCCTTTTTCTTTTTTATCTCGGTAAGTTATTTTCATCTCAGGTGACGGAGACCATATTGGGTTAGGCCGGGTGCTTGAACTTATTCGGGATCACTCAATGGTATCAAACGAGTCTCCAGGGCCCTACCAGACATAAACTGCCTTCGTCTCATAATTTACATATTTGTTGTACCTAATATCTTCATACACCACACATCTTATTGCATGCTCAGGCAGATAAGCTCTATGACAATAGCCATCATCAACTTGTTAGGCTACTTATTGATCTTGCGCTTGTCTTGCTGGACAATTCGGCATTACTCATCATGTCGGACGTTTGAGTATGTTTAGGTTTTTACTTCAACCACTGAAGAAACTTTAACACCAGATGCCAGGAGCTCTTTCTTGATTTAAAAGCCTAAGGACCTGGCGATATTCAAGAAGCCTGTAATCATCGAAAATTGGTTGATAACGCCTAGGTGACGGAATCGGCAGCACTTTTTATTATCTTGTTAGTATTCGATTCTCTCATATTGAGGGGGAAAAAGAGAGAAATTATTTATAGGATGCGCACTAAAGCTTTCCATGTTCATATTTTGAAAATATAAAAGTTGTGGGAGCCTTTAGACCACATGTTTTTCTTGTTTCACTTGGGGTCATATAGATGCACATAAAATTGAACTCGATCGGATAAGATATAAAAGTTACCCAGAGCGACACCTTCTCCTCTCCCTCCATGAGGCCGCCATCTGGTTCATTCATTTGGTCGTAAATTGGTACGAACATTATTTTTTGTTTGGGGAACTGAAAGTTATCATTTTCAGTCGCGATCACTAACAGAACAGAGAACTTCAATATTCCCATTTTTCCTTTCACAGGTGCGATGGTTTTTATTCGTAAACAGTGGTGGTTGATCGGTCACCCGGAAAAGAACATCCCTAGGAGCCGTCTCTCCACAAAAAGGCAAGGGCTCTTAAAATTCTACTTTCACCACGGTCTGGAAAAGAAATCATAGGCAGAAGCTGCAAAGGAGATAGGTTTGAGTGAGCTCAAGAGTGCAATCGAACAAGAAAGCCATCCATGAGACAACTACCAGGAGCTCTTGGTTTTCTCCCACATCTACCTGGGAGGCGATATTGGGACGACTTTCAAGATGAAGGCATAAGGAGCGCTTCATCGAGTGAGATGGATGTCGAAGGGAATCTACACTGTCAAGATTTCTCTCTTCAGGTCTCAGTTTTGACTGACCTCTCACAAACTTCGAGCCATGCAACAGGTGTCCCAATTCGTCGCCTTCCTTTACGCAATTCCGTGGAACGAGGTTCCGGTTCCTTCAAATGTTCCCTACAACGATTTCCTCTTAATAGTGGAACTTTTTAGAGGAATCTCCAATAAGCCCGTTGCTGAAGTGGCCCTAAAGGCCATCACCCAAGGAGAAGCTCAGAATCAGGTTCTTCTGAAGGTGGTGGCCAAAGAGAGGAAGAAGTGCTCCACGACCTCCAAGGCAGCCCTACTGAAGCCCGAGAGATCGGAGTCAGAATAAAGCAAGGAGGTCCTTTCAGAACTGCTTTTTGTCTTGTTTCTTTTCTCAGGGATTTCCTTTTATTTGTACTTCTCTGCGTGCTAAAGGAAATATATTAGAACTTATTTTTTCATATTTGCTAACTTTTAGTTTCCTTTTTTGTTTGTTTTTGAAAAATTGTTGCTTCGTGGGGGACCCCTAAGCAATGTCTGCTTGCAATAAAATTTGGAACGAATCTTTCACCTTTTAGGGGAACAAAAATAACATGTGGTCCAAAATTGTTTGCCATATGTGACATTTTGAACAAGTCTATTGGGCACCTATGGCTGTGTTACGTTGTGTTTTAGATAGCTAATCCTCTTAATATTTTAATATTATATAATATGAATATTTGTGTACAATTTTTTAATTCGCTAATGATAAAAAACTGGCAGAAAAAAAGTTATTATAGATTCAAACCCAAATAATAAGCAGCATTTAACCAAATCTTGGTGTGATTAATTAAATAAATGATAGAGCTCAATATTGGCAGGTATGTCCTAATGATCGGACCATGAAAACAAATATTAAACTACATCCGCTCGACAATATAATTTTTTAAGTTAGGGAAGGGAAAGTGTTCAGAGGTCTCAATCAATTAGGTTAGTATGGAGGCGTGCATTAACGCAGAAAATTCTTAGGTTTTCTATTTAGAAATCTTTCTATCCATCTTAAAAGATCGTTCTTTCACTCTAAAAGACCATCATCGGGGAGCAGTTGGAATATGCGCTGCAGCTATGAAATATGTACATGAGAATGTGGTGTTGTTGGTTGTAGCGGGGATAATTTGGAGTTGTTGCCTTGGGCTTAAGTTTGAGTGCGGTAAAAATAATACTCAGTAGCCTCCTACTTAATACCAGATAAAGAAGGTGGGAGGGGGGAGCAGTTTTACTAGCCATCTTTATTTGCGCTATCTTTATTTGCATAAGATGGCGCACGGATTACGCCATATATCATATGAGTACTAGTTGAATGAACTCAACTTTCAGTCAATGAAGACACTTTCATTGAGTGGTGAACTGATGCAATTCCTAAAATATAAAACGGATTTGACATTGATAAATCTGGTTTATTCTTTGTGCTAAATAATTTATTTATGAAGGGAAACGATGATTTGAATTTACAAGTAATACGTTGTAAAGCTAATATTGCAGATTTATTAATTCACCTCAAATCAATCATTGAAATCACTCCTATTAAAATATTCTACCTCTTTAATATTAATGTTAAAAAATCGCTTGATATAAACTGTTATGTAGAGAATACAATTTGGTGAAATGAATTCAGTGTCACCTATTCAATTTATACACTGGTTCCGACTTGAGTACAATAAACAACAAAGTTTGAAGGAATTAAGCTAATGTTCTTGGGAAGATTTAGTGATGAACTAATTTAAGCTTTTAGTATGTTGTATTTTTTCGACAGTATTTAAATCATATGCTCAAAATTGAACACATTTATTTGAATACGGTGCAGTTGTGGGAAAATTTGGATGCCAAGAGTCAACCAATAATTAGGGAAATTTATTTATAGAATACTATACATTTTTAATGGTTTCTAAAATAAGATATACACTATTAACTATTAGAAATGCTTTAATTTTATATATTCAAATGAACTTAATTCACAATTGTAAAATTAATTCTTAAATAGAAATAGAGTGTATCTAAGATATATATTACTCTAGCAATTACTTTACAAACATGATTTATTCTCATGTAATAAATATGCTTATAATAATAAATCGTAATCAGATGGAATAGTTTTGTAATTAGACATAAAAATTTTATTGCTCGGAGTTAGGTTTGGGGGTCTAATTCCCTTCTCCAATTGTAAAGTTTAAATCATCGTAGATTTATGGCATTTTATTTTACTCTTAATTGAAAAATATTTAGTGAGAAAAAAATATTTGGTGATTTATAGAAACATAAAAGCCATTGGTAAAGGATAGAGAGGAGGGGCATAAAAATAAGAAATTGAATGAAATGGTCAAGCGACCAAGATTATGAAGACTTTTCCATGTTTCCTTTGTCAATGTAAATGAGTAATATTTGCTTGGAAGTTGTCAGAAGAGGTATATTAAAGTTTTGAAATTTAAAGAACAGAATGTGCGCAAGAAAAATTAAACGCCTTAGATATATCGGGGCATGAAAGAATGTGAGAGAGGGGAATGTTTAAAGAAAAGTTAAATGATAAAAATATTGAAAAAGTTATTCGAAGACAAAATTATGATTACAAGAAATGTCTTAGACAAGAGTCGGGGGATCTATTTTATAATCTGTCGGAGCGAGTTTAAAAGATTTTAGATTAAAAGTTGAAGCTGGCCGAAAAAGGCAGATAGAGTTCAAGTCCAACCGATTTATCCTTATTTTATCTATTTAAAAAAGATCATAATGACACTTACGAGTATATTTATATAAAAAATTTAAAATTATCCTGACTGACCATAAACTCTATTTATGGTGAGTAATAAGACGAAATTTCTCATCAAAAATTGAAGAAATCTAAAACAAATTAGGTTTATAATAAATCTGACCAATTCTAAAAATACTAAATGTGGAAATCTACTTTTAAACACAGATTAAGTTAGGATAATATAAATTGGAGTGATTCACCCAAAGCTACCTATGAACTATTTATTCTTGGGTTACTTTATTTGCTCTTATTTAGATAAAGTTAGTCAAGTTTATTTCTATTATGTATCCATTTATTATAAAGATAATAAGGAAAGAGAAATGGATAAGTATATCAATTCATAGGGATGATTTTACGTCTTCAGATTTAACTTGTTACTTGTTTCTTTCTAAGGTGTTAAATAAATAAATTCTACTTCTAAATTAACGGAGCCATTGAACATCCATAAGTGATTTTCTATTTTTCATCTCAATTCTAATGCTTCTAAATCTTTGTGGAGAGTGGGCATCAAATTCAAATTGCCAGAGTGAAGCCCTTACGCAAGGTCGGACTTCATTTAGTTCTTTAGTAGCGAGTGACCCTAATATTGATGTTATGATAGAATTATATCCTTTTCTCTCATAAGTTATACGTCTAAGACTTAATTTGAACAAGATTTTAGATATTTTTATTGCTCTTATTTTTCTAAAATCCCTGTCCTCTTATAATGGGACAAAGAAATTTATCTTGGTTTTGAGTACTATAATATTTTAAAACAGTTACAGGATCTCTTACTGATCGAGTATTTATTTGGCTGTAGCTAAAATGAGTTTTACACACGTTCACATGGTAAGCTTCCGAAATTAAAAATAATTAAAATTAGACATTTAAATATATATCTGCTCCTGATTTGACAATAAGAAATTGTTCTCCAAAACTGTAGCAGCCTTGATGTGTTTCCTGGGAGGTTTAAAGTGTCAAATCTGTCCTTGGTACTATATAGATACCACAAGAAGCATTAGCCACAAAGAAATTTTTCTGTTAGAAGGTATATACGAGTATAATGTGAAGCATGAGCAATTGCTAGACTCTCATAATTTTTATTCTCTTCTTGAGTTTTAAATTAGGTCTCAAGAAGCAGATTGTTAGAGCTCTTAACAAAGAGACTGCAGCCTTAATGTACCTTCAAACTTTCTTTACAAAACTCCTAAAAGCGATGGTAAAAACTTATCTCTTTGTTGGAAGACAAATCAGGAAAATCAGTGTTCAGAATTCCGTGATAAGCTTATTATTTCTTAAAATTTTGTCATTAAACATTACATAAGCTTCTTATGACCAGAATAATGTTACGGAAGATGAAATTAGTTTGCTTTCTTGCAACATTAACCACAATAGCACAATGGTTTGATCTCAAACGAAAAAATATTTCTATTCATAGTCTATTATTATAATTTGATCTGATATAAAAGTAGTTATTCTTTATGAGCTCATCAATTATAAAGATACAGTTACGCCAGATCTATAGGTAGAAATTTTAAGGAATTTGTTGAATAAAAACTTCCTTTGCTCGTGAATCAAAAGGATATTTTCCTCCTTAATTTTAATTCACGTCAAGTAGAATTTACTGGTAAAGGTTTGAACTTTTACTCTTCTTGCTTAATCACTTGACAGTACACCATCTGAATACCACTTATTAAAATGATAATACTCGTATTTTTACTTAAATGCCAAAGTTTACTGTGCTATAAATGAGGTCACAAAATATATAAAATCTTCGAATTCATCAAAATTGAATCAGTTCTTCTACAAAGGAATCCACTGCTTTGTTAAAGGATGAAAGATCTTTGTCACGATTGCTTAAAATTACTTGTCCGAATAAATTTATTATTATTTTTGGTTGTAAAATGATTTTATTTTCCTTTGAAAAACTATATTAATTTATTAAAAATCTGATAAATGCTTAGTGAAGAAGAAGCAATAACTTAAAAAATAAAATACAAACTAAATATAATCATAATTAAGATAGAGAGGCAACTAGGTAAAAGAGGAAAGAACCAATATTTAGGGTAAAATATGATCTAAATCGAGATTCCAAAAAGTTTTAACATGAATTACGACGAAGTGCATGTAGAAATTGCATTAGGAATTAATATGTACATAGCCTTAGAATTTTAATGAGTTTCCACAATATATATATATATCCAAATCTTTCTTTATCTAGGAAGAAGGGATAATCAAAGGCAATGGTTGATACTTGAGTTTAAAAGGTATGTGGTTCCGCATGAACTTCACAAAAATGTCCCTACATGATGGATTGCTCTTGCTGATAATGTTGATAAAGCGGCTATGATCTTTTTTTCCATATCATACCGGATCAAATTTTGAAAAAGACACATATTGTGTAAATACATGAAACTTCTTAGAATGAAGTTTTCTTATTTTTTTCCATAAAGTTCTAAACTTCTTGGGTCTTCATTGTATGCTCTCTCTCTGGTGTTCCCTAAATATATTTTACGATTAATCCTAAAACTACTTCCTCAATAGACCAATTTTAACATTTACCTTATTTTTCATTTTATATACACTTTTCTCCTCTTATCAAATTTTGCGAGTAAACAAACCTATGTTAAATTACACCAATCTCATTTACTTTCTCTGTAATAATAATAATTACTTGTTTGATGACTTCAACCTCAGTCTAATATATATAATAAAACATAATTCGATATTGCCCTAATTTCCTTCAACAAGCGGGTTTTTTTCTTGGAAGACCATTGTTATGATTGATCTTGGAGTGCTGTCCAAGTGGCTCGTTGCAAACATTGGAGCAAAGGGGTCATTCAGGATGAGATGCCGTCCTTTTCCGCCTGGTCTTAAATAACTAGGCCGAGGTCAGGGCGGTTATTTTGTGTTTCACGAGGTTTTGGATCATTTAGGCAGAATTTGCTTTTATTTGTTTCCTTTGCGAGAATGTCTCACATCGTCTGTTTAATATTTAATTAAAGACATGAAATAATGTATGTGGTAAGCTGGTCTCATTTAAAAGCTATTAATTTCCTAGGGTTACATTTTAATCACCTACAAATTTTAATCACCACAAATTTGTGGTCCCAAAAACGGACCACAAATTTCGATTTGCCTCATTTCTTAATTTTCTGCAAAGATTAAATGGTAAAAACTAGTTTATTGTGTTTAAAAACATCATATCGAAACATAGCAGTCTTTGGAATTTCTTGCTTTATTCTATAGCACGTGTTAGAGATGAGCTACATTTGTTGAGGCGCAGCACAAAGTTGCCCATGGCGTCCTCACAAACCAACCGACTAATGGTTCTGATCTCTTCCTTGATGACTCCCTTAAGTTCCGTGATGGTCCTGGGTCTCCCAGCGTACACTCTATTTTTAAGGGGGCCAGAGAGAAAGAAATCTGGGGGCCTAAGGTCTGGGCTTTGTGGTTCCCACTCAAAATTAGATTTGAGACTGATCACAAGGCCACCAAAGTTCTCTTTCAGCTAATCTCAGGGCAGGTTTGAGGTGTGAGTGATTGCTCCATTTTGCTGGAACCAGAACTTCCCCATAAGCGATGGGAATAGGGTTTGCATCTCCTTCTTAAAGGATTTGAGGACCTCAACATATCGCTCCTTAGTGATTGTCACTGTCGCGCTAGATTCCTCAAAGAAGAATAGTCCGATAATGCCTCTTGCTGAGATTGCAGTCCATACTCTGCCGTTAGGGAAGTGCAGGGGATTATTGGCTACCTTATTTGGTCTGGAGGTCCCCCAGAAACATTTGTCTTTGAGTTTACCTTTCCTTCAAGATCAAAGTGAGCTTCATCTGAGCTCCATTACTAGCACTCTCCTGCAAGTCTCACGGGATATACCGAGGGACTGACTTCGCTTGCGCACAGAGCGTTTTGCACTCTGCTGAACTGACTCTCTCACGCTCTCGACCAGCTCAGCTATACGCTTTTTGGGGCGTCCTGGATATCTTGGACGGTTGTCACTGGCTGCAGTGAGGTTCTCCACTGTCCCATAGTTTTCGAAGTGGTCCATCTCGTCCTGAATTCTGCTCTTGGAGGAGGATTTTTCACATTCGAACTGATGCACGAAAGTGTCCCGCACTTTTTTGAACGAGCCTGTCTTGTAGCCTGTCTTGGCTACAAAAGAAATCATGTATGTGGCGGAAAATCAGTATTTCTTGTTCGTTGCAAAGGCGCTCCAAGGAATGGTAAAAAAGCGAAAATCTTTGAGATATAGGCCGCTAGGAAAGGATTAAGTAAGGATCCATTTACAAAAAGAATGTGAGGAATAAGGCAAGCTATGTAAAGGGGCTTAAACAAATTCAACAAAAAGTAAAAATTGGGATTGAAGAACCAGAAAATAAGGCCAAGCCATAAAATTCATGTATAGACGCCTTTTAAAACGATCAGATTTGAAAATTCATCTTTAAACTGGTCATTTTGAGGAGTAATGAACCCAAAGAAGGGGAAGCTGCCGATAGCACGCAACGAGTCTTGGATCTTCTTATGACGATACAATCCAATTGAAGGAAGACATTAAACTCTTCACTCTAGCAGTTGGAATCTAGACACAGAGGAAGATCTACTATGAAGTTCGACATGTAGAGAAGAGGTGCCTGCCCTATCACTCTCAAAACCCTTAATATGCTCCTTTATAGACTATAGTAACTATGTACCCATCACACATTTTGGCTTAAAACAACTTCCAACTTTCTTGAAAACATCTTTTACATTTTTTGGCGTGTATGATCACGTTGTTCTTCTCTTCTGTATATTAACTATAATGATAATAATAGTGACAATAATATAATAATAAAAAACATTGAGAATTGGAGGTGATGAGGAACATGTCAGGTGATGATATAAATAAAAAACCTTAGATGTAATACGACAAGCTAAGTTAGAACATTTCTCGCAATTTAGTATGTTGGAAATGTGATGAAGAATACAGGATGTGGAAAATCATGAGACGATAACGCCTATGACATATAGGACAATTTAAGTTCATGGCGGATAACAAAGTGGCAACCTCAACCCACCAAATTCTCTCACTGATTCTTTAGGCCTCAGCCAATGAGTCATTACAATTAAACAAATTTTTTTTGTTAATCGATTAATTAACCTTGTCGTAGAATGGACTCTTGACGATATACCATATATAACGTTTTGTATTCAATTATATTTAGAGTGCGTGGTTTCTGGTTGACCGATATTTTTTATCTTCAATATGCTTAAGAAGTGGAACTGAGCTCAAGGATAATAATATGGCTATCATTAATAAAATAGAGTTTTATTAATAAAACTATCAACAACCCACAAAACGGAAAATATTGACATAAACAGAGAATGGAAAGGGTCGTTGGAAATATTTGGCTAATCCGAGGATTAAGATTAGGGGGAGATTTAAAAAGGTAAAACAAAAAAAAATTAAAGGGATGGGATGGTTCACTAAACCATTTAAAGCACAGGATAGGGTTGACAAAAAGGTTAAATACTCAAAGGTAATGTTCAGCTTGCGTAATTAAAAGTTGTTGTGCATAGGAAGGTGACGTGAAGGAATCTTCGGTCTGCTGGCGGGTTCCAGCCGAAGGGGGGGGGATTAAATGATCCTGAGGAGACGTCTTGGGAATGAGAACCGTTTCTTGACGAACGGGCTTGAAGAACAATGGCTGTTCTACGTTTTTCTCTTCTAAACAACAGGGGGAGTTAGAACCGTCTTTTGTCTACGGGCTCAAAGAACAATGGCTGTTCTAACGTTTTTCTCCTTCTGAAAAACAGGGGGAGGGTGAGAACCGTCTCTTGTCTACGGGCTCAAAGAACAATGGCTGTTCTAATGTTATTCTCTTTCTGAACAACAGGGGGAGGGGGAGGTGAGAACCGTTTCTTGTTAACGGGCTCAAAGAACAATAGCTGTTCTAACGTTATTCTCTTTCTGAACAACAGGGGAGGCCCTGTGGACTTGGCGTCTTGAAGGCTTGAACCTTGGCACTCAAGGGATATTGTCCTCTCCTGGACAATGATGGTGGATCTCGAGGTAGAGCGCCCTGGTGCACAAGGTGAGACCGGATCGGCGTAATGTTTCGCGAAGAAAATCTGGACCTGAATCTGCTCTTAGTGGTAAAATTTCCATATAAATAGTCTGTCGAGCCATTCCCTTGGCGTAGGGGACAATGGAGTGGGGCTTCGAGGGAATGCCTAGCTGCGCCTGAGAACAATACCTTATCTGCCCATAAGCCTAACTCAATCTGGCGAGGGAGGCGCATGCGGCGAAACGAGGGGGGGATGAACCTCCTTGGTTAAATATTGATTCAGGTTGGGCGATAACGCGCCCGGCTTCAAAGCGAAGATGCACGTATGTAGCAACGTGTTTTTAAATAACATGTGATAGCGGTTCAAATTAAGCGGTCTCGAAACGTTCTATCACATACCTTTAGGCACTATTACAGTAGTAATAACAACAAAAGTCCATAAAAATACAAGGCTGCCTCATCGAAACAGGTAAATTAGTTTCCCTGTCTTGAGGAAATATAATGGTAACAATTAATTGAACATTACTACCCATCTTTAATATCTTGCCAAAGTTAAATAAATAGTTTGAGGAAAATCATTTATACAAATTAGTTAGAGAAGCAACTGGAAGAATGAAATATATCAAGGAAATGGATAAGAAAATCAAAAGGAAAGCCTCGTAGCGAGAACCTTTTCTCTCTTTTGCTATAAGTTACCTCTCCAAAAGACTCCTAAGGCTCATTGATATCTAGCAGAAATTCGAATACTAATATTAAGTTAAGGGCGCTTAAATATTATTTGCTTCACTCCAAAGCCTATCTAACATTTTTCATATTGGGCACAGATGTTTTGGGAAAAATTTAGTAATTATAGAAACAATTATAAAAGTCATCAACTGATGTAAGAAAATAATAATAACTCCAATTATTTTAAACGGGAATGGTAAACGAAGCTTAAATTCTGTGCTCTATATTTTCGAAACACAAACTAAGATATAGGAAACGTTTGCACCTTTTTTTAATTCTTTTCGCACTTATTCTTTATTTATACCAAAACAAATACTTCAATTAACAATTCCAAATTGTTTCCTCTCTTACCTCTTACATGGGGTCATCACCACAGGGTAGCAATATTAAACCTCTAATTCACGATAACATCGTACACGCTTGCATCTTACTGACACACAAAACAAACCACGTACTAAAGTTAGCTCAGTTAAGTGGCTGCGGCTCGCGTGACTGCAGAGCTTAGGGGTGGTCGGTATAAGCTGACGTTTTGTGTGGAGCAAGGGTGGCAGCAAGTGTTGAGACGATGAAAATACGATCTATCATCCGCATCAAAGGGAGGGTATGCCAAAAGGTACCTTGTTATTAGGAAAGACACCTGTAACATGTCATATCTCATGTCCACCTTAATTCCTACTATTCATCATTTCATTTAGTTTTCTTATTGTTTGAAAACCAAATTACTCTCTTTTTACTCGTGTCTCTCACTAACCTGTAGGTTTTCCATAATTGTACCATCCCACTTTTGCACAAACTTGCTGTACAGAACTTCACAGTACTTTCCCAAACTCTTACCTCTACGGCTAATTTAGCGTCCTGTTTATTTGCACACCTACCTATTAGAGGACAGAGAAGTAATGTCATGTTTTCTTCTGGTATTTTAGTCCATTAAAAAATCATGAAACAAGTTGACTGATTCCATGGTTATAAAAACTCATTTTTAGAAGAAGAAAAATATTTCGTTTAGTTTCCGATATCGTCATTTATTCTGACTACATTTTGACTACTAAAAGACCTTAAGCATCCATGTTTGCAACAAATCTTTTGCCTAATTTTGAACACAAATCTTTATCAGTTGAAGACCTCAAATTCTTAAGGCATCCACTCATATCCAATTTTCTTGATATATTTGGTCGAGGAATAAGTTCTTGCGTTTTTTTTAATGTGTTGAATTAAGTTTTGTTGACGTGATTTGTGCACATATTAAGAAACAATAATAAATAATGAGAGCAAAATTTGCAAAGGTTAGGCTACGTCTCTTAACAGCGTAGACTATTAGGCTTTTGCTTAGGCTACGTCTTGAAGTTGAGTAATAAGTCATTGCGGTTTATTTAAAAGTTGTTTTAATTTAATTTTTTGCTGTACCCTCAAAATGGAGTGTCAAGTTGAAAGAAAGGCGCATTTTCGACACTTGTTATTCATTTTCAATCGAGACGGGGACAATGCAAACGCAGCCAAAGCTCGTCACGATATTTGTGCTGTGTACGGAGAAAATGCTTTATCAGAAAGGACAGCTCAATGGTGGTTTTCACGTTTCAAAAACGGTCATTTCAATCTTAATGACGAAGAACGTTCTGGTCGCCCCATTAAGTTGGATGAAGATCGATTGAACGACCTTCTTCATGAAAATCCTCGTCAATCGACTAGAGAATTGGCTGTACAATTGGTGAGGGTCAGAAAACTGTAGTGAATCACCTTGATTCGATAGGGAAAGTTCCGCCCGCTTTGAGCGAAAGCAACAAACTTCAACGCTCCGCGATTGGCGCAGGTTTGCTCGCTCGTGACAAGGCTATTCGTGGAAATAAGGACAGATCTCTTCACCGCATCATCACTGGCGACGAAAAGTGGTGTGTTTATGTCAACATGAACAATCGAAAACAATGGCTTAGCCCCAATAAAACCCACTTCCGCGATTACAGCAAGGACTTCATCCAGGAAAGACGATGCTGCTGTGTGGTGGGATTGTAAAGGCATCATTCTTTATGAGCTCTTTCCAAACAACGAGATTGTAAATGCAGAACTCTACGTTCAACAAATATATCGACTGGCAGAAGCTATTTATGAAAAGTTACCTAATCGACGTTATGGAGTCCTTCTGCAACACGACAATGCTCGTCCTCGCATTGTCAAAAAGACAAAAGACGCCACCCAAACGCTTAATTGGGAAATCCTGTCGCATCCTCCATATTCCCCAGACTTGGCTCCATCGGATTTCCATCTGTTCCGATCGCTCTCCAACAATTTGCGCGGCGTTTCGTTCAACACTAATGTGGAATTAAGAACTTGGTTAGACGAATTCTTCTTGTCAAAATCCAGAGAGTTTTATTGCAGAGGCATCGAAAAACTAGTTTAACGTTGGGAAGAAGTCGTCAATAACAATGGAGAATACATTATTGATTAAATTGCATATTGTTATAAAATTAAAAATGAAGTTTTTCTAAAAATTTAACAGTTACTTATTCCTCAACCCAATATATTAAAAATAGCAAACCATGGCGTATTTAGTTTCTCGATTAAGTCTTTGATATTTTGGCGTGCATCCTTTTGTACTGCAGTTTTTCTTGGGGCATGAATAAGAATGATAGTTGCTAGTCGATGAACCAAAAAATACCGGGTATTGCAAAAGTCATGTTACACTCATTACGACGCTCATAACAATAAACATAATGATAGTTTTGATGAAGGTAGACACGATTTTATTGTTTTAATATATTTATATGTGATAATTTGGGATATTAATCATTGTGACCACCGTAAGCGGTGGGGACGCAGTCAAGGCGTGACCTGAAGTCCGCGCTTACGGTGCGCCAAATTCCTTCCTCATGATGGCCCACACACGGTTGACAAAGGAACTCCAACTCGTCCTCGTTGCTCTGGCGAACTTTTCAGGCTGCCCCCTTGACATGCGCATACAAGCTCTCATCGATGGGATTGAGGTCAGGCCAATGGGGTGGCCAAAATTCCTTGGAGCAAAAGTTCCTGTTCGAGCCCCCCAAAATCTTGGACGGTCTTAGCCCTCTGGGCTAGGGCTCCGCTCTGCTGAAAGAAGTAGTGTGCCTTCTTCTTAATCTTAGTTTCTAATTACAGGACTTTCTTGTGTTAGATGTCCCTGTAACCGGCGGCGAACCACACCGGCGTCGCCTTCTCGCTATTTGAGATCCCGATTCCGAGCATCATCAAGGAGACCAGATGCTTGTTTCTGAATAGAGGGTGCAGCTATGAAACGTGCTGACGGAAAATTACCATGCACTTCTTTAGCTTGTTGATGACCAGATCGATAGTGAATCTTTTTTCTTTTATAAATGTGAATTCGACCTCCTTTTAACTAAAGGTTTTTGATAAAGTGATTTAAGCGATCCTGCCGTTGTTCTCGCATGCAGTCTATCAGCAGAAGCCTCTATAAATACATCAAGCTATAAACGCTCTCCTCCTCAACGCAACCGAGACTGTGGCTCCCGAAGAAAATTTTCGGTGCAAGCCGGCCGTCATTTTTTACTTTTGGGGCTCTTTCTAAGGCTTTTATCACAGCCAAGCAGTTGAAAATTTGAGGTGTGCCTGAAGAAGAGCGATTTTGAGGTCTTTGCAGTTTTCGAGCCTCTACGCGACTCTCTGGATGGTCATCAGACTAATGTTGAGTCGCTTGGTGATGTCGTACTTATGGCTTGCGCTAAAACTATCAAAGATTTCTCTTGTTTTCACCTACATCTCGACACACCCTTAAACAATGGAAAAGTCATTTAGTGACATATGTTAAAAAGTACAACTTTAGGTTTGTTTGATGGAACCTTTTCTATCAGAGAAATAATCCTCTCAGGAGATAAAATAACCGAGTGTTAGTGAATTTTGAAAAACTGAGTACCTCACTTAAAATTACAAAATAAAGTACAGGAGATTTACGACTCATAATTCATTGTCTTCCATGGAATATCGATTACAGAAAATAATAATGAGACTTAAACCAAAGCAAAACCCAGACAATCTTATATCTCAACATACACTTTAACACATTGACTGTCAACCCTAAATCCCCCAAATTTCTCACAGAGCCATAATTTTTTTTTGTTTTGTTTTGATTCTAAATATTCAAAGTTTAGATATGGTACTACTTATTTTGTGCTATTCAGGTAAACTACTGAGGTACAGTTATTATTAATATTATTTTTAAGTTTCTTGCAGGGGTCATGTCACCCACATATGGGTGACAGATGTGCATGTTAGCCATACGTGGCCATGTCACCCATATTGGGTCACATCAAATTTTAACTTTTTTCTCTTTTTCAGAATAAATAATTCATAACTTAAAAATCAGTTCCTGTATATTACTAGCATTAATAATTACCCATAAATGAGTAAACAGAGACATTTAAAACGAGTGAGACTTCTTGACCTAGTTGACACATATTCGAGTGATGTTTCAGATGTTGGTTCAGATGATTCACTTAGAGATCCCGATTTTGAACCATTTGCGGGATTTGAATCTCCTGATGACGATAATGAGCATGTAGCCAACATTTTACCCAACTGTTAGATGCAATGGGTATGGGGGAAGATGATGAAGAAAGTGATGATGAAGAAACTGTACTCGAGGAATCCAATTTCAGTCAGAGAACTAAGGCATTTCGTTTTACAGGAACAGAGGGGGTACGTCCCAATCTATCATCCTCTAAAACACCAATTAAAGCCTTTCAACTGTTTCTAGATGATGAAGAATTTGACCATTTGGTTGAAGAAACAAATTTATATGCTGAACTAGTCACTTCACAGAGAGAACAAACGCCTGACAGAAGATACAATAAGTGGGTACCAACAAGGGAAGAGATTAAAAAATTTATTGGGCTTCTCCAATGGATGGGCTTGGTAAGAATGGGGGCAATTGCAGACTATTGGAAAAGTAATCATTTATATAAAAAATATATAACAGATGAGTCGCAACAGGTTCGAGCTCCTGTTGAATTGCTTTCATTTTGCAGACAACACAACAATTGAGAGAGGCAACCGTCTGGGGAAAATTCAGCCTCTCATTGATCTTCTGGTAGGAAATTTCAGGCAGCCTTTTACCTGGGAATGATGTTGTAGTAGATGAGACACTGGTCCTATGGCGAGGGAGATTAATATTTCGCCAGTATATCCCCAATAAAGCCCACAAGTATGGGATAGTTATTCAAACTCTGCTCACTAGAAGGCTATACATACAACCTTTACGTTTATTCGGGAAGATCAAGGGCAGGGACCAGGCAGGTGGGATTAGCCAAAACGGTTTGCACAGACTTGATGTGTAACCTTCAGAATCAAGGCCAAACATTGTACGTAGACAATTTCTGCACCAGCTATCAACTAGCTGTTTCTTTTCTCAAAATGAAGACCCATGTAGTTGGGGTATTACTTAAGAATAAAAAAGAATATGCCCAAAGAAGTAATGAATGACCAGCTCAAAAGGGGGGATATGATTGCCAGGAAAGAACAAAATGGAATCGTAGTCCTAAAGTGGAAGGACAAGAGAGATGTAAGACTGCTTCCCCGAAACATTGGCCAGAAAAGGTGGAAATCAGGGAGAGAAGTGGAGATGAGCAAGAACCGATTGACCAGCCTGGGCCATCTACTAGAGAGTGCAGACAATGTAAACATAGAAAGGTCACACATAAACCATTAGGTGTGCTTGCGTAAAACAAGGGAAAGTCTGGCATAGATTTTTCAGATCAACTGTTCTATTATGCCACAACTCTTCGGAAAGGTGTGAAGTGGTATAGAAAACTTGGAGTGGAACTTTTGCTAGGTATGACTGTAGTAAACGCTCTCATAATCTACAAGAAAGTGACTGGCAAAAAAATTAAAATAAAACATTTCCCAGAGTCGATCACATCAGTCCTTTTGCAATGTGAACAAACAACCAGATATAGAAAGCCATCATGTAACACTCCCCACATACTTCAAACAAAAAGTGATGCTAATAACAGAAAAGTCTGAAGAGCATGTAAGATGTGCTATGAAAAAATAAAGAGAGAAAAGGGTAGAGATGAAGCACGGAAACATACCAATAAGGTCTGTTCATACTGTCCACAGTGTGAAGGAGAACCATTTCTTAGTTTGGAATGTTTTGCATCTCAGCAAAAAAGTAAAACTTCAATTAATTTGGTTATATTTTATATACACCAGGAAATGTTTAGTTGTAATTTTGTTTTCAATAGGTAGCTATTTTTTAGCCATTTTAATACCAAAATTAGTATTTCATTAATGTAATTTTAAATATAAAGTTGTATTTGTATAAAATATGTATGAAAAAAACATTATAATTAGTAATAAAAAAAGATGGGTTCCAATTTTCAACTGGCTCCCTGTGCCGCAACCTTGATTCGTTGCCTAAACTGAACGTTGGATAAAATTCACATATAACCTCAGAGAGCCACATAACTTTCCTCAGGGGCTACACTACTCAAATGCCATAGGAAAATGCATGTACCGTTAGTCATGTTGGGTGACAGAGCTTCAAATGAAATCAATACTGTCACCCATATAGGGTAACATATCTTCATCTGGTAAAGCCATGTCACCCTATATGGGTGACATGGCAGTCAAAGTGTTAACTTTTAATCCTAATTATCCCTATGTATGATAGGAAGACTAATGATCTCCAATAAATTTGCTTCATTGCCCTCTATCTCACACTCGTGCATCTCTCATCTTCCAAATCAAACATCTTTCAGCTCACACAAAAAATCGTGATTTTTTATTATAGTCCAAAAGAACAATCTCATCATAAACACCAAGTGTAAGAAAACCTTTACCATTTTGTTTCTCACTTTGTAACTTGTATACTGATTAATATATCTTAAATACAACGCCTGATACATCTTTATAATTCCATCGATCTCTTTCCAAGACCCTTCTTAAATCTTTCCTTCTTCCCCTTGATTCTATCATGGCGAGGCTCAAACAATACAACCAGATCAATTTTCATTCCTACAATTCCAAAGTCATTGATCAAAACCAATCCTTAGCATTTTACTGATTCTATCTAACCCAACTTCTTTATTAACCTTAAATTTTGGCTACCATAATGAAAGCATTTCCAAGTTTTCTTTTCAACACATCAATCACCATTCCTTCGTTCACTTGTCACATTCACATACCTAATATATTCCCTTTATCCACTCGACTCATAACTTGAAGGTGATTAACCAGCAAATGTGAGTTGTTTTGAAAGCAATCCGCCCCAGGACCAGAAGGGAGTTAACTCGCGCGCAGGTTAATACAATTTTGGAGCTATGGCTTTCCAAACCAGTGAACAATATGCATGGTTAGTAGCTTTTATGGACACTCGTCGGAAGACGCAAGTTTTCCACTATTGTATTTACTGGAAACAAATATGTAGAGAGGTTTTGGAGGATCAGGTTTCTTGCGTGTAAATAAATCTCCTTTAAGTGATGTATACATTGCTAATCAATCTTGTTAGAACTACTAAAGAAATAATATAATAGAAAGAAACTATAATATTATCTCATTTTAACAATATACGATAATTTTAGTAGTGAAACATTTGTCGCAGGTTTTAACCTGTGCATAGAAGTCTTCGCTTACTCCAGTGAGTGGTGATTTAAAATCCTCGCATGTTGGAGCGAACAGAAGCATTATTAATAATGAATGTAATTTAGAACGAGGACTCTTTTACAGCACAATTTCCCAGCATATTCTTTGAAAATGATTTATGTATAAAATATATATGAAATAATTCTTTATTAACTTGTTCCTGTTAAAGTACCGTTTATAAAAATAAGTATATGTTGAAAGACACTATATCTCAAATAATACACGGTTTAAACAGTTTGAAGAAGGCAATTGCGATGAACAAGATAAGGTGGTATTTAGCGTTCAATGTTAATAAATGATAGATTTGTGCCCTTTTAGATAGATGGGTCTTAAAGTAATTATTGATATTGCCAAATGTTCTTCAAATGTTGAAAGATTGTTTGAATCATGAGCAGTAATAATTCAGTTAGAATGAGTGAAGTTAAGCGTTCAGTTACGAGAGTGTTTACTGGAGTTAATTTCGTGGTTGATAACCGACGATTAAAGTCTAAGAAATGGTATTCTGCGTTATCTAAGTAATTTTGATTTCCGAGCAAGCAGATTGAGCGGCCTATGTTTGCAAGGAATTCGGGACTAAATAACTAAGGTTCATCAAATCTTATCCAAGAAATGTGCATCTTTAAGTGACTTGAATTTCATTCATTAGAGTGAAGAGCAGTAGCCTTTCTATTAAGAGTGTGCCTTTATTCAAAGAGGGTTGTTTATTTCGCTGTGAGGATAAATTATGCACAAGTGAATACAACTGACAGGATATTTCACCGTAAACATAGGTTTATTTGCTACATCCCCTGCTCCGGGTGTCCATGTAGTTCCACTACACATTTAGTACAGCATCGAAAGAAATAGACCATATCTGCTAAGAATTCTAGTATTATCCTAGATTGCAATTAATCTCTCAACTCACAATCTATATTAATATATAGGTTATTTCTGTAATTAAAACTAATATAAAAATTACTAAATAATAAGATTCCCGTGGTGGATAACTAAAAATACCATCGAGGTAGTGTCTTCAGCACCCTTTAGACATAGATGAAATTTGTATTGACCAAGGTGCAAAATTATTTCCCGTTGAGGTAGAATAGTTAATAGGACTAGTGAAATTATTCCAAAATAAACAAGTGCCTGCGATATAGAAGGTTTTACATTGAGTATAGTTTCTCTGTTTTCACATAATATGAGCCTCCATTAAGCTTGTGCAATGATTAACCCCACCGATTCGATGGAGCCCCAAAATGCCTAAAGTAATGGTAAACTAGCCGAATATCGTTCAATGAATATTAGACGTCGAAAGCCTCCCCTCATACAACGCTATTGATTACACTGTGTAAAAGGATTTTTGTCTTCGGGTAGCAACTGTTATTTTCTCTTTGCTTGTGTCTAGAATACACGAAAAACACTGATATTTATTTAAAACTTTGCTTTTGTCTCCAACATAATGATAAATAAAATTTAGCTATCCTTCTGGAAGGAAGTGGCGAATTTGAACTTTCATTTGCATAAAGTAGAAACAAAATGACATGATACAAAAGTAGCATTTATTTATTCTAGAATTACATAAATTAGACAATTAAAATATTCGAAATGGGCAGTTTTCCGTGATTAACACTTATACGGAAATTTATTTTCACGAATCAGGCCCCAAATATAGTCTCCCATCAGATTTTCATTTTATGATCCTTGATGGCAGCGTTGTAAGTCCAGTAGATCCTGGTGAAAGCGCCCGTTCATGCTCCTCGGAGTACGCTTCCATGTTCTCCTTAAAGTTATCAAGATAAGCGTCAAGAATATGGACTTCCAGGGACATCCTGCAACTCATCTTGCCATAGTTTCTCACCAAGTTCTCAACAAGCTATACATAGTTTTCGGGTGGGTGATTACCTAGGAAGCCCAGCATCATTGCGATAAAGAAGTCCCACGCTGTTTTTTTCCGTCCTAGTGAGCTTCTCGTGAAACTCATTGCACTCCATGATCCTTTGTATTCCTGGACCTATAAAGACCCCCGTTTCCACCTTTGAAGCAGATAGCTTGGTAAAGAAACTTGAAGATACTTAAAAGCTGCAGACTCCTTATCTTGAGCTTCGACGAATTGTTTTAAAAGTTCCAATTTTAAGAGCAGAGGATAAAACAGTACTTTTGGGAGGTTTCTCTTCTCGCTTGCCTCTCTGCAATCTCGATCAATGACTTCATCCTCTTCTGAACTGCTTTTCCTTTCTAAAAACCAATGGTCTCTTTTTGGAGGAGTGGGTACTGGGCGCTCAGAACTGTATGAACCTGAGGCAATATATGACTGAAGATCTGGATACATAATAATGGGCGCATTTTTACCTGTTGGACTTTTAGAAGTGTTCATCATGCAGAAGAAAAAATTGCTTTGGTGGTCAGTTGGCAGCCTCCAAATTTGTGAGATTGCGAAATTCATAACTCTCTTTTCTCCTTTGTACCATCGTGTAAAAATAACAAATGAAAACAAAAGTATATATATACAAATACTTTTCACTTAGTGTAATTAGAAATGTTAAAAAAAATAAAAACCCAGTATCCAAATATATATATATATATATATATATATATATATATATATATATATATATATATATATATATATATATATATATATATATATATATATATATATATATATATTTATAAAATATTTCACGGTTATATATAGAACGTTGTATTTTTTTTGTATTGGGTTGAGGGAGAATTTCTTGCAGTTTTATCAAATTAATACATTACCATTAACAATTTTAGAAAAACTTCATTTTTAATTGCTAACAATATGCAATTTAATCAATAATGTATTCTCCGTTGTTATTTACGACTTCTTCCCAACGTTTAACTAGTTTTTCGATGCCTCTGCAATAAAAATCTCTGTATTTTAACTCGAAGAATTCATCTAACCAGGTTCTTAATTCCACACCAGTATTGAATGAAACGCCGCAAAATTGTTGAAGAGCGATCGGAACAGATGGAAACCCGATGGAGCCAAGTCTGGCGAATATGGATGATGCGGCAGGATTCCCCAATTAAGCGTTTGGATAGCGTCTTTTGTCATATTGGCAAGGTGAGGACGAGAATTGTCGTTTTGCAGAAGGACTCCATAAGTCGATGAACCTCAATGACTTATTACTACGTTGTTAAGAGACGTAGCCTAACCTTTGCAAATTTTGTTCTCATTATTTATTATTGTTTCTTAATATGAGCACAAATCACGTCAACAAAACTTAAATCAACACAACATTAAAAAAAACGCAAGAAAACTTATTCTTCAACCTAATATATATATGAATATAATTTCTCAAAACAGAGTTTTGAAGGACCGACCCGAAGGCAACACCGTGGCGCTATTGATTTCCGCTAAGTAGTTGATTCAGTATTTCCCTCCCCCCCCTTTATAATCCACGGTGGCTTTATCGTCAGATTCTCAAAATTCCTTTAGTTCCGCCGGAAATCATGTATCGGGTATAAAAGAAAAGCCCAACACAGAGGAGGACAGTTAGCTGTGCAGGAGTCTCTCGACTGGCCACCCGTTCGCTCGAAATCCTCAAGATGATTCCCTGATTAAATCCTGGTCAGATTTTAGTCGAGTAACATTCTGATTTTATTGTGAGTTACCCTAAGTTTCGAGGGTAACTAAGACTCCCTGCTGAGAAGACCCCATCTTCTCACACCTCATCTTTCCCTCGTTCGTAACATCGAAACTCTGTTCCTCGCACCGTTGAACCTCCCCAGCTTGTGCCAATAGTTTAGGATTTAAATCTCGTTTAAAGAAAGTAAATTTAAGTAGAAGCCTGCTTCTTTATATACTCTCGCAAGCATCGAAACGGCACCTGGAGTAACGAACGTTGAAGAAAAGGTAACGTCAAGTAGGTGACAGTGAAAGAAGCTGAAATCAAGTACAGGTAGGACAAAGGTATCCTAATTAACGTGCACGAGTCTGCTGCTGGACAAACCCAGATCCATAGTAACCCAGTGACTCAACTAAGAGGAGTTGCGCCATAATACATAGCACATAGGGGAACAACTACAACGGGAGTAGTATGCCGTAACACACACACACACATATATATATATATATATATATATATATATATATATATATATATATATATATATATATATATATATATATTATCTACAGAGTACTTTTTCTTTCTTGTCCTAATAAATTCGCCGCAGACTTAGCAAAATGCATCTGTCGGATGCTTACAACCTCTTAATGCCACGTATGAAGAATGCTTCTATCAATGACGAGTAGCGATGTCTGCGCTGTGATAGCTAGAGTTGAACTGATCTGTTTAGGGCACATTCTTTGTATTTATACAGTCATCTACGTTGCCAGAATGTTCAAGAAATTCTTTAAACATATAAAAAATTCCCGAAAGTTCTACAGTTTATTTTTCATACCAAATTAGTGCTAAATCTATGTGGGATGTAGGAAAACTCCCATTACTGTCCAGGTCGCAAAAAAACAAAATATAAGAGAAATAATAGCTATTCCTACTGTATTACTGTTTCTATACCTTTTTAAATAGAGTTAATCATATTTTCCCTATAAGTGAACTAAAACATAACCCTTAAGAGACTTTTTAGATAGATTTTTACTATTTCCATCAAAATAATGTTATTTACCATAATTAGGCTAATATAAAAATTCTATGAACTAGCCAAAAAAGCAAAGTTTGGGGATTAAAATTGACTTTTTTATTTAAAAAGAGACACAACATTGGGAAATAACACTTTTACTTCAAGGACAAGATAAATGTGAAATTTTGTTCCCCAGTGTTATTGGTTATTTAGCCAATGGCTTTCGGATTTAAACTTTATAACAAGTGTCTGTTGATTTTCCCAATTTACTTAGCCTACTATTTATCTGTTGAAGAGCGCAAGTCCTTTCCACGACAGTCAGCAAAACACAGATGTTCTTACACTTTTATTCCGTCTCTACTATCCCATTCCTCTCACTTCTCAACCTATTTTTTTGTCCTTCCTATTCAAAATCAATATTTTCTCCTATGGATTTCTATTCCATTTCTACTATCCTTCTCCTACATGATCTCCTCCAACCTTTCTCAAAAATTCCGACCCGGGATTTATAAAAAGTGTTCATGCGTGTGAGAGAGTATATAAGAAAGAACCATAGAACGAGGAGAAGTGCTTACAACTCATTGATTCCGCTGACGTTACGAAACCTTAAATTCTAGATTTGCTGACTTTATGAAATGATATTTGTTAGAAAGAAAAAAAAAGATTTTTTCTATTCTCTTGTGTGTGTGTGAGTCTTTGTATAAGGATGAGATTGAGAGAATCGCAGTAGGTGTAAAATGGCAGATTCTATTGATTTTGGCAAATTTATTAATTTCAGCTCTTCTCATGGTAATTGATTACGATTATTGTTTCATATATATAAAAAGGAGACCAGCCAATATGCATCTTGTTTGAACCTTAATATATTATTTCTCTTTAAAAGAAGAATGATGAAAAGCAAAATATTCTATCGAGGAAAGTTTGGAGTTTTATTATACATCCTAATTGGACTTATTCTTATCAAATGCAAGATTAGAAAAGGCTTAGTATATGAATGTTTTACAGTCGATTTTATTATTATTCATGCATCTCATCCACTGTAATATCCTTACAGAATTCTTCCAGTTAATAAATTAATAAAAAGCAATCAATTATCAAGACAATAAGTTATTTTCAAGGTAAAGATGGACAGAAATTTAGCGAAACAACAATCTCATTAAGTCTCTGAGCTAATGACACAAAAAACGAATGGTAAGAAAATAAATAAAAGAAACACTGGATATAGGAGAACAAAAACTCCAAATTAAATCATCGAATTAAGGTAGGGCACAAATTAATCTAAATTACATGAAGGTTTGGAAGGTTTAAGAAGAAGGGCAAAAGTAAAAAAAAACTATAAAATTAGAACTTAAGATTATGTCATACAAATTTCCATGCTTCCAGCATCCCCATCCTTCGATTGTAGCCGAAGATTCAATTTTAATTGAAAGACTCGAATTATGTGCAATCAAATATAACTTAAATTAAAAACATAATGAATTTAACATTTTATTTAAATTATCAGATAAAACCAAGTCTATGTTATGTAACTGAATCGAAAATTATTAATATCAAACTGAGCGCTTGAACTTTTTTAGCAATGATTGCCCGAAATACTGTTTAATATTATACATATAAATTTAATCTTTTGTTAAGAGAGCAGATCATTAACAATGTAATGCTCTAGACGGTGTTTATACATCCATGAGCGTCTCTTCGATAAGAGAGATCATCAGACTTAACTCCCTTCCCATTAATTCTTTTCCTCGAGTTTTATCAGATATAATCTGAAACGCACTATCTTCTCTTTTCGAGACCAACATCTCGAAAACCGTGCACTTTTTATCATTAATTTCTCCTTCGAATATTCTTTATTTCTTCCTTCTGGATTTCAAGCTTAATAAGATATAGTTGTTGAAATTAAGACATTTTTCGATTCTCACCCAGTATTTTTTCTTTAAGAAGCGATAAATAGCGAGAACATTTTCATCAGATGTGGCCCCAAAAATTACTATCATATATATAGTTATTGGATTTATGGGATGCAATCTATTTGTTTGGTAATTTCCTTATATTACTCTGAAGGGAGGAAGCTAAGGGGTTATCCAGGAGACTAGAGCAAATACACCTATGGGCCTCGGGATACTTCACCCCGAGGTCCAATTTGCACTGTTTAGCCAAGTCGTGAGTTTAAGAAATTCAACTTCCTGCAGAGCCTCCGTTTATTCAACATCCAAGACATTTCCTTTTTTATACTAGCATCATTTCGCCTAATAAAAGTGTCTTCATCAGCCGACTAAAGGGGGGTGTGCACTAAAGCCACTCAAAAGGATCGATTTTACTTTTCATAGTCCCTTCCCCGGCATTTCCTTTCCCATTCGTCTATGAGGTCCTTTTATCGGATGATGAAGTTCACCTAATGTTAGAGTGGAGTGAGGCTGGTCTTCAAACTATACTTCTTAGCAGTCTTCTTGCAACGATATTTGCAACCAATTTTGAACATAAAAAAGAAAGGTGTTCGTTTCTATATGTTGAATTTGGACCTCTAAAATTAACCTTTGCTTAAAATATAAAACGAATAAAACATATTTGTTTCAAAATGGTTTCTTTGTTTTGGACTGTAAGAAATTGATATCTTTATTTTCAACACTGAGAAATGGGTTTCTTTAATCTTCCCAAAACTTTTAGGGAAGGAGAGCTGAATCTTTATATGGACATAAATACTTGGGTTTTTGACTTTGAAGAACAATGGTTCCTCTTCTATATTCTGAAACGAAGATTAAGGTTCTTCTTTATGGAATTTAAAGAGGAACATTTATCAAGAAAGTATTATCGACATTTATCTCGGGGTGATCTTTGGTTTCCTGTTAGCGTCATATATTTCATTGATTAAAGATTGAGATTTCCGAATTTATCTAATTAAAAAAAAATTATATTTCTCAGGGAAACGCATCTATTGGAATACACTAAATAGCTTTTAGCCCGAAAAACTGATGTCTGGTAATTTTTAAACTAAAAATATAACCTTAGTCATTTATACTATACGAAAGAACAGATTATTTATCAGTTTTAGCATAAACATACGGTTTCATCAAAATAATAACCTAAGATATATACGCCTGGTAGTTTATAAACTAAAACCAGATTTTTTTATCTATTCGGCTAAAAACAAATTCACTGGTAGTTTAAAACTTAAAAGCCAAGATAAAGCTCTGATTTTTCTTAATATTACCAAAAAGATTAAGCAACTGGCTCTTTCCTGTTTAGGAGCTTCTTTGTCTTCGTAGAGTGGTATTCCTTGGCCCTAGACGTTAAAATTTGCTCCTTGCCCATTTTGCCCGAGTGTTGGAGAAGTTCATCATTCAGAGCCAGCTTCATAGTGGTGACTCCGACACCCATCCTTAAAGCCCGGATTCCTTTGCTCATGTCTTCCATCACCTTATCCTGGATGAACTCTGGCGTGTAGATAGTCAGAACGCTTATTGTCTTCCTTTCTGCTAGTTGCTGCTTCGTACCGTCTAATACAGTTAACTAAATCGCTTCTAACAGCTTTTAGAGTGTAACAGAGCCTTAAACAACTGTCTTGATCTCAGCATTTTAAAACCCAGCGCGAATCATCATGATGCATGTAACGCTTTTCCAATATTTACAAGGCATCCAACCTTCCATGTCAGCTAACTTTCTCCAAATTAAATATTACTCTGCATGATCTCCAGCAGCACCGTTGACCGTTCACCGAAACATCAATATGTTCCTGATAAAAGGAAATATTAAAAATTATAATATTTAGTCCGAATATAACACACACAAACATATATATATATATATATATAAATATATATATATATATATATATATATATATATATATATATAACTTAAATCACATGACACGTGATAATGGATGCATTTAAAGTCCCCAAAAAATGAAAATTGCATCACGACACTAAGGAAGGCGACCATTGAAAGTTTAAGAAAGAAAATGTGAGATATATAGACGCAGAAAATTGTGAAAACTAATTTTAACCATTATATGAAAATAAATAAAGGAGTAAGATTCGAACTCCTGTCCTCAAGCGTACATCGCTCTTGTGACCACGACGCTCATCGACCGAAGATGGTGGATCAATCGATGCGCGTCGTGGTCACAATAGCGATGTACGCTTGAGGACAGGAGTTCGAATCCTACTCCTTTATTTATTTTCATATAATGGTTAAAATTAGTTTTCACAATTTTCTGCGTCTATATATCTCACATTTTCTTTCTTAAACTTTCAATGGTCGTCTTCCTTAGTGTCGTGATGCTAATTTTCATTTCTTTAGGCATTTAAATGCATATATATATATATATATATATATATATATATATATATATATATATATAGATATAGATATAGATATAGATATAGATATAGATATATATATATATATATATATATATATATATATATAATATATATATATATATATATATATATATATACTTAGGATTAAGTCGTCCCTTGCGAACCTGATTCGTAGTAGGAATATGAAGACCCATGTGATAGTTCCAAACATTTCATTTCCGGACATTTCGATCATTAACAATGACCATTTTCAGTGAATTGAACTCTAATACGAAAACGAGAAATCTTTTTAAGAATTACATTACATAATTGCCAAAAAAAACCCGCAAGCAATTCAATATCAGTTACAATATGAAAATAAGTCAAAATAAAAAGAACAGGTATCAAAAACGAAACCAGAAAGAAAAGCAAGCAGTTAAATATAAGTTAATTTACGGATATATGATAATGAAAAATTATAAGTAATAAAAAAAAGTGCTCAATATAAGGGGTAAATCGATCGATAAACACGAGTTTGACCAAGAAACGAAAATTTAAAACTTATTTAAACAATATTTCCCCGAGTAACAAATATGAATAATAAACATAAATTAAACTCTAATACAAGAAATTTGTTTTGAAGTATTACACGCCCATATTGTAAGAGCAGAGGAGCAACTTCAAAATAAAAAATAAGTAAAATAAATGAAAACAGGAATCAGAAACGAAAACAAAAAGTCAAGCAAAACAGGCATTAAATATAAGTTAAAAATACAAATATATGATAGTGAACAAAATATTATTGGTCCAATTTAGTTGTATACAGGAGGTAAAAGTGATTCAAAGAGATCAATAAATACGAGTAAACTAAGAAACTAAACGTTAAAACTTAATCAAGCAAAAGTGAAGTAACAAACAGAAATAATAAAAATTAAACTAAGGGAAAAATTTATATATAAAAAAATAATATGATTTCGAAGGTGCTAAGCATTTTTTTTTAAATAAACACAAAGATAAAAAAAATAAACTGAAAAGTTTTAGGCATAAACTAACCTTAATTTGTTGGTTCTGATAATATCAAGTCTCTGTCTGTCTGTCTCTCTCTCTCTCTCTCTCTCTCTCTCTCTCTCTCTCTATATATATATATATATATATATATATATATATATTATATTAGGGTGATCCTGAACAAAAATTAGTGATAAACTGTGCTCCCATAAGCCTAAAATGTTCCTTTGGGTAATAAATAATGTATTACAAAATGAGAGAATATTTGAGAAATATTTAGAGGTTGCACATTGACACTGAAGTTTTTATATGTCGTGGTATGACATTATATTACATCAATACCATATTATATCTATGGGGAGGGACCAATAACTTAGAGGTGAACCGAAAAGGGACGGAACACCACTTATTTAGAGGTGCTGAGTAGCGAGAAAGAGTGCAACGAGGTCAGGTAAATTATGGGCAATAGCAAAGCTCAAGGTTATTTGAAGAGGCATGTGCAAAAATCTAATTTTATTTACATAAAAATAATGAGAGAATTGACGGGCGAATTTACATCAGATGAACGAGGCGGGGGTAATTGTAGTTATGAATCAGACTATGAAGTTAAAACTTAAAGAGTTACGGGAGGAGACTATTCAAATGAGGGGAATTAACGCAATGGGTTACTGGAGATGGAGAGAGGTTGGCTTACAGAAGATTCCGGGTGAGACGTCAGGGTTAGGCTATACGGATGTCTTCTGACGTGGACGAGGCCGCTCGAAGCTTGTGAGCGGGATTTTAAAGGGATGATGGTTCTCCGAAATAAAGGGGGGGGGCGGTAACGTCCGGTCCAGGGGAGAGTATTTCAGCCACCTGAAAAAGAGGGGCGAACGAATAGGGCTTCGACACGAGTTTACGAGAGAAGTCGGAAAGATCACTCGGTATCGATAGTTAAATTGAATTACCTCACTGGCTGACCTAATTCCAATACACAAAAATCGTTCAGCTGTCACTTTGCTTTGTTGGCAGCACCTGACTTTGAACTAGGGAAGTTTTCTTGGGGTCTGGGCGAGACTTTTCAACTCTGCGTCTCCTCATGGGAGTCGAGCACTATTTATGTCCGAGGCTCTCTCCGGGCGGAGGAAGGGGTGTATCGGGAAACAGCTCTACTCTCGAATGGCCTCGAATCTTCTAGCAGAGGCTATTCTAGCCCGTGTAAAGGTGAATCGTGGTAGACGCAGTTTGATGCTACAGCGCATAGAAGTTCCGTTCTGAACAAGAGATTCCACGTGGAATTCCCTCAGATATCTCCCAACCGAAAGATGATGCTTTACAGAGCAGTTGCGTAGGAAAGGATCTTCCCACCCGTCAAACTAGAATTATCAAGGGGGTCTAGGGAAATTCTGACCTGCTACAATAGGTTTACACACAAAATAAAACGTGAATCGGAGCTCAGCGTGGAATTTACGGACATAAGCCTTAAACAGGTCAATTCGAGAGAATTTAACTAGTACAATTCAAAAAAAAAATATCACAAGAGAACATTGGCGAAATTTCAGTGGACCAAAAAAAAAACACAATCAAATGGAGGCATAAATATGGGACTAAAGACTAAACAATTTAATGGACCAAAAATAATCATAATTAGGAACATTAATGAGATAATATATATCCAATTCACGTGGAAAACCTTCGCTCCCGTCGGAGTATGGATGAGGTAATCTGCGGGTCCTCTAGCCTCGAGGACGGGGTAGGGTTCCTAGATAAGGATTTTGTTGCTTCCCGTGGTAAGTAGCACCAGCACCTCCGTGCCAGGCTTGAATTTTCGTTCTCGTGACTTAAGGTCAAAGTAGGTCTTATACCTCTCAATAAGGTCCTTCTTCCCGAGATACGACACTCGTTTGTTATCTCGGGTGGACTCACGCTCGAGGGCTTTAGTTTATCCCAAAGGGGGGGGGAGTTGCGCACTCCTTCTGGGCGCGGGAAAACTTGTCGGGAGGGCTTGGAACTCCGAGGCGATAGGGGTTTCCAGGGTAACAGGTGCAGGAAATTACAGGGCTGCCTTTGTACGGGTAATCACGGGCTGGGCCACGGGATGGTCGTGAATTACGGTGTTCTGACCGAATAAAACGGAGCAGAACTGGATTGGGGCCACAACCACTTCGGCCCAGCCGGACATATAGTCACACTCGATGTGACAACGAATTACTGGGAAGCGATTGCCCCGGCCAAGGTAGTCGTGGAGCACCGCAAATTTCTTTAGGTCGCGGCCAACAGAGGGCAGGAGGTCCTCGGACACTATAATGCAGGTGCACCCGGTCTCACGGACGAAGGTGGATACTCGGCGACCGTTCACAGTTCCGTTTTCAAACTTCAATCAACCAGAATTGTTCTTATTAAAGAGAAAGTTTACCAGATGGACCGGGTATTTGGCGAGCGAGAGAGGATCGGGAGTCTCCTGAGGCGATGGAGGAGGATCAGGGGCGGCCCGGATTTCGTGCACTTGGTGGGACTGAGAGTTTGCGAATCGGGAGTTTTGAGGACAGTTCGTGCGGTAATGGCCAGGAACTCCGCAGGTGTAGCAGACGATCGGGTTCTTTTGGCACGGCACAACCGGGGGAGAAGAAACTAGGGGCTAAACGTCTCGGTGTTCAGATGAATGGAAGTTTCTTGGCTTCGAGGGACTAGGAACTTTGGTAAATCTTGAAACCAATTTAGGGGGGGTCTTAGGGCCATAAAATTTAGTTTTGAAGGCGATTGGGGAGCCTTTGTAACATCTTTAGGGTATAAATCGGGACTACCCGCGTAAATATCGGCCTCTTACAAGTACTCCTTAAAAGTGGCGCAACGCTTATTCTTAATGAAGGCGCAAATTTCGGGAGCCACGGCAGCTAAAAGCTGATCCCTAAGGAAGAAGTCCAGAAGGGACTCGTAGACCTGGGGAATTTTGCACGCATCCAGCCAACACTGAAGGTGTCTTTGGAGGATGTATCGTGTTTTCGAAATGTTTGGCCAGGGCGGATCCTTTCCTGGCGGAATCGGGAGCGGTAGGATTCGCTATTCATATGAACAGCGGCTAGCAATTCTGACTTTATCCTGGAATAGTCCAAAGTTGCTTCCAGAGGAAGGGATACGAAGATATCCCTTAACTTGGCATTTAGGAGGCGAAGTAAGCGAGCGACGCCATCATTTTAAAGATCATATCTAGTGATCTAAAGATGCTCTTTTAAAATGGGCCAAAAATGACCCAAGGTCCGCTTAATCTTTAAAATCGAGAAGGTGGACTGATGGAGGTTGGGGAATTTCAGACCGGGAACCGATGGACTGAGAATTGATTTGATTTCGGCTCATTTCCAGCTCATGCTGCCTAATTTGTTCACGTTCTTCCATCTCTAACTTCAGTTTGTTCTCCTACATCTCCATCTCCATCTTCAGTTTGTTCTCCACCATCTCCATTTTTCTTAGTTCCTTTTTCCTTCGCTCTGCCTGTTCGTTCCTCTCTTCTTCCTGTACATAAGTTAGCAAGTCTTTGCCCGAAAGACCTAACATTTCACCCTGACTCTTGAATTTTTCGAAGGATGATATTTTTACGCAGTTAACTGAGGGAACACTGATACGCGAAAGAGCTAAGACACTACCCACGCGAAACGAATACTTGAATATTCGTAAAGGCCTTGATCACAGAAAAAAAATAAGATACAGCTACCTACCTCTGCTGTTTCTAAGCGGGAAAAAAAACAAAATGGTCCTACCGGAATTGGGACACCAAAGACCTTAACTCTTTTAGATTAATAACCAGGAGGGTCCCTAAAATTCGAACACACAAAAAAAAATAATTACCTTGGGTCCAACACAAAATGTAAATAGATTACGTTCCATTGCTTTCCAATTAACTTGAATTTGCCTTCTGCCAGTACAATACAAAAAATGAAATAAAAGGGATGTACGTGAATAATGAGAGAACTTCTAATGTCTAAATTAAAATGACACAGGTTCGTAAAACCTCCAAAGACACTTGACAACAAAAATATAAAATAGGTATATTAGTAAATATATATGTTGTGGTATGACATTATATTACATCAATCCCATAGTTTATCTATGGGAAGGGACCAATAACTTAGAGGTGAACCGAAAAGGGACGGAACACCCCTAGTTTAGATGGGCTGAGTAGTGAGAAAGAGTGCAATGAGGTCAGGTAAATTATGGAAAATGGCAAAGCTCAAGGTTATTTACAGAGGCATATGCAAAAATCTAATTTTATTTACATAAAAATAATGAGAGAATTGACGGGCAAAATTCCATCAGATGATCGAAGTGGGTGATTGAAGTTATGAATCAGACTATGGAGTTAAAACTTAAGGTGTTACGAGAGGAGACTATTCAAATGAGGGAATTAACGCAAATAAGTTACTGGAGGGGGAGAGGGGTTGGCTTACAGAAGATTCCAGGTGAGACGTCAGGGTTAGGCTATACGGATGTCTGCTGACGGGGACGAGGCCGCTCGAAGCTTGTGAGCGGGATTTTAAAGGGATGATGGTTCTCCGAAAAAAAGGGGGGGGCGGTAACGTGCGGTCCAGGGGAGAGTATTTCGGCCACCCGAAAAAGAGGGGCGAACAAATAGGGCTTCAAAACGAGTTTACGAGAGAAGTCGGAAAGATCACTCGGTACCAATCTTTAAATGGAATTACCTCACTGGCTGGGGCTAATTCCAATACACAAAAATAGTTCAGCTGTCACTTTGCTTTGTTGGCAGCACCTGACTTGGAACTAGGGGAATTTTCTTGGGGTCTGGGCGAGACTTCTCAACTCTGTGTCTCCTCATGGAAGTCGAGGACTATTTATGTCCGAGACTCTGCCCGGGGGGGATGGGGGAGCGGGAAACAGCTCTACTCTCGAATGGCCTCGAATATTCTTGCAGAGGCTATTCTAGCCCGTGTAAAGGTGAATCGTGGGGGACGCGGTTTGAGGCTACCGCTTGTGGAAGGGAGGGGGGGTAAGCTAACCAATTTAAGCCTAACTAAGCCTTCTAGAGCACATGGAAGTTCCGTTCTGAACAAGAGATTCCACGTGGTAGTCCCTTACACTACATTCTACACATTTTTTACAAAGTCGGCATTTTTCTTTCAGAATCATCTAGCTACTTTGATACAGACCTATTTCTGTTCATTTGCTTTTCCAATATACTCGAAAAGAAACTTAAGCGTCTGTGCACTGTGTGCAGACCTTAACCTATCAATAGTTACCATTGGTAACACTGGTAGTCAGTCGTGGTTGATAGCAATGATGCCGAGTAGTCATTAAACTTTATCGTAAGTACTTCTCTCACATCTCAGTGTGTGCTGTGTAGAGTGTCAGGTAGGATGTGCGTTGTTCTGACGTCTACCTCTGAGTAAATCAGCTACTCGAACTCTAAGAATTGACTCTTATTAGCACCATATAAGATATTAGTTTAGTGTGTTCTTTACCATGAAAGTGTCCTCATGGCACCAAATAGAATAAGTGACATATTTATTGTTAGTGATAGAGAAGAGCTTACAGAATCCAAGCTTCCATTAAAAGGGAAAGTGCTGAGCAACTTCCTCCACTACCATTAAGATATGAAGCTAACTATTTGCTCTAGTGCAGATGTAGTAGTAAACAAAGTGACATAATTTGGGGAAAAGGCACGCATCCCAATCATAGAAAACATCATTCTATTGTTAAAGTTCAGAAATTATATGCAAAATATCAACAGTTGGAAAAGGGAAGGAAACGTGGATCACCTTGCCAAGTACAGAAAGAAGAGAGTTTTGAGAAGAGTTTAAAAGACTTGTTAGATATTGGTTCTGCAGTTGCCTTATCAACCATACAAAATACAGAAGACAGATATTTTCTTAATGCTCAAAGAGAACCAGGCAGGAGAGGAACTTTAGGTTCAATTGATGTTTCTTTAGATATAAAAAAAAGTAGCGAAACGAAAGAAACTAAAAGAAAAAAGGAAGCTTAGATCTGATAGGGCAGCATCAACTCCTTTATAGACTGTTAAATTGGAGTCATTCAGTACAGGAAGTAGCAGTGAAGAAGTGCGAAGTGATTTGGAGTATACAGTAGCCACTGCTGGGCCTTCTGACAATGTAAAGGACTCAAACGATATTGCTGAAGCCACTACTGGACCTTCTAAACGTAAAGGCACAACTAAGAATATTATAACACCATCACTCGCTGCAGCTCTTGATTGGGCAAAAGTATCAGACCGCAAGGCAACTTCAGTACTCGTTGAGGCTTCTAAATCTTTTGGGCAGAATATTGAAAATTTAATTATTAATCGTTTCTCTATCCGGCGTCAAAGGTAGTCAGAAAGGCAAAAAACTCGTTTTAAAATTAAAAGCTTAAGTTTCTAGGGACATGCCACTGAGTTTACATTGGGATGACAAGCTAATGCAAGACTTGATATCTCATAAACATGTTGGCGACTTTCCGACCTTGTTTCAGGCAATGTAGTTAGCCAACTCCTCAGAGTTCAAAAAATCCCAAATGGAACTGAAAAAAAACAAGCAAAGGCAGTTGTCGAAGCATTAGAAGACTGGAATCTGGTTGATAAAGTAGTTTCCATGGTATTTGATACAACAGCATCCAACACAGGTCGTATTAATGGCGCATGTACGCATATAGAAAAAATGTTAGAAAAGAACTTGCTGTACTTTGCCTGCACCTTGGAATTGGTAGCCAAAGCTGCGTTTATAATACTGACTAAATCAACAAGAGGTCCAGATGAGATGCTGTTTAGACGTTTTCAGGCAAAATGATACATAATTGATAAAGATAAATTTGAATCTGGTGCTGATCATGAAGATGTTGCCCTAATAATTTAAAATTTTAAATCTGACGAGATTTTGTGGGCAGAGAAGTCAATGGAAGAAAGGAAAGATCTGAGAGATGACTACAGGGAGTTGCTAGAGCTTTCTTTGATTTTCCTTGGTGGCACTCCACCAAGAGGAGTTCATTTTTAATCGTCCTGGAGCAATGTATCTTGCAAGGTGGATGTCAAAGGGAATATACTCACTGAAAATATTGATGTTTAGGGGGCAATTCAAGTTAACTCAAAAAGAGGTGCAGAGCTTGCGTAAGATGTCTGTTTTGGTATCGACTGTTTTTTTCAAGTATTGGATCAAGGTTTCAATTCCATTGTCAGCTCCCCAAATGACTTAAAGCTTCTAAAGCCATGTATGATTACTGCAATATTAACGAAGAAATCTCAAAGGCCACACTGGAGAAGTTCAGCTCACACTTATGGTATTTGTCAGAAGATTTTGTTGCGATGAGCCTGTTCGATATTCTTGTTCCATCCACTATAAAAATTTTGATAGTAAAAGCTATGAATGAGAGGTCTACAATTGAAAAAAACATCCAAAACCTCTTTCTAAACGGTGAAGGTTGGGGAAAGAGCTTAGTGGGGTACATGAGAGCTAGGTCCACTTCCATACCTTAGGAACACAGATAATAAAACAGTTAATAGAATTTTAACTAATTTCCCAAGAGAAAAAAAATATTACTGTTAAATCTTGAAATTAATTTATTATCTGTGGCTAAAGCTCTCATAATAATTATTGAAACGTATATTTAACATATGATTATAGAATTTGTAAATAGTTTAAAAGCTATAACTAATAGATCATGATTGATCGATTACAATAGTAAATATTGATTATTTGGTATAACTTTATGATTGATGTGCAACCTCTAAATATCACTTGATCTCAAAAAGATTTGGGAGTAATGATATTGATGAGAAAAGGAACAAAACTGAGGGTTGAGAGAAAATAAAAATACAAGTCTAAATTTTCCCCCTATATATAAGGACCATCCTAATATATATATATATATATATATATATATATATATATATATATATATATATATATATATAAGTAAAAGAACTCAATGGCAAGTTATGGTATATAATAGTGAAACAACTGTATAGGGACCAAAAGTTTAATTTACGAGACTAGTTTCAGTATATAGTTTATCCATACCCTCTTCAGTCGTATACTGAGAATGCAATTATTACCAAAGTCTATAAATAGCGTACAGATCAGAAAAAACAAAAAGAAAAAACTACAAAGAAACACAAAACGGGGAAAAAAAGGTCATTAATTAGGTGGTGTAAGTCTAAGATCGTTAACTGAGCTGTTTGCGATGCGGTTCTAAGAATGGGGGCTGCATTTCAATTGCCCAGCTGATAAATTAAAATTGGAAATTTATCCTATTAATATTGGTTCTACGTTTTTTCTTTTACTAAAATCTTTACAATTATATATCATTTGTGCCTTTGAATAATCAATTTGGTGGTTGAAATTGCTAATATGATTAAAAACACTGGATGAGGTACTGCCTCGTCTGATATAACCTTTCTGTTCCTAAATTCCTTTTGGTAAGTAAGGTTCGTCCGGTCTCTCCTACGAGGGGCAGTCAATAAGGTTTGCAATTCGAAAATAAGGAAATGAGATATGAGGAAAAGAGTTTTAATATTTTTTAATATAACTACCCTCGACATCAATGCACTTGCGCCACTTGTCCCTGAGGCTTCGAATTCCTGACAACCAGAAATCTCCCGACTGCTGTTCAATCCACTTCTGGACGGCGAGCTGGACATCTTCATCGTCCCCACATGATATTCCAAGTTCTCGCTCGATTTCTTCGACCTTTACCCGTCGATTTTTGAGGATCATCCTCTCCACACGGGCGACTTTGCTACGTTGGTCACATCTGACGGGCGTCCTTGACAGGGGTCATCTTCAAGGGACTCACGACTATGGGGGAACTCTCTATTCTAGCGAGCAATGGTTGTATAGGAAGGGGCGGTGTCAAAGTACACTGCAACCATGCGTTTATGGATCTCTTTTGCATTGTTGCCTTCCTTGGTAAAAAATTTGATCATTGCGCGGTGCTCAACCTTCTCCATTGTTGAAAGATTTGTGACTGACGATCTGCGATCAGCTACTGCTTCTTAAATAGACGAGGCAGGAGCCTGCGCTGCAGGTCCTGCCTTCTCCTAACTTTTCCTAACATACCAACAAACAGCCATTCCCATTCCTCTGTTTTGCCTACTGATTCGCAAAACTTATTGACCGCCCCTTGTATCTAAAAGGAAAGGACAGTTTGTAGATCCACACGGTATTAAATATACACCTGTTTTATTTGGCTGATCTACGGGCTTGGCGAAAGGAAATATTTAAGGATAAAAATAGTGTATTCAAATGTTGTTAGGCCTGGGGAAATAACTTTGTTCACTAATTTAAGGAGGGGAGAAAAGGGGAAGGATAGACAATTCGTATTAATAAATTTGTTTTTATCCTTGGGACGGTAATTAGTGGATTTTGCTTTAGATAAACTTTCATTAATCACTTGGAGAGTATAATTTAATTCAATGAAACTGCAGGTTATATACACGTATGTAATCTACTCTTCTAGAAAGCAAGGATCACATATCCTAAGTGCTCTTAAAAACATACCTGATGCAACTGCTCTCTTAATGTTAATATCATGATGAGAAAAGAAATGGATATAAGAGTGAGATTGTGTTGGTTTTCGGTACGCAGTGAAGCTAATTTTGTCAATGACTCTAACACTTTTTACATCAAGAAAGGATATACAATTATCTTTTTGTCCCTATACTTTAAAATTGAGAGTGGGATGGAGGTCGTTGAGATTTTTAAGGAAATTTTCAAATAAGTTTAAACTATTTATGGGCCAAATCGATATGACATCATCTACATACCTATACCATACATAATTATGATGAGGAATCACAGAAGGGAGTAATGATACTTCGAAATGCTCCATAAAAGGTTCCAGAATATACCATTACCTTAACCGCACCAATATGACTTGGATGTTTTTCAATCTTTCGAGCGTTTTGACTAGTCAACACTGTTAACATATTAATAATAACAGTTTTCTTTGACGGTAAGCAAGGCGACATAAAGGGATGACTTTGAAACCAGGCTGGTGGATGGACCATCCTTAAGTGTAGTCTTCCAGTTCGAGGTGGATAGGAACACCCACGGGACCTGAAGTAGAGCACACACACATACACACACATACACATATATATATATATATATATATATATATATATATATATATATATATATATATATGAGGGGCGGTTAATAAGTTTTTCAATTCGGATATAAGGAAACGAGATATGAGGAAAAGTGTTTTATTATTTTTCAATATAACTACCCTCGACTTCAATGCAATTGCACCACTTGTCCCTGAGGCTTCGAATTCCCGACAACCACAAATCTCCCGACTGCTGTTAAATCCACTCCTGGACGGCGAGCTGGACATCTTCATCGTCCCCAAACCGGCGTCCACGCAGTGCAACCTTGAGCTGGCGGAATAAAAAGTAGTCGCTAGGGGCCAGATTGTGACTGTAGGGGGGATGGCTCTGCAACTCGAATCCGCACTCGTGCAGGGCAGCTTGTGAAACTCTGGCCTTGTAGACTTTGACGACTTTGAAGTCGATCATGGAACGTGAAGTTTCTAGGGACCCAACAGGCAGAAGTTACCTTGTTCATGGCCAAATTGTCGTGGATGATGTTGATAACACTTCCATGTAATATTCCATGTTGTCGCTTGATTTCTTTGACCTTCATATGTCGATTTTCGAGGATCATCCTCTCCACACGGGCCACATTGTCCTCGTTGGTCACGTCTGACTGGCGTCCTGGACGGTATTCATCTTTAAGGGACTCGCGACCATGGCGGAACTCCCTATTCTAGCGAGCAATGGTTGCATAGGAAGGGGAAGTGTCGGTGTACACTGCAACCATGCGTTTATGGATGTCTTTTGCATTCTTGCCTTCCTTGGTCAAAAATTTGATTACTGCGCGGTGCTCAAACATCTCCATTGTTGAAGAATTTATGAATGACGATCTGCAATCAGCTAATGCTTCTTAAATAGACGAAGCAGAAGCGTGCGGCTGCAGGTCCTGACTTCTCGTAACTGTCCTAACACCCCCACCAACAGCCATCCCCCTTCCTCTGTTTTGCCCTACCAGAGATCTTACAGGAGATGACCCCAAAAACACCACGAGAGAAAACACTTTACCCGGGCAAGGACTCTAACCTCAGACCACTGGTTATCTACACCAGTGCTCTACCCCTGAGCTAACGGGACCAATACACAAAGAGAGTTAAATATTTTGTGGGGGTCGAACCTAGTAAATATTTGTTTGAAACTTTTATTCGGTTTAAACATTGAACCTTATAAAGAGGAAGATAAACTTCCCGCTTTTATTATCTTTCTTTTGTAAATAGGAAGATAAACTTCCCGCTTTAGTATCTCTCTTTTGTAAATAGGAAGTTTAACTTCCCGCTTTGTAGTATTTCTCCTTCGTAAACAGGAAGCTAAACTCCACAGTATGCAGTACGATATCATGGGTCAGCCATACGTGGCTCCGTCCAAAATAAATCTTGTTCTTGAAGTCCCCATGGAGAAAAGGTAAAACCGATGGCGTTTTCTTGAGGTGACTTGGCCTCGATTTTTTTCTTCCTTTGCCGGGCTGTAAACTTTTAGGTGAGCTCAATTTTTTTGTAGATTTCTTCCAAGTCTAAAAATTCGGAAAACTGATTTCCTTTTTTTCCTTTTTCTAGAAAAAGTTGTGAAAAAGAGGGGAGGGGAATAGTGCGGAAATGAAAGAAGCATTAGATTTTTAATTTAGTTGCCCGGTGTTCGGGCAACCTCCATTGGTTTTGATTCTTAAGTTTTTTCGGGATTTTTTCTTCTTTCTTTTTAACCTATTTAAAAATTACATATATTTATGTTTATATATATATATATATATATATATATTTTATTTAGTTTATTCACTTAAATCTTGGGGTTGGTTCGGCTATTTTGGTGTTTGGGAGGTAATTATTATATTCTCCTTCCTCAGGATCGAGGATTCCAAGTGTATCGTTGGGGAGAATGCTTTCCAGTTTCTCCCATATGTCTCTTCCTCTTTTTTAGAGATACAGGTTCAAAGGTTCAATTCCTGTTTCTTCGTAGAGGCTTCTCGAGATCCGGAAGTCAAACCACTTGGTGCCAGTGATAAATCCAAGTTCTTGGTTCTGCACTCTTTGAAGCATCGACATGTTTTTGTTAGATGCTGCGTTAAGTGATATACTGGGGTACAACAGTTTGGATCTAACCAAACTGATGTATAACTTTTTCTTGTTCGGTATTGTGAGGTTTCTAAATCGGTGAAGTTTTTCTAGTTCAGCTTTTGCGTATCCAATTCTAGTGCTCAAGTGTTTCCTTATTCTGGAACTAGAGAGTCTGTATCCAAGACTAGACGCGTGAGGAGAGTATTCAATGTCGGTCTCTTTTATATTGAAAAGGACGGTACGATGTCTCCCTATTGCAGTTGCAGAGAACTTTGACAAATTTGTTTGGATTTTCCAGCACCTTTCAAAGTTGGAGATTTTTTGGCTTCTGCTGCTGTGGCTCTGGCCATCAGCCTTGCCGACTTTGTCCTCCGTACTACAACTTGGGTGACATCATTCGCGTATTATATGTTCAGTGTTTTTCCGTCGATTGGTTTAGGGATGTCTCTCGTGTAGATTTTTATTTTCCTTTCTTCCTGAGGGTTACTTTGAAACCGATGGAAGTATGAGGTTCTATAAGGGTCAAACCTGTCTTCTCTCCTTTCCATATACTCGAGAACCCGTTCTTCAAAGCCTAAGTCAAACTCTTCTTATTCTTCGTCGGATATTTTGAAGACATTTTCCTAGAATCCGCAGAACAGCTTCTCTTTCTCGCTGGGAGTGACCACCGTAGCTCTTTCGTGCTTGATTTCAGAGTGACCTAGCGTGCGAGCTTTTCCTTTTAATTTGTTGATGGTCGTCCAGAAGGCCTTCGGATTCCTTTCAGTGTCTAATTTTTCTATAAGACTATTCTATTTGTCTTAGATCTCTATTCCTAGCGTGGAGTTCAGCTGACTTCTGAGAAACTGAACGAAGCGAAATTCCATGGGTCTGGTATAGCCCATGTTGAGGACGGTCTCGTAGAATCTGAAGAATTGTTGCTGTAGCACCAACCTCTCTTGCGTGGGTTTTGGGGGCATGATAATTTATGTGATTTCATAGGGGTAGCTATAGCGTCGGCGTAAGAGATGCAGTCGCTAATAGCAGTTAGCTCTTAATCTAGATCTTTTTCGGATGCGCCCTTCAGATCAGGGATATCTTCTGCGAATGCTCTCCTGTATTCTTCCTAATTGGCATTCCAGAAGTCTTTTCTTGGGATAACTGGAACTGGGATAAGGGCAGTTGCTATGGTGATCAGCATGGGCAAATGATCACTTGATGTAAGTGGACCTGGAGTGATGAGTTGGTGAAAAGGTAAGTTAGGGTCTGTGAGTACGACGTCTGGTTTGGTGGCTGATCATGGGTAAAAAAACGTGGAAAAGTCCAGCCTAATGCGCTCTGCAACGCCTCGTCTGGTTAGTAGATCTAGTAGTCTATCTTTTGTGTTTGGAGACGAGTATCCAGCTGCTCTATTCCTGGCGTTAAGGTCCCCAGCAAATAGTACTGAGTCTTCTTTTGTGAAATGGGTGTATAGGTCATGATAGGACATAAATGACTGGCGTGGGGGCTGGTACCCCACGCTTAGTTCTCTGTGACCCATAGAGCACCTTATGATGTTGTACAGTGTCGATTCATTCATAGGGTTACCTTTTCTGAATTGTAACTCCATTTTTACTGCTATTAGCGCACCGTCAAATCATTCCTGTGCAATTCTTTTGTGGAACATTATATCCAAAGATCTCCTGTTTGTCTTCGTTATTGATGCTAGTTTCTGAAGGCAGAAGAACATCTGGATATAGTTCTCTGTGGACATTGGATAATTTGTTTTTGCTGGGTTTCCATCCTTGCACGTTGTGTGCCAAGATGGTTAGCCGGTTTCTATATGCTATCCCGTTTGTCTGTATTATTTTTTGGCCGTTTGACGGCCAGATTTTAATTTCTTATATAGTTCTGGGTCATAGAGCTTAAAGTTTTTGTTGTAGAGCTTGGTTTTACAAGTGATAGAGATGCTATGATTGTCTCACCGGTAACTGGAGTCATAGCACCACTTGATTTGTACTTTTCTGACTCCTGCCGCCACATTCTCCGTGGAGATCTCTTTTTTTATGAATGTTTTGTTAGTTTTGAGCCAAGGTGAATCAAATTTCTCTGCCGTCTAACTCGAGCTCATCCTCTTTTTGTTTAATATCAGCTTCCTGAACCTTTGGTTCTACTTTTTTTTCTGTCTGGGCGAGCTAGGTGGAGGTGCAAGGGCGCCGGCTTGTTGATGTTAAGCCGTTGTTAATGTTATTTCTTGAGCTTTTCCTGTATCCGGGCTTTCTGCTGTATGTTCTGGTTTTGTCTTTAGGCACGATGCCGAGATGACTTTTTCGGATTGTGTATTGTCCGGTAATTTGACCGTTTCCATGTTGTTTGCCCCCAGCATCTTGTTCATTTCAATGTTGAATGAACTAGCACAAGCTAGGTCTATCACATGTCCATGAAAAATGCATGCCAGCATTTGGGTAGGGGTAGCGTCGCTCAGTTGTAATACAATCTGAGGTTGTGTCGGCTTGACGTTCTGATGTGTTTGGATTTTAGCGGTTGCGGTGTAAGACTGTTTTGGTCTGTCCGCAGCATTTCTCTTCCTTCTTAGCTCTTCTTTCCTGACTGGGCACTGCATGCTCAGGGTGCGGTAATTCTCCGCAGAGTTACTGCAGATTTTTGTGTCGCTAACGCGGCGCATCCAGTCCTGTCCTGTCTGCGCGCACTCGGAGCAGATATTTGCTTTCCCAGAATCGGGCAAAAGCTGGTTGAGTGATCTTCGACCGTGTAGCAATTAAACCAGGTTAGAAGTTCTAAAAATCTTTCCCGCTCAACTTGTTCTGTGGAACTTACCATAGAGACCAGTTTTACGCTTGTTTCCTTAGCTTTACCTGCCATTTCCATGTTCTTGAATATAACTTTGAATACGTGAGAGAGGTTACGGAACTTGACTACTTCTGTCACTTCAGCCCATTGTTGGTTCCTCTCGATCTCTTCCTTAATGTTTTCAGCTGATCTTTCTCCCACCCAAGGGTCTACTCTTCTGCATATTATCGCCTTTCTTGCTGCCAGTCCTCGAGATGGCAGTGGTTCTAGTCCAATCTTGCCCAGTTCTTTCGTGCATTCCGCTGTGGTTATTTTCTCTAGGTCATCTTGCGTGTCCTATATGACTGTGTATCCTCTGTTAGTCTCGATTAGCCGTTTAAGGCCAATTTCGAGTTTGTCAAAGATGGCTACGAATACATCCGCCTTTTCCGGTTTTTCGTTACCAGTGAGTTTCAGTGGGACTCAAAAGTCCAGTGGCTTCCCCCTCCCGTTCATGGCGAGGGTTTCTTCTCATTAATTTGAAGGCTTTCACTGATCTAGTCATGACAGAAACAGGAGAAATCTCTAATCAGTTCCTCCCGACGGAGGCATGCCAGAAACAGGAGAAATCTCCAATCAGTCCGGCTCTCCTTATTAGATGTGTGAGGCAGAGAAGTACGGGTCAGGGGACCCGAGACCGCCACTACTACAGCCCCTGGAGAAACAGGAGGTATCTCAAATCAGTCTACCAGGGTCTTGCCCTGCTTTTTAGTGGCAGAAGAAACAGGAGGAATCTCCAATCAGTCCGCCGCCTCTCAGCTGGGGAATAGCGTGATAGTCAACAGGGGGTGCTTTGAGATAGACGCTTGAAGCTGAATTCTGCCAGTTCTACGTATATTGATGTGATAAGCTGATCAAGTCTGTTCGCTAGCCATGTTTGGAAAAGTTTTCGGGGTAGGGGAAATTCTCCCCAAACCTTTTCTCCTTTACCGGGTTGGAACATTAGTACTCGTAACATTTTAAATCTATCATGGTGCCTGATTGGTTGAATTTATAGTGTTAAGTGTAGATGAAATAACTATTTATATAGGTGTATTTTGGTGTAAACGTTAGTGAAAAGAGTAAAAAAATTATTATTGTTTAAGAAGAAAAAGTTATATTCCTTGTTCGCCATATTCGAAGCTTATTCCAGCCATATACCCAGGAATAAAGAATCCATATATAACTATATATATTTTTCCTTCATCCCATAAGAAAGCGGGTAATCACTTAATTCAGCCTGCAAAACTAAAAGAGAGATAATACCATACCTTACACCAAGACCCTATATTTTTTTCCTGAACAAAATTATAGTTGTTTATTTTTTTAAAAAAAGGAACATTAACTTGTAAATATGGAGAGAATTTAGTTATTATGGATATATCCGTCTGAGGAAGTAATTTTCTCCTATTGACTTATTTATATTTCACCTGAGGGAACACTAAAAGGCACTACTTTTACATTTTTTGAATAACTACTCAAATAAGCCTCGATGATTATAATCCCAATGTTGAAAATTTTCACACCGGTAGGGCTAATGAGGCGGATGGTGGCTATAAATTACGACTGTTTCGCGCTTTAAGGTTAGAGGCGACAATCGAGCCGGGTTAGGATAAGGCTTCAGACGTCAGAGCGGAAAGTCGTTTGTTCGTTGGTCTTCGTGTTTGTTTAAAGTCGCGATTCTCGCACTGTATTGCCCGATTGGAGGGAACCTACAGTTGTATAAAGGCTTAAAATCCTTCTTATCTGGGTTATAGTTTGCCATCATTCTCATACTTACTGAGGACATCCTGAACCCGACCGAGAAGAGAAGATTTTTCTTCTAATTTGAAGCGAAATCCCTCGATGGCGTCTTGGCTACAACGTTCACTAAGAGAGATCTGGAAGGAAAGAAAAGAAGTTATAGAAAGTTAGAATGTGTGGAAGATATATCAGGGGATCATTTGCGGGCATTTGAATTTGGTGGAGACGCAATCATTCAGATGTCATCTGCAGAGCAAAGAGTGAGTTCGCATGAAGAACCTGAAAGAAAGAAAAAAAATTAAAGAGACTGGAATTATCGGTATCATTTATACCAATAAAGAAGAAAATCAAATAAAATCAAGGTAAAAGAAGAAATAAACAAGGGGAAGAAAAACATAAGAGATTTGTAGTATTGTACTGAAAAATTAAAGTAAACACAAGCAAGGTTTTGTCCCATATAAATTTTTCGAAGATAAATTAATTAGAATGTGGCTTCCAGGAAGACAGAAGGTGCATAACTCTCCTTGCCCTTCACACGTAACGAATAAAAGCAAAAATTGATATATTAACATAAAAATATAAATTAGGGACAACCGACCTAAATAAAAAGTGATGTGGAGAAGGAATGAGGCTCTAAGAGAGAAAGAGAGCGAAGCGCGCTACTTTCTTTCTCTTTAACACATTTGCGGTCTAATTTCATCCTTTTTTTCACATTAGCGGTCCAATTTCTTCATCTTAATTAGATTAACTTCAAAATAACAACAACAATTTATGGCACAAAAATTCTAATTGCCAATTTGGCCGTAAAACTGTCGTTTTAACGGTTGTTTTTCGCAAATTCCTCTAATTATAAAGAAACTAAATTGAAGTTGATCTACATATTTGGCTGTGTTAGAGATCAGAAAGAGAGAGAGAGGAAGATACGCGCCTCTTCGCCCTTCAATGAAATGAGAGACAACAGACACCTGGGCGACCCTTTTTCTCTGCGCGAAAGGAGAGGCGAAATTATGAGATGCCGCGGTGACCTGAAATGCCGCCATCAGTGAAATAGATGCGACAAGTTTGAGAGCCCAAAATGTTCCATCTGAAGTCGGACAAAGTTTCGCCTCGACGGCGTAGGAACCTTCCTACGATCGTGCGAAAAGGGCAAGACTATTCTAGTCATATAAACGTCGGAGCCTTGGAACCCTCCCCTTCGGATAGAAGGGGGAACCCCCATTGGACCCCACTATAAATCCTCCGGCACCAGACTTGAAAGGCAGTATCCGCCTCCCGCCCCCTGCCCCGTGAGTATTCGCCCCCCGCACTGCTCCGTCAGTATCCGCCTCCCTACCTGCTCCGTCAGTATCCGCCGCCTGCACTGCCCCGTCAGTATCCTTGCCCGTCATTATTCGCCGCCCGCCCTGCGCCGTCAGTATCTTATGCTCGCCTCCGTCTGGACCCGCTATTCGCCTCACGTTGGAGTTGGACTCTGCACAATTGTCGCAGAATCCCTCAAGCTCCCGGAATTCAAGTTATTTCCGGTATTCTCGCTTTTACCCGCTCCTCGAACGCAGCGCGCTCAGTCTTGATTCGTGTTTTACTCGAAAACAAGATTTAAGTTTACCCCGTTAATAATCACGTTAAGAGATTATTATTTGAACTTTGCGCCAAGGCAAGGATACTCCCTTAGACCAAATCTTTGAAGCAACAGCAACGCGCAACTCTCCCCTGCAAGTGCTCTCTCTAACACCACCACCCCTCAGTGTAAGCCTTCATCGTCAGCTTCGAATACGCTCAAGGTCATTTGAGTGACCCTCGGTCAATATAGTCCGTTTGTTTGTAAGGTGTCCGTCCCCACCATTTCTCCCCCCTTTTAGCCGCTGAGATCTGTGTACATCTAGTGTGTGTATATGTAGCTTCTTTTAAAACTACTTTTAACCTTGTAAAGTAATACTAATTTGCATATTAGTAAAGTTATTTTTGTACCCATTTGTCTGTTATCCCGGAACCTCCAAGTTAGTCGACTGTTGCCCAATCTACATTCAGTTAATTGGCACTCTGCTTATATTATATACCTCCCACGTACTCGAAACTCAGAAAGGGTTAACTTGACCTTATTCTACGAGAGGTTGCATTGGAGTGTTTCGTAGGGTGAAAATTGTGAATCTTTGTGAGAACTAATGCATTTGACGGACAAGTTGTAACTCTTCTTATAACTTTTGGGATTATTCGTAAATTTCGAAATGGAAGGTAGAGAAATTTGGAGTACATTCTTAATTCCAATCACTGACACCACATGAGAATTAGAGTGTTAATTTGAGCTAAAAGTAAACAATAGGCCTATGGAAGTATTTTGGCATGGTAAATAAGGAAAAAAGGTACAGCCATGAGAAAATGATTGATTGCAGTCAGTTTTTGGTAGGAAATTACTCCAATTTCTCTAGAGCAATAGGTAATTAGTATATGCGAACAAGCACTACCGACATGTGTTGTGTTTCATTTATGGATTAGGAGAGAACCATAGAAAATAATTATTGAAGTAATTTTTAATTGTTTTCTCTAGTGTTAGAGCCGCTAGAGAGTCATTTTAGCGTGAGGGTCATTTATCAAAATTCATTACAGCAATAGGGTTATTCCTAGAGTGGTTTACTTCAGGGACAAAATCATTTAGTGAGACGTTCATTTTAACAGGAGGGTCATTTTAGCGATAAATTTATTTTAATGAGAGGGTCATTTTGACGACCGTGTGTTTTGTAGCGAGAGAGTCATTTTAGCAAGATACTCATTCGAGCAAAAAAGTAATTTTCGAAGAAGGGTAATTTTAGCGAGAGGATTATTGTAGTTAGGGGTCATTTTTGCAAGAGACTTATTTTATAGTGACCGTCATTTTGACAAGAGGGTCATTTTAGCGAGAGTGCCATTTTTCCGAGGGTCTTAGTTTAGCAAGATAAACTTTTTAATCAGTGTGTCATTGTTGCATGAGTGTTATTTGAATAAAAAGGAGTCATTTTACCGAGAAGATTTATTTTAGAAAGAGAGGGCGTTTTAGTGAAAAGGACATTTTAAAAAGTGTAGTGTCATTATCGAAAGAGTGCCATTTTAATAAAAGGGTTATTTTAGCAAGTGAGTCCTTTTAGCGTAAAGGAGAAGAAGTTCATTTTTGCGAGAGTGTCATTTGACTGAAAGGGTCATTTTAGCGAGAAGTTAAATTTAGCTAGAGGTTTATTTAAGCATAAGGTTATTTTAAAAAAAAGGTCATTTGAGAGAGACCGTCATTTTAGAAGGTGGGTAGCTTAGCAATAGACTCATTTTATTGATTTGATCATCCTTGAAAAAAGGTCATTTAAGGGAAATTATTATTTTAGCGAGAGGGGCATTTAAGCGATATGGTCCTTTTTGTGAGAAAATCATTTTAGTAAGAGTTGTTTTAGCAAAAGAAAAGTTTAAAGTGTCAAAAAAAGACGAAGAAATATTTCTTTTATCCCTAGATCTTTTTAATGAAAGGGTCAATTTATCGATTACAAGGAGAAGAGTTTGAAATATTTTCTCCCAAAACACACACAAAAACAATGGCTTGTTACAAAATATAGCCTCACGGGCACCACAAAAACACTGATTACTCAAAATAAAATAAAAGAATTAGAAAAAAATTATTTTCCTTTCTTTAAATAAACTTGACCCAACTTGGTAAATTTTATGTTAATTCAACTGGTATCAGGTTTATTGATTTAACTCCCCTCCTTGTAATTCCCGTGCCGGATTAAGAGGACCTATATCAGGTACTCATATCGGAATTAGTATATTTATCATAATTTATTGCTTTGGTCCGTGTGTGTTTCACAAGAATTAAGAATTTATTTAGACTTTGGGGAACTATTGCGACAGCTCCATTTTCTTTGCCGTAAGATTCTTGAACGTGTCGAGTGGCTAAGTCTCACGAAAGAAAACAAGATGACGTCCTTCGAGAGATTTGGGAAACAAGGTGAGATGCTTGGTCTCTCCGGTAAATAGCTACTCGCCTATATTCAGGAAGAGGAGAGACCAAAAGAAATTAGAAAAGCTGAAGCTGAAGCTGAGCGGAGAAGAAGAGAAGCTGAAGTTAAAGCTGAGCAGAGAAGAAGAGATGCTTAAGCTGAAGAAAAAAAAAGAGTGAGGGACCATAAAAGGGAGTTAAATAGGAATAACTTAGAAACCCTCCCAGTGAGTTCCGGGACTGAAGCCTTCCAGATACCCGCTTTAAAGCTCTCAGCATTTAAGGACGAAGAGGATTTCAGTGCTTACCTCACTCAATTCGAAAAGATCCTTGAACTGTAACTTGGTAAACTCATTAAACGCTATTGGCCCCTGTATTAAAATCGCACTCTTATACCTCGTAATCAATGAATTACTCTTACGAAGTGAACGTACTTGTACGTAGCGAAGGGCACGTAAGTACATTAGAGGATATAGGTATAAACAACTGTATATATACATATTCTCGTGATTTTATCTCTTTCCTCCCAACCAATAGATACATATGTATATGTATAGATAGTTGTATTGGCTGGGGAAGTGCCCTATTCCTCGACAGTGTAGAAGTGCATGTTTTTAATTTCTATATTTGTTTGTGCTTCTAAAGAATCTTGTGCAGTTCTCTCGTGTGGGATCAACCTCATGTTTTTACGTTACGGCAGATGCAAATTTAGGTATCTTTCCAAAGGAGAGACAGTCATTTTTAAAGGTGAACTAGAATGATTGGTCAACGTTATGGAACTTGTTAACTAGATAATCATGTAAAGATAAAACTAATTTTTCATCACCAAAAAACATACATGAATGCAATCATCCTTCGTGTTATTCGTCCATGAAGTATAGTTTCATATTCACTAAAATCATCATCTATTTAACGATATCGGATACTAAAACGAAAGTAATGGAAGGACATTTTTCAGTGTTTGAGGTAGAATTTGTTTAAGAACTTAACAGCTAGAGGAATAAGGTTTTTAAAAGCTTGGGGTGATAGAGCATGGATTAAAGTGGTGTGTGCAATGGCAACACTATTATACATTCCCAAACTAAGCTAATCAGAATGAAGTGACAATTTACTGGACTTCATTGAGATATAGTCTGAGTACGAAAGTGAGATCCTCTATCTGCACTAGTCCATCTCCAAATTTCTACCAAGAAAAAGTAGATTCAATAAATACCATACAGCCCTATTAATTCCTATACATATTTCTAATTACACTAATTAATCACTTTACATAGCAATGAAAGTGACTAAACCTTAAAATTTCGAGTAAGCGCAAATTATATAGGCAATTTTATTGAGGTTCACAATAATGGTTGCCTTTGAATTGACTATCCTAAATCAAATTGGTTGGTCAAAAGTTTTAGAGTAAATATATAATCAGTTATTTGACTACTTTTTTATATTAAATAGTGTAATTATAACAGATAGAAGGAAATTATTAGAGGACGGTACTTTGCCGGAACCTGCTGATTAAATAATCGTGCGTATTCTTGCAGGTTCCATCCGATGACTCACATCTACCCGGCCGAATTGCTCGCCCTTCTTAGCTCCTTTGCCGATCCTTACATCAGTAATGGTGAGTTCACCACCACCTTTCTGTTTCTGCCTACCCACCTAGGTGCCCATATATGTATATTCATTAAAAATGAACGTATAGTTACTCTTTTAACCATACCTACAACTGTACATAGGTTATCTCTCATATTTATGTCTTCCTTCATTAGTATTTGGTTTTCTTTGCTCTCGTACTCCTTTTCTACTTGTTTTAGTCTTCTATTTTCAGTCCGCACCATTTCTAGCTGCAAGGGTCATTCTCTCTCGATTTAACTATTCGCCCCTCCCACTTATTTTCTTAATGAATTTTTCTTCTTTGTCAAAGCCATCTTCACACTGTTCTCTTAGTTCTATAACATCCACAAGTTTCTATAAAACATTTAGATTGAAATTGGACGTGAAATTAGGCATAATTGATATGATGTACATGCACATATGTGAACATGTAAGTGAATTAATATTTCAAAACTATAAATAAACCCACTAAATTGTGAGTGATTACGTGGAAATGTGATATACGTAAATATGTGATTTTATATATAGCCAACTGCTGTTGTAGTGAGTGTTGTGGTGAATAGTAATACGTGCGTTTGTTGATATATATTCGGCTATGAGCGACTAAGCATGAATGAATTAAAAAATAATCTCTTCAAGTGTGTAATAGAGTGGGATGATATTAATTAATTAGAAGTAATTAATTACACCTGTAATTATTAGAAAGATTAGCAAACTTTGCGTTATAATGAAATTAATCCAATTTTTTCCCAACTCCAGAAAGTGCTCATACGCCAAGCTACTATCTCACTATTTCTTCATAGTTCATAACCTGTTTATTCCACGGTTATTGGAATGGAATTTGGATTCATTAAGAGAGATATAATACTAGACACGAAAAATATTTCAACAAATTTAATAGAAAAATAAATAAATAATAACCCTATTTTAAAATATTTGCAAGCAAAATGTGTTTATGCCCTATACAACTTAACAACTAATAGTCTATATTTTAACTTTTTTGATTAATAACACTTTGTAAACGAATATTTTAGTTTTGGAGGAGGTTGGAACAAACTTAGATTAATATTTTTTCAATTGTTTTGGGAAAACTTATATAATTCATTAATGTTGTATGGGGTATCTTGCATGGCAGAAAATGTTCATTTCATAAACTTTATACCGGTTATTGCGACAGTAATGTTACATTCGTAACAATTTTATCAACAATGGTTACAATGATAGTTTTGATGCACGTAGACACGTTTTTATTATTTTTGTATAGAAATATTTGTTAAATTATAATATTTATCAATTTGGCTGCCTTCGGCGGCGAACACACGCTCCAGGTGAGATCTGAATGCAACACACACACACTTTGCGAATGAAGTCCTTCCGCATTAGGTTCTACACACGGGTGACGTAAGATTTCAGTTCGTCGACGTATCTGTGGCGGTACTTGCTGGACTTGCTCTCAGCATGAGCCCACACGCTGTAGGCAAGAGGATTGAGGTCAGGCAACTGCGCCTTCAAACAGAAGTTCACGATTAAATCCCAACCACTCAGGCATAGCCTTGGCCATGTTAGCTGGTACACCGTCCTAGGTAACGACGCAGCCCGCTGTTCACTTAATCTTTCTTCTTCAGAGCAGGGGTTTTGTAGACAAGATGTCCCTGCAATCGGCAGCGCTGAGGCAGTAACCGGCCGCAAACCACATTGCCGAATCTTCCTACTATTCAAAGCCAAGACGTCGAGCATCATCACAGAGGACGGGTGCTAGGTAGTGACACGTAACAGGGCTTTCAGACGTCCTATCTGAAGCCTACCACGCGTTCTTTATGTTTGTTGATGAACGGATCGACCGTGAATGTTTTATTAACCAGTAAAACATTAAAATTCGATTACGATGACTCTTCATGTCTTTGAAAGGCGAGGACACCACTTCCGACGTTTTTCTCGCATTAGTTCCGTGAGCGTAGGCCTTTTCACACACCTCAAGTTCTAGCCGCCCTCCTCCTTGAGGGCCCTGGATAGCGTGGCCATCGAAATGTTCTTTATCGCAAACGCTATCATTTTCAGCTTCGGAATACATTCGAAGGTCTTTCTCACACCCTAACGGTTGAGAATTGAGCTCTACCTGAGTTAGGTGGATCTTCAAAGTCGTTTCCACTCTTGAGCCTCCCCGTGAGCATGTTGACGGCCATACAGTTGACGTTGAGCCACTTGGCGATTTCTGATATAATGTAGCCCGAGCTGAGGAGGGCAGAAATCTCGATTGTTTTCACTTCCATCTTGCTACACACGTCTACACAATGGAAAAGGCGTTTTAATGACACTTCCTCAGAAAAAAAACTTTACTTTCTTTTGATGGATTTTTTTCTATGATGGAAGTAAATTATAAATATAAAAAAACAGAGTGAAACAGAAACTTTTCCAAACCATATACTATAGCACTTTCAATCGAGTTGAGGTCTGTCAACTGAGATGTCCATTCGACCACGTTATTTTGGCTTCTTTCAAAGAGGCAGAAACCAATTTGCAGTTTTCATACGGTCGTTAAAATTTCTTAATACTGACAACAGTGTGGCTTGAGGGAGAATTAAGGCTTCAGAAATGTGGCTCATCTTGCATTAGAATATGACTGTTGGGAATGCAATGCTGAAGACAGGGTTGTTAAAACATTCTACAGGTTGCGGTGGCTATATTGAAGTTAGGTGACAAATTACCCACCGCAATCTGAAGACTATTCCAAATTATAAATAAGTCACAGAAATTACTCTTGTGACTTCGAAACTGCGATAATTTAATTAATCAATCATTTCCTGTGGCACCCACAGGGATGCATAGAGCCTCAATGAACTCACGCCACACCACTCTATCTTGAGCTAATGGGTTAAGATCTTCCCAACAATCATCTCTTGTTTCCCGCCTAATAGTCCTTATCAAATTTTCCCTAGGCCTACCTTTATCTCTTCTACCAGGGGCCACCAACCCTGGTGTATCCAGAACTATACTATGCTTTCTATAAACATGACCTAATCAATTCCAACGGGAAAATCTAACAAACTCATCGACCGGTTGCAAAAATCTCGATTCTTTTCACTACCAGAATCAGAACGATAATTAAAGACAAAATAAACAAAAAGATGTGTAAATGATATTGTGTGAATACTTTCCGGTTGTAAACTTTTCTAAAATGTGTTATTACTACTTTATTTGTTTTTAAATATTATTATTTTGGGGTGTGTGACGACTAATACATCTCTCGATGCCTACTAAATTTTACTCTGCAATAAAAGCTTCATTAACTATGGAAAATGTAGTCTTAGGTAGTGGTATGAATAATTTGTTTAGCAAGTGTACATGTTTCTAAATGTATTTAGCTCCTGCGTGTACAAAACGTTATGCTAGAGCCTAAAATCTAAGAAGTTTTTTTCAATTCATGCCTAAAATATGTCGCAAAAAAGAAATATTTATTTGAGTCCTTTATAAAATAACACCTTCAATTGGATCTCTAATTTATATACAACAAATATTTATATTTAATTGTCTTGTCGTTATTTGGTATTATCTTAACCGGAAGTGGGTAGAAATATTTTGGGGGTGGGGACTAGCAAGAACAGTTCTCGGAGCTTCAAATATTTTTCTTCGTTTTCTATGAAAGTATAATTTAAAGGGGATACTAATTTCTTTCTATATATATTATTTTGATTCCAAATATCAACTTAGATATTATAAGGAAAAACGGTAAGAAAAATGCATAACAACAAATAGCTTTAATAAACTCAGTTAGCTTTATAACTAAATAATGTTTTTACATAAATTGGCACGAAAGATATTATGTATAAGATATTGTATAATCAGTAAATTACTTCAGATTCAATGAGGTGATGTTTCTTTATGATTTTTCAATATGGAAGAATAATTAGGTATTTTATCAGTAATTGTGATTCTTAATATGTCTGCAAGGTGGCGGTCTGAAATCCCGCTGCGATATTTTGAGTTGTTGTACTTCATGATTGAAAAAACTTGTAATAATCACGAGTCTTAATAAATAAATACACCTAGCCTTCAAATTTAGAGTTGATGTACGTTATAATATTTCTAATATTTTACCGTTTTAAACCAAATTCATTTTATACATTTCCTTTTTTACTTTCCTGTAGACTAGAATGCAAGCAAATGTCAATCATGTAATAGCTTCCGGGTCATCAGTTAGAAAAACGAAAAACCTGAAAAGGCGTTAAGGAATTACCTTCAAACGCCTGGAAAGGCGCGTACATAAACTGACATAAACTTAAAAGTTCACAATAAGACTTGGTCATAGGATTTCATCTTAAATAGTGTACTAACCTCTAACCCTGATCATCTATAGTCTCATTTACAAAACAGGACCAAGGCAAAGGCATACATTTAGAAAGAAGTGGTTATCTATCTTTTATAAGAATGCCTTTATTTATCCCTTTCCAACCTACAAAGGTGATCAGTCTTCGTTGAGTAACAGAAATCTAGGAGAGTGGTGCGGCCTTCTGCTGTATAAAGACCTAAATTTCGGGCTGTGAAACTTCATTCATTTATACTTGACCAATCCTTACGATTTTCTTTGGTTCTCTTTAAAATATTTTTTTTTAAGATCGCTAACTTGTTTTATGGCATTTAATAAAATAGAAGAACTTATATTGTAAAACTGTATTCACTTTTTATATTTATCAAAACTAAACAGGATGAAATAGCCAATCGCAAAGTCATAGCGGTAGCTCAAGTTACCAAGTTTATTCGTGTTTGCAAAAAAGATGTTGACAGAAAATAGGTTAACAGTTCGAAAGTGCTTGGATGTTCAGCTTTAAATGCTCGAATATAATAAAAAAGGTTATCCACGAGGCGATAGCTCGATATTTTTTCGGTGTCGATTTCACATAGAATTGAGTCTTTGCAAGAGAAAAGTCATAGCGGTGGCTCAAGTTACGAAGTTCATTCGTGTTCGCAAAAAAGATGTTGACAGAAAATAGGTAAACAGTTCGAAAGTGCTTGGATGTTCACCTTGAAGGCTCGAATATAATAAAAAAGGTTATCCACGAGGCGATAGATCGATATTTTTTCGGTGTCGATTTCACATAGAATTGAGTCTTTGCAAGAGAAAATCCAGGATATTGTGGCTTTGTATAGGTTAAATTTATGAGAGAATAAATAATGTCTTATCAACTCCAAGTTCGAGATATGAATTATGAGAAGATAAAATTATAGTAAGTATATTTATCAGATAGATTTTGCTGTGTTGACGCCAATCGAACGAAATTTCTGTTTGATATGTTAGTTTATGTGAAGAAATGATCACTAAAATGGAAGGAGTGAGATGAAGGTAGACGCAGTATGAAAATTTCCCTACGAAAGTTCTTAGGAAGCGAAATGTGGAAAAATTCTGGAAGGATCGTATAAAATGAAGACGCTTAAGTGAATAAATTGAGGAAGAATGGATTGCTATTGACCGTTTCGAGAGGCATGAAGGTGAGTGGAAAGTGGTTATGGAAGAAAAATTCACGGTGAAGATTGTTTTTCTTTCTGAGTAAAGTTTAATTCATCAAAAGATGTATGGATGGTAAAGAAAAAAAACTAATAAGTAAAGATTTATGATGATTTAGTTGAGGTTAGCAAAAAAATAGTGGATAAAGTTACGATGAGAGTTTCAGAGTGAGGGGTGGGGAACTAAATTCTTAGAATGCTGTGCGATGGGTGTTTAAAAATAAATGGGAGCTAGAGAAAAGAAAATTAAGTTGAAATTGGAGGAAACTTAATTCCTCTGAGAATCGAGAAGCGAACTTCCCTCTCAAATGATATGAAGAAACCGAGATAATTGGAAATAAAATAAAGACTGGACAAAATGATTTCAGTGATATGGATAGCTTTCAACAAATGGAACGAGGGCAAATGATTGAAAGTTGATAAGCTCTGGCATCAATGTGTTGGTCTAAGTGCACGCAGGATAATATAGAAAAGATAAAATTCACGAGAACGTAGAGTAGTGAAAAGGAGAAAGGTGTAACAATTCTACGAATATTGGTGGCTGTGAGTTTGTTACTGAAAGGGAACGCCACGTTACATTTTGATGGCTATCGTGAAATATTTTCTGATAGGCTAAAGAATGTTGAAGTGCAGTGGAAGAAAACAAGGAAAGAACATTTTTAGAGGTATGCAGTTTTATATTAATCTTAGGAAGTGTACAAAAGGGAGTGAATATAAGAGCTGTTTTAACAGCAAAGCTTGAAGTTTGGGTGTATAAAAGTTTGCATAAATAAGATAAAAGTTTTCATTTTATTTATTAGCTTTTCAAAATCAGGCAAAATCCAACTGAGAATGCTTTATAAAGTGAGGTAGGTATAATAAACTATTAAATTTAGGTGAAAAGAAAATGTATGTGAGGTAGATAACTCAAGTAAACTACTTTCAGGTGCAAGCACCCGAAGTACAGGAATTTACATCATCCTGATACCCTTTAAAAAATAAATTAATCTCCCATTCTGCCTGCGGGTTCTTACGTAGTGGAAGGTGAGGGGTCATATTGTATTTTAGAGATTATAAATTGGGTTTGACTTGTTGAAGGGGATAGCTTGTTAAAGATACTGGTAACATCTAATATGGGTTAGAAGGTGTCAAGTTTAAAGACAAGTATTTTTTCGTGTATAAGTAGTAGTGTGTGTAAGAGTCGATTTAGTAGAGGATGACGGATTGGCAATTCTCCTTGTCTCTACCAAGTTATTGGTATTTCGGTGAATTCTTCAGCTTTTATACGAAGTAGGAGTAAGAAAGATTATCCTTGTAGGGGTTTGCTATTTTGAGGGAGTTATCAAGCATTTGTGTTATTTTAGGCTAACCTTTCGGTGTGGACCTACAGTCTACCATGGGATTGAAAACACGGGTAACTATAACTGATGGCATATTCAGCAAAATCGGTCTGAAATGTGAGTCCGGATAACGCCACTCTAATCAGCATAAATTCATTTACCCGCTTGGACAACCTTCATTCACCTAGCACTCATCCATAATAAAAGGATAAGAAGAAACCAGGGACACCGGTAGCAGGGACACACGATAGGCAGCGTCAATACTCTTTACAAAAAAGAAGGGCTATACACTAGGAAGTGAATTATTTTCCAAAGATGCGTTGATGGTGGAAATTACCAAACAACGTAGTGAATTTGTCAGGTTTGCAAGAGGAAAACACCTATACTCTCTGCATGGTCTATTAGCTGGTAACGTACTAAGGACAATAGATTTTGGAGGGATAATCCAGAAGTGCCACTAGAGATTCCCAGGAAGGAAATAGGTGTTTAGATATATATACTATAATCAGTTAGTAGGTAGAGAAGAAAAGTTCAGAGTTGTAGATACGTTACAGTATGAAGGCAGAGTATTAGTTTAGTATTATTTCTTTATGAGTGCGCGAGGCGGAAGATATATGCATATATTACATGGGCATGATGCGAAACGTAGTAACTCTCTGCCAAAAGAGGGATTCAAAAAGGTTTTAAGACTATCATCGAATTAAAGGTGTATGAACAACGCGATATCTCCTACATATAAGTATTCGTAATTACTAAGTTCAAGAGCGAGGTTATACTGTAATTTCTATGTATATGTAGGTGACTATTTACCTCCTCAACTTATAATTGAAAAAGATTTATTGCATCTGTTGAACTTTTCCATTTATCTTCGAAAACTTCAATTATATGTTACTTTCAACAAGCTATGCTCTATCTCCCTGCGTCGCCCCTACCTCCTACTAGCTTCTGTACTTTCTATTCTCTCTCAAAGAATAACAAGTGCAGGCAAACTTTTAGATTATTTTTCCTTTTACCAGTGACATTCCAACGGACTCTTCCTCTCAACTAGCCGTTGTCATTGTCTGCAGCCAGCATGGGACTCTATAGTCTTGAAAATTTATAATAATTGAGGCAATATTTACCTCATACTTATGTGTTTTTTGTCTGCCTCAATTAATTCTGAGTTCCTTAGCTTAGTACACATATGAACCGCAAGCATAATTGTGAAAGTATAGGAAGGGCAGTTTTCGTATCTTTATTTTTCAAACTTTCTCATTCATGCTTAAGCAGGGACACAACAACGTTGCAAGCTACTTCCCGATCTCGAAATGAGGCACCAATGTCAATAATTTTATCAATAGATATTTTCTCAGCCATATCTAAACTATTGGCACTCCTAGACACCCACCCAGATAAATACATTAATTACCACTTGCTTTCCATCAGGATCGTCAGCCATGACTTAAAACTATAAATTAAAAGTCCGACATCTTGTGTATTAGGGAGACACTTCCTGGTAATTTTTCATGTAATTTTGACCAGACATGGATGATCTTGGTGCATCCACGTTTAAAATGATGTGTGGATACCACTTTGGTTACCACCACGGTTTATTTACAGGTCTTCCAAAACATGTGAAGTATTTACACATTCATCCAAATCTTTATCTTTTATTCACTAATTTTGTTTACCTGTATCTCAGATAGCAGTAAATTCTCCCCCGTGTTTCTGTAATACGATTCCGTAAGGCAACCTTTGAAATTTGGTAGAGTTTTATTTTCTCATTATTTCTTAGAGACAATTCTTGTCAATATTCAATGTTAATGACCAAAATAAATTAATCAGAAAAGCTACTGAATTTTTTTTTAATTTGATAAAACCTATTGATGATCAAGTGTCATTTGTACCCATTGGCAGTGTTGTGAAACAACGCACAAAATTGTTTTTTGACGAAGAATTTGTCTTATGAGAACGTTGTGGTCTATTATACCATTATACTTCCTGGGGCAAATATCTAAGATGTAACTTACCCTTCAATATAAATTATCTTGGCTTGTTACAATTACAAATCCCATCTCAAATAAGATATACATATTGAGAAGCCTCATCTCCTAGAAACTACTGAATTTACATGATTTATTGTTAAATAAAAACAGCGGCAGGCCTAGCTAAATTGGTTCGAATAATATAAAACCCCTTGGGTATAACAGTTAATTATATGCTGATTATGAATTGTAGGTTAGATAAATACTCCCAAAATGCATCAGAGAAGAATAATAAGCCCTTGTCGTTTAGAGTCTCTAAGCAAACATTCCAAATTACAGTTTTCTTGTCAGATCGAAACATGCGCAATCACTCTAAATATCTCAGACAAAAGACTAATCTTGGCTCCATTCGGACATTTTTAAAGCAATATAATTGAAAACCCGCCTCATTTCACATTTCAGCATCAACGTTTTAACTTGAACTGTTTGATAAGTTTTTCGGTAACTCTTTGCATATTCACTTCACGAGAACCTGGCAACTCAGAGCTTAAAAATTACAAAAGATTTCAATACTAATTTATCAGTCCTTTTCCACCTTGCATCTTATCAATACTCATATTATTTCCCGTGCAGATGGCTGTTTCTGGCGCCCACCATTAATTGGCATAATGTTTGCCTGTTTAATTAGCCTTTATTATGCATTTGAAGTGTAATGTTGAGATTATATATCTGTCCTGCCACTTTAATTGCAGTTCAGTGGTCACAAAACGGTGATACAAGCAATGGTTATAAGAAGATTGAAACTCATTTTGTCATCCGGTTGAGCGTTATTTTCTACTCTTTTTTTTGTTCTTCAAATCAGCAGTAATTAAACTTATCGGGAGAAGATGTGGGGGGGGGGACTTGTGTTTGGAATCTTTTGTCATTCTGGGAAACATTTTCACCTCAATTTTTTCTCTTTCTATATATGTACTATATAAAACATATCACAATATGTGATAAAATGAACAAATAAACTAATGAAGACCTTACCTATTTGCATTTGAATAAAGATCCTTTAAATCAATTTAGTAGTAATTATCATTAAAAAATAATATTCTTAAATATTACTTTGACTTAATTTCTAACTTTAAATCTCTAAATGCTTCTCCACCTTATCTGTATGGCCTTGTTAAGACTCACAAACTCAATAACCGTTTACGTCCCATTATTATTTCGTTTAGCTCTGATTCATATGTTTTATCTAAATCGTTAAGGACTTATATTATCTGTCCTATAAGAATTATCTCTGATTCCCATATAGTTAATAGTTCTAACCTAATATGTAGATAAACTTAATGCTGTCCTTTACACTTCAATGTTCACTCAAGTTAGCTTTGATGTTTGTTCCCTTTTTACCAAGTTCCGACCGATGACCTATTTCAATTTCTTAAAGATAAATTGCGTAACGTTGAATTACCCTAATTTATTTTTAGAAGTTGTCTCAGTCTGTACCAAAAGATTGTAATTTTTTCTTCCAATGGTAAATTATTTCGCCAAAAATTTGGTGCACGTATGGCTAACAGCTTAACTACCGTTTTATCTAACTTAAAGATGGAACTTTTTTAAATGGTTTCCGTGCCATCTATTGTAGATTTCTCAATTAGTTGGTTTCTCTATATTGATGATATCCTATGCTTATGGCTCAATTCTGAAAATACAAACCTTTTTGGAATAAATTTAACTCGCTTGTGACTTCTAAGAAATATAGTCTTGAAATAAAACAGAGCAAAATACTTCCATTCCTAGATTTATTAATACACTACACTCCTTCTAGTTTCAACTTCTCTGTAAATAGTAACCAGACTAATTCTTCCTTCTATATTCACTTTTACTCCTCTCATCATATTTATGTTAAAATGTCTGTTTTTATCTGTTTCTCAATGCGTTTTATGTAGTTACTCCTGAGTTATTTGACACAGAAATTTCGAAAGTTTTGACATAAAAGTCGAATTAGCTACAAAGTCTTTTATAGTTTCACACTTCCCCGTCCTTTTAATAACAAGATTACTATCGTACTCCCTTTTAATCCCATTTTTCATTTTTCGCTCTTCCTCGTATTTTGAAATTATTAGGGATTTATATTGTAATAAACTATTAAAATACTATTTAGAAACTTTAACTGCTGCATACTCCTTCCACGATTACCAATGTATATTGCGTACAAAGTTTAGATTGTTCTAAATATTAATTTGGGCAATCTAGTAAATGTTTTCTAAGACTTATATCTCAACACAAATATAATGTTCGACGTGGAGAAAAGAGCAGTTTATTTTATATACAAACAGCCTTGGCCAAAAATATTAGGCAGGTATTATGTGCACTACAGAACAGCAGCTCAGAGGGTATATAATAATGCTGAAGTTGAATTCAATACTACCACAAAGGGAACTCTTCAGCGCACAGCAAATTCCCACAAATTCTGGACCACTCTCAAGTCTGCTCTTTTTGGGAATGATTCATCTATGCCACCCCTTCTTAAACCTGATGGTTCCATTACCCATAGTCCTGAAGAAAAGGCAACACTGTTGGCTGATGTTTTTGATAATAAACAAAGTAATGAGAATCTAACTCTACCTGACACTTGTTTCCCTGAACCAAGGTTAAACAAGATTGCTTTCCGTTCAAGTGAAGTAAAACAGTTACTTCTTGATCTGGATGCTTATGGTGGTACTGACCCAAATGGTATATTCCCTTTATTCTTTAAGAAAACTGCAGAGTATTTGGCTCCCAAGCTTTCCGTTATTCTTCGGAAGCTGGCGAGGAGTGGTAGTTTTTGCGAATGTTGGAGAATTGGTAACATCATTCCACTATGTAAAAGTGTAAGTGGTAGTTTTAACCCTACTGAATATAGGCCCATTTCTATAACTCCTGTTCTATCTAAGATTTTTGAACGTTTACTAGCTAAACGTTTAAGTACATTTGCCGAGCTTAATCGTCTGTTTCCCTTTTTACAGTTTGGATTTCGTAAGGGTCTGAGCACTTGTGATGCACTTCTCACAGTCTCCACCATTGTCCAAAAATCATTAGACTCTGGTCAAGAAGTTCGCTTAGTTGGCTTGGATTTCAGTGCCGCATTTGACCGTGTCAATCATAAGGCCCTGATATTTAAGTTGAAGCAGTTGGGAGTAGGTGGTGTATTTTTAAATATTATTGAACAATTTTTAACAAATCGACATCAAAAGGTTTATGTTGACAATAATTTTAGTGATGAGAGAGAGGTGCTATCTGGTGTACCACAAGGCAGTGTTCTTGGTCCTCTACTGTTTATATTATATACCCATGATATGTGGTTTGGACTGGAAAATAGACTTATAGCCTATGCTGATGATGCTACTCTAATAGCCCCAGTCCCATCTCCTGAGTTGAGAGCATCGGTTGCAGAGTCTTTAAATAGAGATCTGGCTAAGATAAATGTTTGGTGCACTTCATGGGGCATGAAGTTAAATGCAAAGAAAACCCAGAGTATGATTGTTAGCAGATCCAGAACACTAGATCCTCCCCATCCAGATCTTTTAATAAATAACATTCCCATCTCCATATGTGATTCTTTTAAGTTGCTTGGAGTTATGCTTGACTCTAGGTTTACTTTTGAGAATCACATTCGATCTATTTCCTCCTCTATTGCTCAAAAAATTGGCATTTTGAGGAAATCTTACAAAGTATTTGGAGAGCAGACTGTTCTTAAAAATTGTTTTAATGCTTTTATTCTTCCGTGTTTTGAATATTGCGCCCCTGTTTGGAGTTCGGCAGCCAACTTTTATCTTAATTTATTAGATAAAAATTTGAGAGCAATAAAATTTTTAATTCCTGACCTCAAAGTTGATCTGTGGCACAGGCGAGCAATAAGCTCCTTATGCATCCTATATAAAATTTTTAACAATGCAGATCATCCACTGCATCACGATCTGCCCAATTTATATGCCCCTCAACGAGTTACCAGAGGTGTACTAAATGCCAATAGTAGGGCCTTTACGCCTATGAGATTTAACACAACACAGTTTTCAAGAAGTTTCATTCCTAACACAACTAAACTGTGGAATGAACTTCCTAGTGTTGTTGTTGAGTCCTTGGAACTTCAGAAATTTAAAGTGGGTGCTAATACATTTTTAATTAACAGAAACTTATAACTTTAATATTTTATTCATTATCCACACATATATAATATTATAATATTTTTAACATTATAGCATTTAATTTTTTTTTTTTTTTTTTTAATTTTCTATTCATTTATTATGTTTTTCTTAATCTTTGTTTCGTTTTTTCCATACCAGGTTTCTTTCCCCGCTGGGGCCCTTGGGCTTATAGCTATTTGCTCTTCCAGTTGGGGTTGTGGCTTGGAACTTTAATAATAATAATAAAAAAGTAAAGAATATGATTGAAAATCATATATTTCATACGTGACATAATAAAAATAAAGATTTTTGCGTATATTCTATCAATAATTAATATTTGATGTGCCCCCCTTTTGGTTTTATAACCGCTTTAATGCCGTTTTGCAAATTGTGCATAAGTGGTTGGGATAATCCTTTGCTATTCAATGTGTGATGCTAACCTATAGTTTCTATTTTTTTAGTGATTATCTTATTGTTAACTTACACCTGCTAAGTTTTGTTAAAGATTTCTCCGAACAAATAGATTCTTGAAGCTCAAAGAGCTAAAATCATTGCATTGCCCAGAGAAGGATTATCCCAAGTCAAAATTACAAGAAAATTGAAATGATCGAGAAACGGTGTCCAACCACGCATTAAATTTTACAATGAGACTAATTCTTTCAAAAACCGTGATAATAAAGGTCGCAAAATTGTACATTTCCGAGTGAAAAGAGGTTGCTGAAAAAGACATCTCTGACCGATTTGAAAAAACCTCTTCTGATATAGATTCTGAATTTCAGGCAGCAGCAAACAAAGAGTTATCAAGACGCACAGTGAGAACAAGTTTATTAGAAGCTGTACACAAAGGATGTAGGCTAGAAAGAACCCATGGCTGTCTCAGGTAAACAAGAAAAAGTGATTGTCTTGTGCAAGACAGCATGAAGATTTGACTGAGGATGATTGGGCTAAAGTTATTTGGTCTGATGAAAGCAACTGTGAGATAGGTTCTCCCCATTAGTTTCCACCAAAATATTACACTTGTACACATTTTTATTTCGTACAAAAATGATCTGAAAAATTTGTTCACTTCTTAGATCTTCGAAATCCCTGAAGCTGTTAATGTTCGTCAAAGAGTTGGGGAATCTTATGATGCAAGATGCGTTGTCCCAACATTAAAAAATTTAGAGGTGTCAGTGTAATTGTTTTGGCGCTGCATGTCATCTTCAGGTCCAGGATTTTTGTTCACTTGTGAGAGCAGAATGAACTCCAACACTTAAACCGGCATGATAAACGAGGTTTATATACCTTCCTAAGGTAAAATTTTCAATAATGAAATACCAGAGGGTGTAATCTTCCCCAAAACATAATGCTCCATTCCATACATCTAGAGTCTCGAAGGGTTGGATCGAAAAGAATTGGTTGACGTTGATGGAATGGCCTCCTTCATTTCCAGAGCTTAACCCGATTGAACATTTGTGGTAATCCTTAGCCACAAGAGTGACGGTGCGCAAATGTCCCTCAAAAAGTGAATTAACAGCCAAAATCATAACGAGTGACAGAAAATTGAGCCAACCACCTGTGTCAACTTAGTCTCAATTATGCAAAAACGAATAAAAGCGGTTATAAAAGTAAAGGAATAACACATCAAATATTAATTATTGATAGAATATTATACCCAGTATGGAATAAATAAGTTTCAATCATATTCTAAACTTTTTCATACCTGCCCCATAACATTGTCGAAGGCTGTATGTCACAACTTAACCATAACATCGATTGGAACTCAGCCAAATTCATTTGTCACGTTAACGATACAATTGTGCGAAGTTTATCAATAAATTTCCTAATTTCATTTTATGTCCTGGCTCTATAAACTCGATGGCTATATTATAAATTGCATTCACATAACATTCTCCAAACTTTTACCGCGTAATTATTTATAAAGAAATATATTTCATTTTCGTTCTTTATTTTATCGTTATTACCATATTTATACATATATATGTGCGTTTCTATTTATATATGTACGTTTATGCCTATATTAGTTTGTAAATTTTATTAGATTGTACTTCCTATCTCTCCATTTTTTTATTCATGAGCTAACAGATTAATCTCTTTTTCTGATATTTTCTTATTCCCTGATTCTTTCTGTGTTATTTTTAGTCATGTGCGAGTCTAGTTGTGGGCGACTCTACATCTCACTATGTGCGTCGGTCGGTCGGTCTCTGTTTTGCTTTTTGGGAGGTAATGACATTTTAACTATTGGGCTGATTCTAACGAAATTTGAAACCCTTGTTGTTTTACAACCCTCTTTCGAACCATTACCTACACAACCTACACCACCACTACATAAACTAACACCACCTACACTACTACCATCACCACCTACACCATCACCACCTACAAAACCAACACCTACACCACCACCACATGCACCACCTACGCCTAACACCATCACCAGCTGCACCAACAACACCTATACCACCTACACCACTGACACCATTACACCACCTACACCACCAACGCCTACATCACCACAACTTAATCCACCAACACTTAGAGCATCATCACCTACACTACCGACAAAGCACCACCTACAACATTACAAGCTACACCACCACTCTCTACACCACATACACCACCGCCACCTACATACACCACCACCGACTAAAACACCTACAGCACCTACACAAGTCCCGCCTGCACCTCCTCCTACAACACTACAACTGAAGCAACCACCTATAGCAACGCCTCCTACAACACCTACACCACCACAAGCTGAACGACCACCACACCCCTTCGCCTACACCAACACCTTCTACAACACCTACAACACCACAAGCTAAACCAACACCTCCTAAACCCCCTCACCAAAAACCAACACCACCTACACCAGAACAACCTACACCTACCTACCACCATCACCGTTACCACCACCACCAAATCACTGATACCACCAACACCCTAGGTTATCCCGCAAATTATTTTATTTTGCCAATAAATTCCTAATTGTTCGGCAGATACTATCAAAATTTAGGACCCGTCGTTTGTTTTACATTTACTTTCGAATGATATAATTACCAATGTTCTTCCAAGGTTAGTCCGAGAATTATTAAAAGGTTTGAAAGTCGTATGGTCATAAATCAGAGTAAGTGAGAGCACGCAACTTTTGATCAGCAGAACTTGTTAATTCTCTAGGCAGCTTTTTTGATACATAAATCTACCTCGCATTAATAATCATATTTTATATTTATTTCTCTTTTATGTCTATTTTAACTCCTCCTCTTTCCTAAGCCGTTATGTCATTCCATGTTTGCTTTCATTGTTTATTTTGAACGTTCTTTCTTCTTCTCTCGTTGATTATATATTGTAATTCTCTGTTGTTTTGTCATTCATTGATAATTAACTTGAGATAAAGTTCGAAAGTATTTGGAATGTTCACTTTTTATCCTCCTGGACTTTTGCGCATATATATATATATATATATATATATATATATATAATATAATATAATATAGATTTATTATATATTAAATAATATATATTTATATTTTATATATATATATATATATATATATATATATATATATATATATATATATATATATATATATATAAATATATGATAAATAACACCGACTAGGAAAATGAAAAAACGATTCCGAGCTCTTTCGTCTTAATTCTAAAGGACCTACCTCCTCATGGAATAACGACGAAAGTGCTCGGAATCACTTGTGGGTGTTATTTATCATAATTTTGACTCACGTGCAAGTTTTGAGTTTTTTTTTCATATATAAATATATATATATATATATATATATATATATATATATATATATATATATATATATATATATATATATATATATGCAAAATATTCCACAGGAAAATGAAAGACGGATTCCAAGTACTTTCGAACTTGTTCAGCTAATTATTTTATCAAAAAATAACGAAAAACTTTACAAATCTGGTATATATATGAGAGACAGCAGAGTAATGCCCCGCCCATGTACAACGAAAGGGCACAAAATAGAGAAATATTTTCATAGACGGATTTGAAGTATAAAACCAAATAGATGAAGTCTACTTCCGTAAATTCTAACTGTGAGCACGAAATGGAGACATTTAGGTCGCTAAGATAAATACATACACAACTAATTTTGAATACATAAAAGTAAACAAGAGAAACATAACTAACTTAATAAGTCAATAGGCTAAGATTTAATATAGACATTTTCGTTATAAATAAGCCTTTTAATAACAGGGGCCAGTTTAAAGAGGCGGAGCATATATTAAAATTAGGTGAGGAATTAATGAATGAGCATTCAACAATATTTCTTTGAATAAAGTCATTAGATTTGTAAATAAATTTAGCCGAATTCCAATTTATATGGTGACTGTTTTCCAATAAATGGCCAAAGAAAGCACTACTGCTATCCCTCCTCCTAATATTGTATTTATGTTGCGTCAAGTGTACACTTAATGATTTACCGGTTTGGCCGAAGTATTGTCTAGGGCTAAATGAATACCCCCTCCCCCTATACTATTGTTATTAGTATAAATCAGCATTTTGCACATGGTATACTAATACTTGAATATCACATGTGCAAAATGTTGATTTATTCTTTTTGGAAACGAAGAAGAATTTTATTTTTAGAGCGTGTTTGCATGACTAACCGATCCAGTAGCTTACTTAAATAACGCTTTAATTTCCACATTTCCCTAACGTATTTATCATCATATTTAGATCATTTCCGTTGCCTGAAGATTAAATATGAAGAAAACAATATACTTGATATTTATATCTAGTATTTTTTTGCTAAATAAAACAATTTTAAGAAATTGATTCTTGCATTTCTAGCATTCACGTAAATATTCACTTATCCCATGATTCAAACTAATATTTCATTTAATTAATGGGAAGAGCATAAATTCTAGCTGAATCACAAATGGATCAAATTTTCCTCATGGAACTCTTCATCATGTTAATAAATTTTAACCTTTCCTTAAAAGAGGCGTTTTTATTTTTTTAATAGGACATTTCTTGCACCAAGGTACTCCTAAGACACTGCAAATTACATGAGTTGACTGTTAATGGATAAGATACTCTTTTCATGTTAATACGCGGCTTATTTCTGTAGAATTCCTTTGAATATATTCGCATGTTTCTAAGAAAAACCGTCATTTATTGAATTACATCTAATAAGTGAGAAACTCTTTTACGCATAGAATGAGCGAAGAATAAATTGTGCAATTACATTATATGAAACGGTATTGAAAATGTGATCTTGTCTTAGATAGGATGCTGCTTGCCTTGTGACTGTCCCAGTCATAAGGCTTCTTTGCTTGGTTTTCTTAGGGCAATTTTGCCTAAATGCTGGAGTGGAGTCGCTACTTGGGAGAATAATGCAGAAAACGATAATCTGAAATGTTACGACTTTTAAACTTTGGTAATTGTGTGATAAGGGGAGCCATGCACTGAGTAGGCCTCATTTACACATTGGTACAAATGGTGCATAAATTTGGCGGTTGCCTTTTAGTACATTTTATTCTACCTATTATTCTTTAGGTGCTCATCGTGTTTCAGGCCTTTCAACAATCTTACACATCTTCCTGATTTAGGTCGAGTTGACTTTGTAATAGCGGCCGAGGGTTGTAATGACATGTACGGATCCAACTTTAAATTGAATGTGGCCGCGAAAAAGGCGTATGACGGATCAAATCCTTGTTTAAAGCGGAAAAATATCAAATGTTCTTCGCTCGCTAAATCATGCTCACTTTATTTAGACTTTAATTTACTAACCTGATTTGCAATACAGAAGAAGAGATGCCTCATTCGGTATTTGTTTGGTGAAAAGAAGCAGAAATTTCGATATTTTTCACCGGCATTTGCGGGGTGGATGTAGGAGTTTTCAACGATAAGGGTTCCCCAAGGGAAGATTTCCCTACATGTACCAAGTGACCAACGAATGAGTGCTCTGAAGCGAATAAACTGTATCGCACTCAAAAAAGGGGGAACCAGGCAAAAATAATTTTACCCCTTATAAATTAGACCCCTAATTCACAATTATTTAAGAAAAATACACCAATTGGGTATTGAGTTTTCAGATAAACTAAACCTACACATTGCACTAAATGATCATTGAATTAATGGGTGAAAGGTAGTTATAAACTTTTACCCTCGAAAGGGCGCATAGCTTAAGAGCTGAGCGGGTTAGATGAAACACAAAGGCTGCCACTGAGAGCTAGAATTAGTGTGACAAGGCGCAAAAAATACCGAATAGAGAATGAAAAAGGCTTGCAAGGCTCTGCAATAAATAACCCCTCGACACGTTGAAATATAAATGATTACCTTGCCCAACATTACCGTAAAATGATAATGAATAGAATACAATTATTGATAATAGAAAAAGATTTTTAGCTACAAATACAAAAATAGGAAAATTTCTGTATATCAGAAGCTCTATTTTTCGAGAGTGGAATTATTTTTGTCTTTATTAGGCACAGATTTTTTCCTACAAAAATTGAGTCCGAAAATATATTTCAAGCCTCATATCTTCAATTTCTCTCAACTAACATTGATTAAAGTTCGGATGAATGGGATATATGCGCTCCATCACTCAAAGTTACCATGGTGACTTCACTATATTTCCATGCTACCAATCCCGTCTTCCACAGAAGTCATTCTTAGAATAGCTGGAATGAAAGCTGCCTCTCATGTGAACGAGGTTTTTATTATCCATTTATAGATGTGGAGGTGTCATCACCTTGGCTGCACAAAATCCTTCCATGGCAAGCACAAATAGAGCCAGGTCAGCTTTGGTAAGCACCAAAGATATTCTTTTAATCGGGCATATTCGGTTGCGCAGTCACATGGAAATTAACTAGCTATGCTGTTCAAAATATTTGGTGGCACTAAAATGATCTGAAAAATTTGTTCACTTCTTAGATCTTCGAAATCCCTGAAGCTGTTAATGTTCGTCAAAGAGTTGGGGAATCTTATGATGCAAGATGCGTTGTCCCAACATTAAAAAATTTAGAGGTGTCAGTGTAATTGTTTTGGCGCTGCATGTCATCTTCAGGTCCAGGATTTTTGTTCACTTGTGAGAGCAGAATGAACTCCAACACTTAAACCGGCATGATAAACGAGGTTTATATACCTTCCTAAGGTAAAATTTTCAATAATGAAATACCAGAGGGTGTAATCTTCCCCAAAACATAATGCTCCATTCCATACATCTAGAGTCTCGAAGGGTTGGATCGAAAAGAATTGGTTGACGTTGATGGAATGGCCTCCTTCATTTCCAGAGCTTAACCCGATTGAACATTTGTGGTAATCCTTAGCCACAAGAGTGACGGTGCGCAAATGTCCCTCAAAAAGTGAATTAACAGCCAAAATCATAACGAGTGACAGAAAATTGAGCCAACCACCTGTGTCAACTTAGTCTCAATTATGCAAAAACGAATAAAAGCGGTTATAAAAGTAAAGGAATAACACATCAAATATTAATTATTGATAGAATATTATACCCAGTATGGAATAAATAAGTTTCAATCATATTCTAAACTTTTTCATACCTGCCCCATAACATTGTCGAAGGCTGTATGTCACAACTTAACCATAACATCGATTGGAACTCAGCCAAATTCATTTGTCACGTTAACGATACAATTGTGCGAAGTTTATCAATAAATTTCCTAATTTCATTTTATGTCCTGGCTCTATAAACTCGATGGCTATATTATAAATTGCATTCACATAACATTCTCCAAACTTTTACCGCGTAATTATTTATAAAGAAATATATTTCATTTTCGTTCTTTATTTTATCGTTATTACCATATTTATACATATATATGTGCGTTTCTATTTATATATGTACGTTTATGCCTATATTAGTTTGTAAATTTTATTAGATTGTACTTCCTATCTCTCCATTTTTTTATTCATGAGCTAACAGATTAATCTCTTTTTCTGATATTTTCTTATTCCCTGATTCTTTCTGTGTTATTTTTAGTCATGTGCGAGTCTAGTTGTGGGCGACTCTACATCTCACTATGTGCGTCGGTCGGTCGGTCTCTGTTTTGCTTTTTGGGAGGTAATGACATTTTAACTATTGGGCTGATTCTAACGAAATTTGAAACCCTTGTTGTTTTACAACCCTCTTTCGAACCATTACCTACACAACCTACACCACCACTACATAAACTAACACCACCTACACTACTACCATCACCACCTACACCATCACCACCTACAAAACCAACACCTACACCACCACCACATGCACCACCTACGCCTAACACCATCACCAGCTGCACCAACAACACCTATACCACCTACACCACTGACACCATTACACCACCTACACCACCAACGCCTACATCACCACAACTTAATCCACCAACACTTAGAGCATCATCACCTACACTACCGACAAAGCACCACCTACAACATTACAAGCTACACCACCACTCTCTACACCACATACACCACCGCCACCTACATACACCACCACCGACTAAAACACCTACAGCACCTACACAAGTCCCGCCTGCACCTCCTCCTACAACACTACAACTGAAGCAACCACCTATAGCAACGCCTCCTACAACACCTACACCACCACAAGCTGAACGACCACCACACCCCTTCGCCTACACCAACACCTTCTACAACACCTACAACACCACAAGCTAAACCAACACCTCCTAAACCCCCTCACCAAAAACCAACACCACCTACACCAGAACAACCTACACCTACCTACCACCATCACCGTTACCACCACCACCAAATCACTGATACCACCAACACCCTAGGTTATCCCGCAAATTATTTTATTTTGCCAATAAATTCCTAATTGTTCGGCAGATACTATCAAAATTTAGGACCCGTCGTTTGTTTTACATTTACTTTCGAATGATATAATTACCAATGTTCTTCCAAGGTTAGTCCGAGAATTATTAAAAGGTTTGAAAGTCGTATGGTCATAAATCAGAGTAAGTGAGAGCACGCAACTTTTGATCAGCAGAACTTGTTAATTCTCTAGGCAGCTTTTTTGATACATAAATCTACCTCGCATTAATAATCATATTTTATATTTATTTCTCTTTTATGTCTATTTTAACTCCTCCTCTTTCCTAAGCCGTTATGTCATTCCATGTTTGCTTTCATTGTTTATTTTGAACGTTCTTTCTTCTTCTCTCGTTGATTATATATTGTAATTTTCTGTTGTTTTGTCATTCATTGATAATTAACTTGAGATAAAGTTCGAAAGTATTTGGAATGTTCACTTTTTATCCTCCTGGACTTTTGCGCATATATATATATATATATATATATATATATATATATATATATATATATAATATAATATAATATAGATTTATTATATATTAAATAATATATATTTATATTTTATATATATATATATATATATATATATATATATATATATATATATATATATAAATATATGATAAATAACACCGACTAGGAAAATGAAAAAACGATTCCGAGCTCTTTCGTCTTAATTCTAAAGGACCTACCTCCTCATGGAATAACGACGAAAGTGCTCGGAATCACTTGTGGGTGTTATTTATCATAATTTTGACTCACGTGCAAGTTTTGAGTTTTTTTTTCATATATAAATATATATATATATATATATATATATATATATATATATATATATATATATATATGCAAAATATTCCACAGGAAAATGAAAGACGGATTCCAAGTACTTTCGAACTTGTTCAGCTAATTATTTTATCAAAAAATAACGAAAAACTTTACAAATCTGGTATATATATGAGAGACAGCAGAGTAATGCCCCGCCCATGTACAACGAAAGGGCACAAAATAGAGAAATATTTTCATAGACGGATTTGAAGTATAAAACCAAATAGATGAAGTCTACTTCCGTAAATTCTAACTGTGAGCACGAAATGGAGACATTTAGGTCGCTAAGATAAATACATACACAACTAATTTTGAATACATAAAAGTAAACAAGAGAAACATAACTAACTTAATAAGTCAATAGGCTAAGATTTAATATAGACATTTTCGTTATAAATAAGCCTTTTAATAACAGGGGCCAGTTTAAAGAGGCGGAGCATATATTAAAATTAGGTGAGGAATTAATGAATGAGCATTCAACAATATTTCTTTGAATAAAGTCATTAGATTTGTAAATAAATTTAGCCGAATTCCAATTTATATGGTGACTGTTTTCCAATAAATGGCCAAAGAAAGCACTACTGCTATCCCTCCTCCTAATATTGTATTTATGTTGCGTCAAGTGTACACTTAATGATTTACCGGTTTGGCCGAAGTATTGTCTAGGGCTAAATGAATACCCCCTCCCCCTATACTATTGTTATTAGTATAAATCAGCATTTTGCACATGGTATACTAATACTTGAATATCACATGTGCAAAATGTTGATTTATTCTTTTTGGAAACGAAGAAGAATTTTATTTTTAGAGCGTGTTTGCATGACTAACCGATCCAGTAGCTTACTTAAATAACGCTTTAATTTCCACATTTCCCTAACGTATTTATCATCATATTTAGATCATTTCCGTTGCCTGAAGATTAAATATGAAGAAAACAATATACTTGATATTTATATCTAGTATTTTTTTGCTAAATAAAACAATTTTAAGAAATTGATTCTTGCATTTCTAGCATTCACGTAAATATTCACTTATCCCATGATTCAAACTAATATTTCATTTAATTAATGGGAAGAGCATAAATTCTAGCTGAATCACAAATGGATCAAATTTTCCTCATGGAACTCTTCATCATGTTAATAAATTTTAACCTTTCCTTAAAAGAGGCGTTTTTATTTTTTTAATAGGACATTTCTTGCACCAAGGTACTCCTAAGACACTGCAAATTACATGAGTTGACTGTTAATGGATAAGATACTCTTTTCATGTTAATACGCGGCTTATTTCTGTAGAATTCCTTTGAATATATTCGCATGTTTCTAAGAAAAACCGTCATTTATTGAATTACATCTAATAAGTGAGAAACTCTTTTACGCATAGAATGAGCGAAGAATAAATTGTGCAATTACATTATATGAAACGGTATTGAAAATGTGATCTTGTCTTAGATAGGATGCTGCTTGCCTTGTGACTGTCCCAGTCATAAGGCTTCTTTGCTTGGTTTTCTTAGGGCAATTTTGCCTAAATGCTGGAGTGGAGTCGCTACTTGGGAGAATAATGCAGAAAACGATAATCTGAAATGTTACGACTTTTAAACTTTGGTAATTGTGTGATAAGGGGAGCCATGCACTGAGTAGGCCTCATTTACACATTGGTACAAATGGTGCATAAATTTGGCGGTTGCCTTTTAGTACATTTTATTCTACCTATTATTCTTTAGGTGCTCATCGTGTTTCAGGCCTTTCAACAATCTTACACATCTTCCTGATTTAGGTCGAGTTGACTTTGTAATAGCGGCCGAGGGTTGTAATGACATGTACGGATCCAACTTTAAATTGAATGTGGCCGCGAAAAAGGCGTATGACGGATCAAATCCTTGTTTAAAGCGGAAAAATATCAAATGTTCTTCGCTCGCTAAATCATGCTCACTTTATTTAGACTTTAATTTACTAACCTGATTTGCAATACAGAAGAAGAGATGCCTCATTCGGTATTTGTTTGGTGAAAAGAAGCAGAAATTTCGATATTTTTCACCGGCATTTGCGGGGTGGATGTAGGAGTTTTCAACGATAAGGGTTCCCCAAGGGAAGATTTCCCTACATGTACCAAGTGACCAACGAATGAGTGCTCTGAAGCGAATAAACTGTATCGCACTCAAAAAAGGGGGAACCAGGCAAAAATAATTTTACCCCTTATAAATTAGACCCCTAATTCACAATTATTTAAGAAAAATACACCAATTGGGTATTGAGTTTTCAGATAAACTAAACCTACACATTGCACTAAATGATCATTGAATTAATGGGTGAAAGGTAGTTATAAACTTTTACCCTCGAAAGGGCGCATAGCTTAAGAGCTGAGCGGGTTAGATGAAACACAAAGGCTGCCACTGAGAGCTAGAATTAGTGTGACAAGGCGCAAAAAATACCGAATAGAGAATGAAAAAGGCTTGCAAGGCTCTGCAATAAATAACCCCTCGACACGTTGAAATATAAATGATTACCTTGCCCAACATTACCGTAAAATGATAATGAATAGAATACAATTATTGATAATAGAAAAAGATTTTTAGCTACAAATACAAAAATAGGAAAATTTCTGTATATCAGAAGCTCTATTTTTCGAGAGTGGAATTATTTTTGTCTTTATTAGGCACAGATTTTTTCCTACAAAAATTGAGTCCGAAAATATATTTCAAGCCTCATATCTTCAATTTCTCTCAACTAACATTGATTAAAGTTCGGATGAATGGGATATATGCGCTCCATCACTCAAAGTTACCATGGTGACTTCACTATATTTCCATGCTACCAATCCCGTCTTCCACAGAAGTCATTCTTAGAATAGCTGGAATGAAAGCTGCCTCTCATGTGAACGAGGTTTTTATTATCCATTTATAGATGTGGAGGTGTCATCACCTTGGCTGCACAAAATCCTTCCATGGCAAGCACAAATAGAGCCAGGTCAGCTTTGGTAAGCACCAAAGATATTCTTTTAATCGGGCATATTCGGTTGCGCAGTCACATGGAAATTAACTAGCTATGCTGTTCAAAATATTTGGTGGCACTACCATGGTGGCGTCGTGGTAAGGCGCTCTCAGACAATCCTTGCAACCAATTTTTACAGTGTATTCAAAGCCGTCTGTTGGAAACTGTTTTTGCTACAGCATTCAACATTGACTAGAAATAACCCAAAACTTGACTCTGCAGATAAACTTCGCTCATTTAGAAAGTGGCACTTGCTGTAAACACCATTGGCACGTGAAATGGGCGAGTTTGTAGAGCTCAATGGCATGTCCAATATGTGAAGCTATATAACTTAGTAGCACGTGCAACAGGCATTACAATATACCCCAGTGGCAAGTCCGATGGACGATGCTGTAAAGCCTACTGGTAAGTCTTAAAGGCGATGCTATAGATCTAATTGGCAATACAATTAACGATTCTCCAGACCCTAGAGCAACTTCCAATGGGCAATGTTGTAGACTCCATAGGCACGTCCACTGGTCGATGGTAGAGATTAGAGGGGATTACTTCATTGGCTAAGATATAAACTCCAGTAGCACATCAAAAAGGCGATGCTGTAGGCTCAGTAGCAAGTACAATAACTGATGACTTAGACCCTGCAGGTAGGTCAAATAGGCTTTGATGTGTAGCCAGTAGGGGGTCCAATAGGCGATGCTCTAGGCCCAGGTTTTAGGTAAAATGATCCTGGCTTTAGAACCCAGTGTCACATTTAATGGGCGATGCTTTATGTCCCAGTGGCACGATTAATAGGCAAAGATGCTGACACCATGGGTTCGTTTAATTGACGATGCTGTATATCCAAGTGGTATGTCCAAGGGGAGATTATGTACACCTCTCTTAAATAATAAAATCAATGGTGTAGACCCCATTAGTAAGTCCATTGGATAATGCAATAGACTACTTTGGCACGTCCAATTGTTGATGCAATAGACTCCATTAGCAGGTTCAATCAGCGTTGCTGTAGACTCTAGTGGCATGTCCAGTGGGATAAAATGTAGACCCATCTCGCACGCCGAAATGCGTTTTAGTAGACTTCATTACCAGATAAGATCTGCTATGATAACTACACCAGTGCCAGCCTCATTGGGCATAAGTTAGACTCCAGTGCCAACACCAATCAGCAATTTTGCAGATCCCTGTAGCACGTCTAATGATCACTTCTGGAGACCATTGTGGCATGTCTAAGTAACGATGCTGTAAACTTAATTAACATCTCCTATAGGCGATACTTTTGACGCCAGTTTTATGCCTTGTGGGTGATTCTGTAAATTACATTGGTACGTCAAATTATCGATGCTGTAGATCTTAGTTACATGTGCAATAGACAATGTGTACAACCATTAGGGCGTCTAATGAGCGATAATGTGAACACCATTAGTACATCCAATTGTTGATTCTGTAGACCCCAATGATCCGTCCATTGGGTGGTGATGTATACATAACTAGCATGTTTAATGGCTGATGGCTTAAACCAAATTGGCAAGTCCAATGCAAGATTTGATAGACCTCGGTAGCACATCCAATGGGCGACGTTGTATACAGATCTGGTACGTACAAACGGAGACAGTGTAAAATTAAATGTCAAATCTAATATACTCCAGCATGACTTTTAATGGACGAGTTTGTATACCCCAGTAGCAATTCCAATGACCGATGCGCTTTAGATTTCTGTGTCACTTCCAATGATGTAGTCATCAGTGGAATGTTAAATTGGTGCTTGATTAGATCCCATTGCTTGGGTAATGGGCGATTGTGTAAGCCTCAGTGCCAGGCCAAATTACGAGGCAATAGATATCATTGTTAACTCTAATGGACAATGACTCAGGACCCAATGGCACGTCTTATAGGCGATCCTGTAGCCCCAGTAGGATGTATAAGATTCGCTGCTGTATATTTTAATGGTGCGTGCAATAGTGATGCTGGAAACTCTAGTGGAACGTCAAATAGGCGAAGTAGTAGAACCTAGTGGCACAACAGTGGGCAATGATGTACTACTGTGGTGCGACGTTCAAACATAGATACTGTAGACCTAATAACCTAATACCAAGTGGAGTGGATGGTACTATAGAGCCAAGGCACGTCAAATGATCAGTACTGTTGACTCTAATTTCACGTGTAATGGGCGAAAGTGTAGACCCAGATAGCAAGGCCATTGAACGATTCGCTAGCGCCAGCATAACGTTTGATAGGTGATATTGTTTACCGTGATAGCATCTCAAATGTGCGATGCTCCAGACTCCAGTGGCAGGTGAAATAGGCGAAAATTTAGGTTTTATTAGCATGTCCAATGAACGATACCATAGAATCCAATGTCATCCACAATGGGCGATTATCTAGACCCAACTGATATATCCAATAGGCGATTCTGTAGACCCCAGTTGCAGGTCCAATGTACGATGCCCTATAGGCATGTCCAATAGGCAATAATTTTGAGCCTAGAGGCACGTACAATTGGCAATTCTTTCGACTCAGTTTCCAAACATTGTTTTTGACAACAAATAACGAGGGATAATACGAGAAACTAGTTATGATACAAGGCTCCTAATTGACACTGAATTTTAGGAGATTTCTGAGCAACAAAAAACAAAACGACCGACGAGCTTCCAGATGAGTAAAATATTAAAAATAATGAACCTTCTACCACATCCAATTCATCTTATCCTCCCTCTCCACCTTCCACGTAGCTCTTCCTTATTGTCGTGTCAATCACTCGAGTTCGAGCTTGTTTGTATTGATTAAGATGAAGAACGGAGAGGCCTGTTGCGTGTATTTGGTTAAATGTACTTGATAGGTAAATTTAAAGACACCCAGTCTTTAAAAAATCAGCCAGCTGATTCTAGAGGCAAGGGAGCCAAGAGGACTAGGAGTGGAAGACATGGTGTTGCCGTCGTTCGCCTTCACATCGGTTAGTTTATAATAACTTCATAAGGATTATTTTTTCAATCATTAAATAGACTTAGAAGTTATTTATATTATTTAAATAGGTTTAATCCTCATTATACTAGTGTCCATATATCATTAATGGTTACCAATAAAATGCGCAAACTGAAAATCGTGATGCAAATCGGAACTTGTGAACAGTGCGACATCCTTAAAATCTAATTCGTGTCTTAATGAAACAAGAAAATAAGGAATGAATTCCTGCTGTATTATTTAACCACCCCTTATGGAAAGTGGGAGGATGAGGGGGGCATATTTCTACATTGAATTACCTTGATTCCGTACAAATTTGTTTAAACGGCCTTAAATGCAGCCCCTGGAAGTATTTAGCGATGATTAGATTTGTTGTATATATTTTGTTTATCGCTAATTTATAGAACACTGGTGTTTTCCATGTAGACATTTTATTTCTTCTGTTGCCTAGTTCATCCTTATTCTTCATCTGCCTAGGCTCCACTGACTCTTGACCTCTCTGGTTTCACATCATTCTTCGCCTGTTTGATTTCCCCTCATTTACTATATACCTAGTTTCCACTAACTCCAATGTATCTCGTTTCCCCTCCTTCATTATCTCTCTGTTTCTCCCTTATTTTAATTAATCCAAATTTAACTAAATCTTCATCTACCTGTTTTTCCCCTTTTTTTGATCTGGCCAATATTCCCGAAGAGGACCCTCACTCCTTTCAACAAAGTATATAATTAAAAAATCTAGATAAAGATAGTTGAGTAGAGGATATTTTTAATGTGATTGGAATTAAATAATAATATACCTATTTTTTGGAGTTCTTCAAGGAAACAGATCTTCATGGAGCGCCTATCTCCAACCTAAGAAAATCTTTGGTAGTAGGAGGAGTCTTCGAGGCACGCTTGAAGGTGCCAGGGGTGAAAAGGGCGGGTATAAGAGCAAGTACATCATTCCACAGTCTAGGAGCACACCTCAAGTAAAGCAGAATTAATTATGACGGGCAAAGGAGTGCGAGAAACAACATTTAAAGTGGCAGATACAAAGTACAGGGTTTTCAAGTCACTTTGAAAGCTCATTAAGGAAGACAGGTAAGAAGGAGCTGGGCTAATTAAGCTTTTATATTTAAGAAGGATAATTTTGACGGGGATTCTTTATTAAATTGGTAGATGACGGAGTAAAGAGTTCGCACGAGAGCCCCCATGATGACTCCAGGTGAGGAGGGGGCTTCAAAGTTTGAACAACGGGAGGGTGTCGAAGTGTGGGAAGCGCATGATCTAGGGAGAAGGGAGTCAGAGTCATCAAAAAGGGGAGTTATAAAAGGGTATGTGGCAATCTCGAATGTATTGTGGTAAAAGTGGGAGCAAAATTAGTTGAAACTTACTTAACTTAGGCTCCAACGCTCCAAGGCTGGGCTACATGTTCGTAATTAAGGAGATGAGGGGGTAGTGTTAGGTTGAGTGAGGCTTTGGCAGTATATAAGAATGTTTATTCTGTGTTTGCATTCTTAAAATATAGTGGAATGGTCTGTTGAGTATAGTGGAGTGGCCTGTGGTGTATAGTGGAGTCGCCTTTGCAGTATAGTGGATTAATCGGTGGAGTATAATTGAGTGACTTGTGGAGAATAATGGAGTGACCGGTGGTGTATAATGGAGTTGCCTGTGGGGTAGATTGTAGTGGCCTATGAGTATGAAAACCGTTACTGTTGATTGGTTAGCTGAGGCAGTTATGCAGTTTTGTGTGAGCCAGTGTTCTAGCATTTATATACATATGTTGTTGAATTATCCGTTGTTATTAATATGTGTTTATATATGGGAGGTGGTATCAGTGAATGGAATGGAGTTGTGTACTAAAGTTATGAGTCCGTGGTCTCTGCGGGTGGTATCTAGTCTAAGAATGGGGTCTTGGTGGAAAGGGCAATAACTTTTCTGTAGAGTCAGGTTTGGTCTTTGAATGAGTGCTATATGGATTCTGTGTTTGCGTGGAAATCTACAGTTTAGCATGTTAGTGGAAGATAAAACGAATATTAAGTTGTAGGAAGTTAAGGGTGCGTTGTTCTGTAGGCTTAATATATGTGGGTGTTGGGGTTGTATGTGATCTTCTAGTGTAAGTCCAGCTTGTGCTGCAGTGATATATGGATGTGAGGTAGGAGCAGAATGTGTGCGTTCATTTTTTTGACAATTTAAAAAGCTCAGGATTCCTATGGATTTTGTGGTGACAGAGGTGGCATGAGAAGGAGGGTGGACCAGGGTTAAGTTTTACGATCCCAGAAATTTCTAGGTAAGGGGGAGAGCTGGTTCATCCTCACTCATAGTAAGAAAAACTTAGAGGAATGAGAGAGGAAGAGTGTTTTGGAAGCTGGGTAGAAGCCCGTTAGACCGGATCCAAAGATCGAGAAACAGCCAGAGGGCCAGTGCAGGTAATGGATTAATGCCTTTGAACTCAATATTAGCTGAGTTTTCCTTCTTCGAGTCGCTTGTTTTTCGTTCCAGCTTCTTCAAACAGGTGACAAATGACAGTCCATCCACGAGGAAGCAACATCTGAAGGGCTCTGGCTAAGATGACGTAGGAAGCAAAGAAAAGATTCGTAGACATTAGTAACAAAGGAAGCTTTTGTTAAGACTCCTTACCAAATTTAAGTTGATTTGAAATTAATTTAATTCATACTGTATTTGGTACAGTAGGATTGCTTGTTTGGTTTTATAGGTACGTTCTCGTTTTTTTTGCATTTATTCACGCTCATTATGATTCAACTAGGGCCGGGTCATTTGTGTACAACCTGTATAAAAGCGTCTTTCCCTTGTATAACGAATTAATCTTGAGGTTCCGTGAATCAGCTCGTTTTCCTCTACAATTCTAGGCTATTTCGATTAAGCTTCTAATGGCATTGAGGTTACCTTCAAATACCTTAATTTTACTTCCCAATTGATTATAGTTTTAATTCATTATGTACCAATTTTTTTCTTTTCCATCTCTACGGAAATACAGTCTGTATTTATCTCTTATTTAATAACAAAGTCCTTTAGACTAGTTTTGAACGAGGTAGGAGTTTTCACGATCGCTTAGTCACGGGGGAGCAAGTGATTCTAAACTGGTTTCGACTCTGAAAGGTGAGGTATGTGAGGGCCCACAGATATTTTCGAGACAGAAGTTAATGACGTGCAATTCTTTCGGGCTGAATTTCAACTTCAGTATCGAATCTCGAGCGATGTGTGGATTTCCCTTCCCAGCCGGGAGTTACCATTAACCAGAACCCCATACACAAGCCAGGTAAGAAATGGAAAGCCTATCACCAGGCAGACTTGACAAAATACAAAGAAGTTTGAATGGAATATGAACCAAGGACTTTCATCGAAGCGACTATAGAAGAAATTGATGAGGGAATTAGAGAAATTAGGAGTAGGGTGATTAGAGCATACATAAAAGCAGTTCCAAAAAGAGCCTTTAGAACCATCCAAAACTTTAAATGGTCACAGGAAATGATAAATAAAAATACGGGAATAAGACTTATCTCTGAAAAAATTCGGAGGGAAGGAATTAGTAGAGACCTATACAACCAACTTAGAATAAATAAAAGAGAATTACCGCAAATGATAAGTAAACGATAAGGAACAAGAATATTGGAAAGACCAGGTCAGGAAGTTAGATGCCGAAGAATCCCCCCAAAGAAATTTTAGAAATATGTAAGTAAATAGAATGAAGAAAAAACCTGAAAAGAAGAAGATCAAGTTAAAGATGAGAGAGACACACTAATTGATGACGAAAGCGAGATAGAAATAGTCTCAAAGAATACTGGAGAAACGTTTTTAGAATCAGCTAAATAGAAAATGAAAATTTCGACACTGATTTTTAGAACGTAATTGTTGAAGAACTCAACCAGACAACGACTAGGAGTCAACACTATGATTCGGTTGACATAACGAGAAAAAACAATGAAGGAAATAATGCTACATTATCTGTACAAGAACTAAAAGATAGCATAAACAGCTTCAAACAAAAGGCGCCGGGAGTCTCAGAACTCACAAAGAGAAACTTCACAGAAGCAACCAATAACATCTTAGAGGGATTGAAGAGCCTATTCAATGTCTGCCTTAATACAGGCTACTTACTAACTTAAAGACCTAAAAGTAGTAAAAATGATTTTTATCCCAAAGCAAGGAAACTCTCCACACATAGTTGAAAACTATATACCAATATCAAAGCTTGACTTCATCGGGAAAGTATATGAAAAGATTCTAAAGAAGAAACTCGATCAACATCTGGTGGAAAACGGCCTGTACAACGAGAGCCAATTCGGATTCCAGACAAATGGAGCACGGATATGGCGCTCTGTTTACTTATGGAGAAAATAGCCAAGGTCAAAGGCGAAAAGAGGAGTTTGACCCTAGTATGTAGAGACGTGTCTAAAGCGTTCGATAAAGTATGGCTGAAAGGCGTACAATATAAGGTACTTCGGCTCGGATTGAGCAGTCAGCTGGAAAGGTTGCTATGCAAATATGTAGCTGATAGATACGCGTATATAAACATGTGTAATAACCAAGGAGAACCCTTTAAACTGGAGACTGGAGTTCCCCTGGGCGGTTTCCTGAGTCCGTTATTATACGTTGTATATACAGCAGACATCCCCCCTCCTATGATGGAGGGATGTATGTACATACAATTTTCGGATGATATCACCCAACTTGTGTTGTCTCCATACAGGCACGCTCAAATTTTAAGCAAGAGCGACGGCTGATTGCTGGAGTTCGTACGTATGGGTTGTTTACGTACGTCAAAACTCCTCGATTACGTTTTATCTCTAAGAGTGCTATATATTTAATTTTTATTGTGATTATTATCTGATTATTTCTTCTTTAAACTTTAAGAGTTCCTAGTGCCTTGCTTAGCGTTTCGAAGGTTGAATACCAAAATTAAAAAAAAAACACCTAAAACTTTAATTAAAAAAAAAACATGAACCAACGAAATTTGACACCTTAAATACCCAAAAATGAATTCAATAAATTTAAGTTAGGCTTTCTAAAATGACATACTTGGAATTATAGTGATGGTTGACCCACAGCTCACTTTAATATAAAAAAATGTTAACGGACTTTACTGAAAAGGATACCGGGGTTCAAATGCCTTTGTAGCTTCGGACTAGAATCAGAGTTAAGTCTGACCTTGAACTCTATGGTTACGTCACCTCAAGAATGTTGTTGCCTGGATGACGTGTGACGCTTGTTCAGATGTGTTCTTACATGAGAAATAGCTTTAAAGCCACAGCGGACTTTGGCGCGTGTGGCAGATAGGGAGCCACACGCCTTCGGTCGGAAATTATATCACCATGGGACAGTGAAAGAATGTTCCTTTCTTCTCTTCGGATTACACTGGGGAATAATTCGAACTGGCGAGCGACGAGTCAATGCTTAAATCCTTTGACTCAGGGGAGTGCTGGAGGAAGTTCAATCGGGGTTCTTCCTCAAGTGCGAGGACTATCTGTGTGCTTTGGGATACACCAAGATAGGGGGGTTCTCTGAGAAGAGTGAGTTGAACTTGCCTTTTAAATCAAGTTAATTAAAGTTCGGTGTGAAAACCAGGAACTGGCTCGAGAATGAGCTTCTACTTAGTTCCGGTATTCCTCAAGGACGAGGACTATCTCGGTGCTTTTGGATACACTAGGATAGAGGTGTTTCTCTGACGAAGGTAAGTTGAATTTGATTATTAAATCAAGCTTACTTAAAGTTCGGTGTGATCAGCAGGAACTAGCTCGAGGATGAGCTCCTTCTTATTCCCTTCGGATGGTAGCCCGGCCTCTTGCCTAGTATTTTCTCGCCTTGCTGACGAACGTAATCTACCGCGTGTTTCCAAAGATATTTGCTTTTATACGTCGTCACCCCACTGGGGTAGGGACAGTAGGGAGGGGGGCATGCCTCATGAATTCTCGTCCTCCAACGATTTCTCTCGTGACGTCGTACGTCTGGTTCTGAGGGACCTTCTGGCTTTAGGGAGACGCTCCTCCAATTTCGCAGCTGAGGGGAAATTGAATAGCCGCTCTTAGTGGAAATCTTGCTGTTTTAACTGTTCAGCTTCTTTTGAGATGAGAGCGAGACGAAGGTGGTTAAGTGGTAGGGCTACGGCGTCTACAATAGGAGGACGCTGTGGTTAACGACAAGCGGCTCACTTGGAAGGGTGAGAGTATCTATTCTCTCACAACTAGGTTTGACAATAACGAAATCCAGTTACACGAGACACGTATCCGAGAGAATACAGAAAGGGAAGAGAGGACTAGTACTCCTGTATAAAATAAGAAATTTAAGTCAAGAGAATAGAAAGAAGCTTAACAAAGCGGTTATCCAACCAACACTGAGCTATCCAACAATCGCAATGTCTACATTGTCACAAACTAAACTGCTCGAACTACAAAGAGTCCAGAACAAAGCAATGTACCTAGTGACAAATACAAGATATGCAGACAGGAGAAGGATAGAATAACTATACCGAGAAGCCAACGTTAAGCCCTTAAACAGGATAATCATGAAGAGAGCAAAAGGAGACATCGAGAGGATCCATGACGAAATTGGAGACGAACTTTCAGCTCAAATTAACATAGGAGTAGACTGGAGGCTTCATCGACTCTTTCAAAGCAGGGCGAGTATCGGAAATGAGGACGAAGAAGAAGAAGACATCTACACGTAGCGGGAAGTATACATCATCGGATTTGACAACAGATAAAGAGATACAGCAAAACGACGAAGGAAAGAGTAACAAAAACCTTTGAAGAAGAGCAAATGTGAAATCGAAAGATAAAAGGGAAACCATTCATGCAAGAATAGTCAGTTAGAATACAACATAACAAGCGAGAAAAGCAAAGAATTTTGCTTAGAAACAAACACAGACTAATAACGGTTTGAAGGCCAACTATAATTACTAGGTAACCTAAACGGAAAGCACGAACACCTGAATCTCAGGTACTTCCTCTCTACCTATAATCCCAACTTTTAACTAATTAAAATAGACAGAGATTAGCTTGAACTCCAAGCATCTTGAGGCTCACCGCAGACCCCTAAATTCTCTTCAACTATAAGTACTAGGTAACAAAAACGGAAACCCAAAACACCTGGATCTTAGGTACCTCCTTTATAATTATAATCCCAACTTTTAACTAATTAAAATGGACAGAGATTATCTTGACCTCCAAGCATCTTGCATCTAACCGCAGAACTCTAACTTCTTTCCATTTTTCACTAAATCTTGGTTACTGTCTTCCTTAACGGGCTATATAAATATACGTGGGTTTGTGCTACACATCGTGATGTTAGGACCGCGTTTTAGATGTAGGGTCAAGAATACTTAGGTCATCTGTTTGATCCTCTACTTGTTTCTTGCTGTACTATCGCTCCCTTTCCTCTTACTCTTTTGTCCTCCTTCTCCTCTTTTCCCTATTACCCTCTTATCAGTGCCGCAAGGCATAAGGAGTGGGGAAGGGGGGAATAGGAGGAGTCTGGGCTCTCTTGCCCCCTCTTCTCACTTCTGGCTCCGAAAGTGGGCCAGAAGAGAGGAGATGGGGCGGGATAGCTTTGGACGCACTAGCCTTTAACACTCTTTCATACATTTTCTTCTATTCCATTCTATTCTGACTATTTGTCGCCCCGATCTAGTTCTCTGGCAAAGGATGCAAGGGAATATCAAGTTTGAAAACGTGCTTCTTTTAATAGCGGTCAACTCGGGGACACCGAGATATCGGGCGTATGGTTTCCGGCTGAAGTTGCAAGTTAATTGCCGGTTTCTTCATTTGAATGATGACGGCAACGGCCATCTGCAATCTTCTGGGATTTTGGAGTCTCAGGAGGATGGAGATGTCCTGATTCAGTTTTTCACTGGTTAGGGTACTGCCATGCTATTGGGTGTGTTGTTTAATCTCGATATCTTGAAGGTGAGCTGTTAGTGGCCTTCACAGGTTTGTGGAGGTCACGCCGATGTACTCTGAATTTCGTTGTTGGCAGTCACCAACTTTGCACGAATATTCGTACACGATGTTAGTCTCCTGGAGTTCGCTCGTTGGAGGGAAACAGATGTTCTTCATGATGCAATTCCTTGTTTTCTTGGTCTTGTAGTATATAATTAGATTAATATCCGTATTAGGGTATATATACGAGTACACACACACACACATATATATATATATATATATATATATATATATATATATATATATATATTGCATGAAAGACTCGACGTATAGGTGAGAATGGATGGGGAGAAAGAAAAGTCCAGACACTGCACAGAGCTCTTTATTGACGTTTCGCCTCTTGGCTTCCTCTTGGCTTCCATTCTGAGGAAGCCAAGAGGCGAAACGTCAATAAAGAGCTCTGTGCAGTGTCTGGACTTTTCTTTCTCCCCATCCATTCTCACATATATATATATATATATATATATATATATATATATATATATATATATATATATATATTAACAGTATGAGGTCAAATAGCGACGGCAACATGCACTTCTGTACCCACGTGGATGATGTAGCAGAATGAGGTCAAATGGTGGTCACGTGCCTTTCTGTACACAGGTGGATCCGGAGATTACCGCATGGAGCTGGGAAAGCATGGCTGAACCTGAGCAAGGAGGCGGCCGACGCCGTTATCACACGCCCCAGATGTGTTCACCTAGGGACTGATGTAATCGTCCCCCACGGTCACCTCTCCGCTAGCATTCTTGCTTTCAGCTCGAAGATTGAAATCCGTTAGACATTCCAACGAACGTTATTACGATTTTCCCTTCCCTCGAAGGAGTCGCCGACTTTTCCCCAAATTCGCGCGGACGTCTGAGCTCACCAGGCGCCTATATAACCCTTCTACTGAGTTGAAAGAGCAGCACTGTTAGATTTCCACTTACTCCGATGAACAAGCTAAAGGACGCTCTCCCCCTCCCCCCCCCCTTAGCAGCGATTTAGATTCAAGTTGAAGGCTAAATCGATCCGTGAACTCTGCCCTAGTAAATCGGCAAGCTTCGACATCAGTGAACTCTGCCACAACCAATCGGCAAGGAATGACAAGAATTTCCAATTCCAAAGGAGTCAAGTGCTCCCTCATCTGGAGCAAGAGGTAAACCAACTTCTTCCGCAGCATTGACCGTACCCCAACTAGCCCCTTTTCGGCAACTAACTCGTAAAGTAATCGTAACCGTTGCCGCCTGGAGATTGATCTGAATCTGGCTTTCCCAATTGCTCAATTATTTGTGTGAAATTCCCAGTTTAAAATCCCCCTTTAAATCACCACGATGAATCTGACCCTTTTAATCCCTTAGTTAATCTACCTGTTTGCGTGTGGTTCTTTAACTCCTTAATTAACCTACCTGATCGCGTGTGGTTCGTTAACCCCGACTTGGCAACCATTCCCTTTAAACCAAATTGCTATGTAAATATAACTATTATTTTGTTGTTAGTAAAGTTTTTTTTTCGTTATTGTCTTTCTTTTGCAACCCCAGCGCGTAACAGCTACCTGTTAATCTTTGACCAACTTATACTCTGAAATATTTGTTTAAAAGGACCCCCGCAAAGTTAATAATAGACCATCCCCACTGGACTCATAACAATTTACCTTTTCACTATCGGTCTTCAACCTACTTCGGCCCGAAGCCCCAAAGTAGCTAAGTATATATAAATATATATATATGTGTGTGTGTGTGGGTATGTGATTGTAGTGTACATATCACTTAGTTACTTGTTCCTAATTACACATGCGTCTCTGAAAACATTTTTTTATGAATGCAAGTACACAGATTTGTCAATTTGGCACATCTCCCATGAATTGGTAAACTCTGGCAAAAAGTAATACAGCTTTAATTATGGTGTACTAATCTTTTCCCTAAACTCTATTGTCTTGAAAAACTTATAACAAAATGATTTACACTTTACGGGCAAATTTATTTAATATCTATTGCGCTTCGACATCATATCATATTATATTTATTTGCCTTTTTATTTCTCTCGTTCTACTAATTTGAATATGTTATCATCCCCTATAGCAACTAGAAACCCGAAGCTTGAAATCGGCCACATATTCATTTTTGTGACATGTAGACTGCCTAATACCAAAGGCTGAGCAACATCTGGGCATAGCGCATTTCTCTGATAAGTTTAGTATCTTCCTAATGACAATTTAAGCCCAAATTCCGTCTTGTCGCATTAGTTTGTCCTTATCTCTGCTTATTGCGAAGTATAATTGCCCTAGAGGGCGATAGCGCCAGCGCTATGGGCTATAAATAATGCGGCTAGAAACCCATATTTCATTTGAATGAGAATGTCGCACGGAAGCAAAAGATTTGGTGTGGCCAGGAGGGGGCAGAAAGTCAGGGAGAAGAAAATAAGATTAATGTAAGCCAGAAGTTTCCATAAAATTCCATTCAATCCCTTGCCTTTAGGAAGATGGGCCAATACGCTTGGGGTATTTAGATGTCCACATGGGAAAGGGAGAAACAATTAGGCGTTAAAATACAATTTGTTTTGTAAATTAATAAGAGAAATACTGCTTTCCAAAGGATTTTATGAATTAAAAGTCACAATTCGTAAAAAAGTGTGTGCCAAAATAATGTATCTAGTTTCCCACTAAAAGGAGAAGAATATTCTAATATAATTTTATGGTAATTGATACCAATTCAACAATATAACTTCATTCTTGCGCCTCAACAACTGGCAACCGATGTAAAAGGTTCACTCAGATGCGAAATGTATGGGTTTTGTTTATTTTTACTTTCATCAATACACTCGAAATGTATAAACTTTCACTAATCTAAGCATGTAGCGAAAACATAGGACAATAGGTACCTCTGTATACATGTGACTCAGCCGGAAAAATCTCTAAGGCCATTTACGCGCAACTGTTCGACCTCACTCATTCCTAGTTTAGATTTATACTAAATCTCCACAAGTTGTGGTCGGCACGCATCAAAAAAATAAAAACCGAATACTATCACTGCTTTTAAAGGATTATTATGCTAAAATCTACCTATCCTTATATACACATCATTGACCCTCAAGGGCGATGGGGCCTCTACATTTTTGAATCTTTGAAATTTGATCAATTTTGTTTGTAGATATAAAATTACGCTTTACGAAAAAAACATGTGACTCGCACCCATAACTTTAATCCTTTTCTTCATCTTAATATTCCTGGTATTAAAAGAAACTTCGTCCTTGTAGGATCTCATAGCAACCCAGCTAATTAACATAATTTGAAGCTTTTTCAGTGGCAAATTTTGTGTTTCGAAGAATTGGGAGCAATCAGATAAATGTTGTTTTCGGCCGATTTTTGGAAATATCGAAAAATTCTGACATAATTATTAGAACATCCAGAACAGCCTTTGATTTTTTTTTATCTCTTATTCAAATTCTATTTCTTTCTTATATTACCTTTGGAATTGTTGCCATTTGAGCATAACGTTTCTCCTTAATAGGAATATTTACTTGATGAAAAATGAAATTAATTTAAGCAGTAAAAGCCAATAAGTAGAAATAATAAATATATATTGTTCTAACGCTTTTGCTCAATTGCAGAGAACTACCAATCCTCCTGTTTGAGCAAAACGACTTTCAACACTATGTGTAATTAATAGCGGTGCATCGAATTATATTTACTTAATGCGGAGAGAATTTGGGGATCATACTATACTTTCTCTCTCAAGATCCTTTCGAAATTCCGATTAAGAAAGTCTTTGCCTATGTAAATTTTGACATTATTAATAATATTATTAATTTTCAAGGCAAACTTTTAAATATACTTCGTGATCAAAATTATAGTCTGCCGTAAAAAATAAAGGCAAGAAGCGAATTGATATCTCACGTTTGGAATCAACATTTGTATGCAAATAGGCGTCAAATTCTCGAAGGATTTTCGGATGTTCAAGGATGAGAGACGGGTAATCCATTGAGGGGAGGCCTGCTTCAGCGACATATATGAATCGAATATCGATTAGATTGGGCGTTTGGACAGATGTCACTGTCTTCTCGCTAAATCAAAAATAAAACAAGGACTCTCTTGGAGATTAAAAACGACAAAAAAAATCGAAATTTGCCCAGTATTCTATTCTTTTATCAGCATGTCCAGGGAAGAGTAGCGATTAAGTTCAAGTAGTCTTTAGAGCAATGGGGGGGGGTTTATCATCAAATTATTACTTTATTATTAACCACGATTAGGCTAATTTTTATACAATGGCTAAGAACTATTAGGAAATTATCCTGCTGAAAATTTGAGATATTTTTACTGAATATATTTTTTTTTAAGTAATTAATGGCATTTTTTGCCGAAAAATTGAAAACCAACTCTACAAGAAATGGCTTAATTAGAATAAGTGAAAATATTTTATAGATCATAAACCAAATGCCCACAACTATTCTAAAATTGCCCGTATTTCAAATAGGATTCTCTATCAGGTGAATACTAGTGTTTATGTGTACGAATATTATGCATCTTGGTTTTTATGTCAACTTTTGTACACGAATATATGGATGATCGTATTAATGAATCCAATAAATGACCTTAGCGCTCTCTGAATACAACCCAGTTTTAATAATTAAGAGTAAAATGTGGAGGAACTAGGAGGGGCGAAAGTCAAAAGTTGAAAAGTGCAAATGTGAACGATCCCTACCACGGATTGATTTGGAAAAGTTCTTTAATGTGTTTCGATCCCTCGTCAAGAAATTCATATTTTAGATTCGGTTGTATTATTAGGGAAGTCTCGCGTCTCTTCCTTTATAGGCCCTAATTGATTTTGATGAAAAAGCAATTCTTTCGGAAAATCGTGAAAACGGAGAAAATTATACTTCCTTATCTTCACTTTTGTTAACGAGATATTAAATAAAATATACCTATTTTTAAAATTCTTCTAACTTTGAGATTATTAACTGCTAAAATTTTAAAACTCAGGCATAGTTATATGAAGAGTGTGGTAAATTTCCTCCCTTAGCTTCAATAATTTCTCACTATTAGTCGTAACTTTAGAATATTTTGCCAAGAGTAGTCGAGCAGTATAATTCTTTTATCCTTAGCCACGCTTTGCTGCCTTGATTTTCATACAGTGAGCCGATTTCCTAACTGTTTTTTGGGAACACTGCACTTGTTGATGAGCAAATATTAATAGTGTATCATGCCTTTGGCCTACAAATATAAAGAGCACTGAACATTAATGGTACGGCGGTGAGATCACATAGGTTCTAAATACTTTCTTGTATCTTAAACGGGCCTCTCTCACTACTTAATCAATGGTTCATTTTTATTAGTTAACACACCATTCATGTCGATTTGTGTGAAACACATTGGCACAACCTTATATATATTTTCGTGATTCAGTAATACATATATATATATATATATATATATATATATATATATATATATATATATATATATATATATATATATATATATGTATTACTGAATCACGAAAATATGGAACGAGATGAATATATAAATAAAGTCAACACCACGAAGGAAAATGAAACTCGGGAGATCTGCGAGGCCTTTTGACTCATCGTCCTTTACAAAGCAGATCTCACGTGTTTCATTTTCCTTCGTGACTGTTGACTTTATATATATATATATATATATATATATATATATATATATATATATATATATATATATAAAGGTTGTCTTCTTCATTTTCATGCTATTCCTTGAAAATGAACTTGCAAATATAATTCGAAAGTGCTTGGATTCTTCTTTTCATTTTCCTGTAGGTTAATTTACATATATACAGCCTTGGCCAAAAGTATTAGGCCACCCCAGTGTTTCTGGTTTCTGCTATCTCAATGTTAATGAAACTCGTGCCCATGGTGGTTTATGGTATATTTGACAATATACATTAGATTTGATATGTGGTTGACCCTCCTTTAGCTCTAATTACCGCTTTTATATGGTTAGGCATAGAATCAACTGGTTTTTTTCAGGTGCTAGACGAAATCTTCCTCGATTCTTCTTTAAGTTTTTGGTACAAATGCTCTTTATTTTTAATTGTTGTATCCTTTGTAGCTTTACCAAGAGTTCCCCATAGGTGTTTGATCGGATTTAGATCGGGGCTTTGAGCTGGCCAGTCCATGGGAACAATACACTGTGACTCAAACCATTGACAAGTATTCTTAGCTGCATGACATGGAGCGTTGTCCTGTTCAAAGATAAGACTGTTTTTCGACACTCTTGGATGTAATTTAGCAATTGATGGCTCTAAAACATCCGATCACATGGAAACATAAATAGCTGAATTTATCCTTCCCTGACATAAAAAAGATTTCTCCGGGTCCTGTGGCAGACATGCAGGCCCACAACATGATAGAACCACACCTATGTTTTACGGTTGGTAACAGACATTTAGCCTAAAATGCTTCCCCAACTCTGCGACGAACGAAAGTTGCACCACATGTGCCAAAAGCCTGAGTAAAAAACATGAACGATAATATTATCCTTATGTTGGATATTTCTTATATATTTTAGTAAAAAAACACAGATATTTGGAGTTTATATGTTGATTGAATACTTGTACTATCTTACATCATAGTTACTTTCATCAGACCATATGACTTTCGACCATTGCTCACTGGTCCAATTTGAGTTGTTTTTGGCCAACTGAAGACGTTTATTCATATTCGCTTCAGAAATCCATGGCCTCTTCCTGGCTTTACAGCCTTTCAGACCTTACCCTACAAGCCTTCTTCTAACAGTTTTAGTTGATATTTGCGATGTACCTGCCTCGTTGAAGTCCACACAGAGCTCTGACGATGTTTTTCTCCTGCTTCTGAGCGACTGACGGATGATGGATCTGTCATAACGAGGCGTTGTAACCTTTTTTTCTATCTGTTCTTTGCATTGTCTTCACATCTTTTTATCTCTATGAAGCGCTCGAAGTCGTTTACACCACACATCGAGAACATTTCATCTTCTGAGAAATTTGCGTTTAAGACATTCCATCTTTACGATAAGCTACGATTTTACCTCACTTAACTCCCTTGTTTTAGGCATTATACTGTTTATTAACTGTATCTACAACGTATTTTAGCATAAAACACTGGGATAATCAAGGGAAAATAAGTTAATTGTGGACGTTGGTTTCACACAAAATTGGTTACATACGTACAGTACAGTATAAAAGCGGTAGTTGAAGCTAAAGGAGAGTCAACCAGATATTAAACTAATGTATATTGTGTAATATACCATAAACCACCATGTACACGTGTTTCATTAACATTGAGATAGCAGAACCCAGAAACAATAGGGTTGCCTAATACTTTTGGCCAAGGCTGTATATATATATATATATATATATATATATATATAGATAGGATTATATAATTGAAATTGGTTTAGCTCTTCGAAACTTAATTCTGAGCATGAAAATGAAAACCTGTCTGCTTGCAGCTCTTCATTTTCCTGCTGAAAATATTAATGTCATTGAGACCTAATTACTTTATTCAACCTTACCTCAAAGAATTAAAAGACGAAATATTTAGTTTCTTCTTTACGTATTTCAACCGTTGCAGTAAAAAAAGGGCTACTACTTCTCGAAGGTCTTAGAAGGTCAATATAAATTACGCTACACCGACAGTTCAACGCCATACAGCGATCGATTTCTACGTGAGCTCTTCAACCTAAGAGAAGTCTTAGCCGGCAAAGGGGAAAACGTTGAGGGAAAGTCAACTCCATCACACTCCCGCTCACCAACGGATTTTTTTCTCGAGGACGAGATTTCACCATCTACAAGTACCCCCGGACCTAAATAGGACCTTAAGTCACCCCCTGCCCCCCCCCCCGTATAAAAATACCTTTATTTCCTTGGCACGTCATTCTGATATGACGTGCTAACCCCCCCCCCATCCTTGCTCCGCCGTGATGTCTGGCTCCGTGAACGTGACTCTACACATATAGCTTCGTTGCAACTATGCCGTTCTACTTAGAAAAGGCATAATTGAAAACTCTGGGGAAAGGAGGTCTGAGGCTTACCCCGCTGCGGAACCCAGAGGAAGAAGCAACCTGGTTTGGGATTCAGTTACAAACGTGGGAAGGCATAACAACCTACCCTGCGGCACCGTCCAGGACCACAGAGGGAGACTCTTCCGTCTCTGTGAGATGTCGGACGTAACTGTTAAATAACCAAAACCCAATAACGGGGGCGGCACCCCGACTGGAGTCAGTTGATTCTGGCTTCAGTCATCATTAAGTCCGCCATGTTTTTACACCCTCTGAGGAGCCCAACCAGGTCCATAAAATCATCCATCACCCTTCACCACATTCGAGTCATGTTCACGGGGTCCTCATCGGCAGGGTGGGGGCCTTCCCATATAAAGAAAAAATCGTAAAGACCACAAAAATGGCAAACACCTCTCACCTCATACTAACGAGCACCACACAACCAGCACCCGACACAATCGACCACCACACATTGCTCACGCTAGCCTCCACCCACGACACACCAATAACCAACATAATTAAACTACGCACAGGCCACAAGCTCGTCTTCCACTCACAGGAGGACGCGCTAACTTTCCACCAAAACGCCACCACAACACTAAACACACACAACCTGCAGACGAGACTCGCTGACGGTATCATGAAACGATACCAAATACGCGTCACAAGGACCAACCCTTTGTGGTTGGCCTTCACTAACGAGGACCTTCGCTCGCACCTCCGTCAGGAGTACGGGGAGGAGGTCATCAAGGACCTGTACTTCAACAGGTCCAAAAACTGGGCAGTAATTACACTGTCCAGTGACAACACAAAAAACATGCTGCTAGACCAAGGCATCAAGGTCTGCGGCACCCTCACAAACACCACACACATAGAGGAACAACACAACATCAGACCCACACAATGCCACCGGTGCTATAAAACCAGTCACAGCACCAACACCTGCACTGCAGACCTAATCTGCTCAAAGTGCAGTGTAATGGGGCACCACTACACGACCTGCACCTCCACCATAGCCCGCTGTGCAAGCTGTGGCGGCAACCACGTCGCCGTCAACCCCAGGTGCCCTTACCTAGGCAAGGCACGCCACGACGCCGTGGAGGCCATCCGGCACCCACAACAAAACACACGCACAACCACACACCCCGCCCCCGCACCCCCTCCCCTCACCATGTCATTCGCCGCTGCTGCCAGCCCTACGCTTCGGCTTCCCCTGCTCTACCCCCGACGCACCCCCCCCCTGCAGCATCCCCCCCTACCCCAGCTCATAACACTCAGAGACCCCCACTACTACCAACACCAACACACCACACTACCACCCCCACACCACTCTACACGCCCACCCCTACCCCACTCTACACCCCCACCCCCACCCCACCCCACCCCTGCGACAACACAAAAACAAAACTACACCTGGCCACCCTGCTCTCAGCGGTGGCAAAAGACATACTAAATACACTATTCGCCTCCAACGGCATTGAGCAAATCACCTTCCCCGAGAAGGTGTTCGCTCTGATAGACGCACACACATCCAGACCTGCACTCCTTCCCACCCCGACGGGTACACACCCCTGCCCGCAGGAAACCACCGCCCCCCACTCTCACCACGCTCTCCCCGCCGTCTGTCCTGTCCCTGCACCTTCCTTAGCCACTGCTACAGCCCCCACTCACACAACCTATCCTCCTCGCGCTTCAGCCACCCCTCTATCCAAATCCCGCCTACCTCCCACTGCCCCCCCCCCTCGCGCCCATCTCAGCCTCCTCTCCCACAGCCTCCACTGTCACTCTAACCCCCTCGCAGTCCACTACACCCCGTGCCAACCCCCAAAACCCCACCCCCAAGCCCCACCCGCGTAGACAGGCACGGGACAAACAAACCCCCCTCTCTCCTAGCTCCACTCCCTCCTCGCTCCCTACTGCTTCCCCCTCCACTTCTTCTGCATCCTACCCTTCTCAACACACCCCTTCTTACTCTACTCCTTCTCACTCCCCTCCTCCTCCGCCTTCCACCCCTTCACCTAAGACTCCTTCCCCTCCAACCCCCCTTCCTTCTACTCCTTCTCCGACTCCTTCCCCTTCCCCCTCCACCACCCCTCCGCCGTCCCTACCTCCTCTCTCCCGCGAAACCCCTCCTCTCATAATATGTACCTCCCCAACCATTTCCAGCCCATCATCCTCCAGCTCAACACCGCCCACCCCCGACACGAACTCCCCCCACCAAGACACCACCCCACCCAAAGCCAACACCTCTACAGAACACACTCCTTCACCCACCACGGCTCTCCCACCCAATAACACGGCCGTGCCTCACAAACAAGCATCATTACGAGTCAAGGTACTCGCCCCTCACGCCTTCTGGGCAATAACCAAGGAGAAGGGGACGATTCCTGGCAAGTCAGCCTCCCGCGCACTAAGACCACGACAATAGGTCGTATTAGTGTAATACAATTAAACGTACGCAGTTGGCACGGTATTCGCCATACGGTCGCCAACTGGGTACTCAACACACAAAGACCCGACATCATACTCCTGAACTCCACCAGCTTACACCCTCCCAACAACAGACTTCGCATTGCAGGCTATCACACATACTTATCCACGCAGGCGCGGCACCTAGGATCTGCGATCCTAGTAAAGCGCAACATACACCACTCCCTCGCCAACACACGCGACACCTCCTTTCTAGCCTGCAAAATAGACACAAGCTCTGGCCCCATAATAGTGGCCACACATTACAGACCACCACGAATACAGCTAAACTTAGAAGTCCCACTCCGGGCCCTTTCAAACTACAACCTACCTATCTTCTTCGCGGGGGACCTCAACGCTTTTCACCCGACACTCCTTTCCAACAATACGAACGATGCGGGGAGTTACTTGGCCGGTGCCTTGCGGCGTTTCCACTGCGAACACATCGGCCCTGCCTTCTCCACGTTCTTCGGCACGCGCGAGGGCACCACATCCCCAGATGTGGTCTTCCGTAACGACCACGCCACACGATTCTACACTCACATCGCACCCGGTCCCCACGTACTATCAGACCACATACCAATATGCCTTCTCATATCCACATCCCCCATACTCATCCCCACATCACCTATATACGACTACAAAAACACAAACTGGGCTGAATTCAGGAGCCACATATCCACAAACACACCACATAACCTGGACCTGGAGAACACCAATCCAGAACAAATAGACCACCACTGGTGCTCACTCTTGGACACCATCACCACCGCACGGAATTTACACTCACCACGCAAAAACTACACCTGCTTAAAACACTTCACATTTTCAATACACACACAGAGACTTATTACACAGTACAACAAACACTAAACCAGAGGCCCACGACAACAGAACATTAACCAACTACGTGCCCGCATCCTTCAATGCGTGCAGCTAGATAGGAACCGGCAGTGGCGTGAAGTCGTCCGCATCGCGGACGACACCCGTTGCATGGAACCTTCCTTCTTCTGGCGGCACGTGAAAAGGATGCTGGGTACGGAACCATCCAAACCAATAACACTGAAAATAAACAACCACACACTCACAGACACCAATGACATCCTCGACGCATTCAGGTCCCACTGGGAAACAGTACACACCCACAACCCACCAAAACCACATGCGCAGGAGCACTTCCAGGACATTCAGGAATGGTGCCGGACTCATGCTCACGAGCTGAGGCCTGCCCCCCTGATACGCATGGAGGTGCTCGACTATACGTCCACACTTACCACTCCAATCACCGTCGAGGAAACAAAACACTACATAAAATCGACACCAAAACGCGCCCCCGGCCCCTCTGGCCTACCAGCCACACTAATACACAACCTCCCCGCAGACATATACCCCACACTCACACATCTATTCAATGCCTCTCTAGCCTCAGGCCACTTCCCTAAAATATTCAAAGTCTCTCACAATATACTCCTTCATAAACAACACAAAGACCCAAAACACCCAAACAATTACAGGCCTATTGCTCTATTAGAGCACCTAGGCAAAATAGTCGAACGTATGGTCAACTGCCGCCTACGGGAGTTCCTGAAGAGAGGGACTGGTTCTCCCCCCATCAATACGGGTTCAGGAGAGGCAGGTCCACTCAGGCGGCCGTGACCATCGTACACGACAGAATACAGAAGAAACGACAGATACACCAGAAGACTCTCTCCGTCAGTAAGGACGTGGAGAAAGCCTTTGACAAGGTGTGGCACGAGGGACTCCGTTGGAAACTCGCCAACAACACGGAGTTACCTCTCTGCACCAGAAGGCTCCTCTCACACTACCTCACTGGACGGCGCTGCCACATTAGATACAACAACCCTCTTTCAAGACCCTTCACACCACGCTCAGGCGTTCCCCAAGGAAGCGTTCTGGCACCCACATTCTACATTATGTTCACAAACGACACCACACGCCCACCAGAAAACTGCGTTCACACGTACATAGTGGCCTACGACGAGACCATTCTCGTCAGCGGCCGGGCTCCCGAAGAAATCGCGCTCCACGCACAAAGAATACTTGACGAGAAGACAGACTACGAGGACAAATGGCTGATTGCCACGAATCCTCAGAAGACACAGATGACACTCTACGGTGCTAGAGATCACTTCATGCACAACCTACAAATCTACTCACACACACCAAACATGATCCACCAAAACCCAACAAGGCTCGCATACACACAGTGCACCAAAATCCTGGGGGTAACATTCGACAAATCTCTCAGGTTCAACTTACACCAGAACATAATACAAGCAATAGCCTCACGTACAAACGCATCGCTGGGTAGGTTCTACCCAGCGAGTAAAAAACTAAAACTACACCTATACAAAGCACTCGTGCGTCCCATTCTCACGTAGGCCCCACTGTCACTCGTAGCTTCGAGCAACACTTGGAAGCGAAAGGCTCAGCGCATTCAGAACTCTGCTCTGAAGCGCGCTTGCCGTTCGCCGCTGTACTCGAGAATGGACGCACTACACAACAACAACAAACTAACTCCTCTCAACACCTACGCTCACACCAGACTTACAAAACAACTTGGAAAACTCACCACAGACCCACTTTACACCTTGCTACATGTAAGAAGGTACGCGATGGCGCCGCGATATCCCGCGGCCCACGAACACCTGCCACCCGTACCATTCTTCGCATAAAACCAATAAGGCATCGTGAATAACGCGTTTCCGGATGGACTGTCAGCCTCCCCCCCTGACTTGCCCCCAACCCTCGCCCAGTCAATTACCACATAACCTACACCCTCACTACAACACCTCGCTTCGGTGTATAGCCACCGACCTATCTACTATCGCTGTCCCTTTCTTAATTATTTTCCGCAACGCTCCTCTCTGACTACCCGACTGCCGTGTTACAGCAGTCCCTCTCTGTTCTTTCTATACACAAAATGAATGAATGAGTTCAACGCAAGACAAATCCGCGCTTGAAAATTTAAGCTCACTAAAATTCAAAGATATAAAGTGCCGTCTACTGATATCATAAAAAAAAATCCAGATTGCATTGAGTTACTGTAGTAAGGTTACTTTTTATTTTTGTTTTAATTTTATAATAAATTACTTGAAGATCACACTTAGCTGTAGCTCTAGTATTTTCCTAGCTCAAGTTTATTCTTCAACCATATTAATATATGAAGTTCATATTATCAAAAAAGTACGAAAGCATGTATTGCTTAATGTGAATTATGATAGCTGAGATAGAAAGTTTGCAAATTAACCTCACCCAAATTTGTGAGTGACATATTAGTAAACCATTATAAAAAATATTACAAAGCTGATGCAAAAATATTTTAACAGCAAACTTCGTAACCTAACTGTATGCAACCTTGGAAAGGTAAGTAAGGTCTGGCCAAGGATGGATCAGGTTGCCCCAAACCAATTATCTTGACAACTGTTTTGGGGTATTACTGAATACTTCTGAGGTCGAGCTGAAGTTAATTATTTTCAAGCAAGGAAAAGGATTTAGACTTGGTTTTTGTTCATACCTTTCAAATGTCTGTTCAGAGGCAGAAAGTTTGCTTCAGCGTGTTTTGCGATCCTTAGACGAAAGTTATCCTCTATAAAATTGTTGTAATTGTTGTAGTGTTTAGTATCGAATGAAATCACCGACCCCCTGTATGTAATTTTAATTCTGTTTTGAATTCAACCATAAAAATTGTGGCAATTTTTGTAGGGTTTTAGAGCGCAGGAAGTCACTGAGTCCGGTAATCTTAATGCTGTCTCGAATTGAACCAGAAACTGATCAACTCTACGGGCTCGATCCCCAAAACCAATTTGGCAAATTAATCGCGTGAAAATGTATTTTTCTTGAATTTTGTGCTCTTATGTATCTTTAATGACCATCAGAAGGTTGTCAACTCACAAAAGTGAATCTATTAGCCTTAAAGGCGTTGCTGAACCTCTGAAAGAAGTGTGCACTATTACATAACCATTGCGATATGCTTTGGGGCCTAATTGGAATTCAAGTAGTGAAATACTATTTACAATCAAGTCGTGTCAGGAATTTGACAAGTGATTTAATATAATTAGATATGATAGGATTGTTTAGCCTAGATCCTATCATATCTAATTATATTAAATCACAAATTAAAGTGTTTAAAGAATTTGTACACCCTAGTTAGGGTTTTGATGCAGGTAGCCGTTTTAATCCCCCACTCCTTACTATTTAAGACATTGTCTGTCCTCACCTACGTTATTCCATGAAGAATAAAGACCCAAGCGCTCGGAATCGTTTTTCCATTTTCCTTTCCTTGTGGGTCTTATTTATCATAACTTTGACTCACGTGCAAGTTGTGAGTTTCTTCTCATATATATATATATGGATTACATTCAAATCTCTTTCAATGCGGGTGTCGTGTTTCAACAATCAAGCCCAATATGAAAAAGACCATTGAGACATGCAAGCCACTATTTTGATCAATCCTAGAAAACGACCCCCTGTCTATGTTAGCGGTCATTATCTAGGATTGAGATTTGGGGGGAGTCATTACTTTAGATCGAAGTTTTGAAATAAGTAATAATAATAACTGATTAAAAGACTAAGATAAAAGATAAAGTAAAAATGTCCCTTAGGATTGGATTTGGTTAGGTTATGTTAATTTAGATTATGTGCAAATAATCTAACCTAACCGAACCAAACCTATGTGACAGGATCCAATTGGTTTGAGTGGATTTGAAAATTCTGCCAACATACTTTTTCGCTTTTACTCCTGGGATTAATATTTGACTTTTTTTGTTTTATTATGCTTGTTATATTTGTTTGCGTACATTTTTTTGTTAAATGATGATGATGATGCACAAGTGGAAGCCAGGTCCTTCGAAGCTGTGACAGAAGCAGAAGCCGAGGCTCAAATCAACCAAGCCTCCCCTGCCTTCCCTCCGCAAGGGGTAGTCCAATAACACCTTTTTGGTGCTCATTCCCGTGGACCAAGTCACGTGGGCAGTGGCTCTGCTCCTCCTCGGAAGAGACGTGGAGACCAACCCGGGCCCCACAACATAGATACTCGTATGTACATTATGCAATAAGTACATTACAAAAACACAAACACCCATAATGTGCAACAACACCAGAACACACCGGATACATCTCAAGTTCACAAATACTAAAATCAAACAATACACAAAACACTGGATGTGCCCAAAACACCAAGCACCACAACCAACAAACTCACAACCCACACTCCCACAAACATCACAAACCCCTACACAATCAAAAAAACGAAACAGACACATCAAGTACCTAAAAATACTACAAATAAACATAAAGGGACTGAACAAGAAAGAGACAGAACTCGAGTACCCCACAAACAAACATGAAATAGTCATAATCACCCTCCAAGAAACCAAACTCACAGAAGAACATATAACCTCTCAAATCACAGACTACACAACAATCATATCCGACAGGAAACACACAGAGGGAGGAGGCCACATTGCATGCATCAAAAACAATATGATCTATACACAGACTCCCCCACCCAAACAACATAAACACAAAAAACTGAAGCACAAATCACCAGCAAAACAAAGCACTTACACCTAACAAATATCTGCATCCCCCTCTGAGACACCACGTACCCCAACAACACAAATGAAGATGCAGACATAACAAACTTCCTTACCTACGCAACCACTCTCACGAACTCCATAATCACAGGAGACATCAACGCATACTCATAAATTTGACACTCACCCACAGAAGACCAAAGAGGAGACCTCATCGCCAACATCATCCAAAATTTAAATCACATAACCTTAAACACAGATACACCAGCCCGAATACCTACATACCCCAACCAACAACCCACTTTGCCAGACATCACCACTGCAACAAACCCTACACAGATACCTCACCTGAAACAGGACACCCGCTCTCTCCTCTCACCATCTCCCCATCTTAATCACATTAAACACCAAAACAAACTTCAGGCTACTACAAACCCTTAAAATATACACAAATGATTATAAGGCAAACTAAACAGAATACACCAAAAAAATTGAACAAGCATTCTCCAATATCCAACTCCTAAAGAATGCACATACGGCAAACAAAATACTAACCAACACAATCCTACAAGCATGAAAACACAGCATCCCACGTGGGAAAATTTACAACACACAAAAACTACTCCCTAAACCAATCAGAATCCTCATAGCACAACGAAACAACACTAGAAATCAAAATATATGAGATCCTAACATTATTAAACAAAACAAACAAATAAATCGCGCCATACAAGAACACAAACAAGAATTATGGAACCATCACCTAGACCAGCCATTGTACCGCAAAACAAACACTCACAAAACTGGAAAACCATTGCTGGCTTCACAAAACAAAACAACACAACTACAAAACAACACTATCACCTTCAGAAACAAAGAAGCCACAACACCCATACAAAAAGCCGAACAATTCATCAAGCAATTCACAAACACAAACATACACCAAAGGAAAAATGAAAAAAGAAAAATAGACAAACTTACACAAAGCCTTCCCAAACCACAATTCACGACCACAACATAACAGACCATCAAAGCCATAAAACAAGCAAGAGATAACAACTTCACCGGCTTCGATGACATAAAAATCAAACCCCTCAAACACCTAGGTCAAAACGCCATAAACCTCCTCACGCACAATTACAACCGCTTCATAAACACAAACAACATACCTAAACATTTGAAACTAGCAAAAATAATATCAATACCCAAACCAAACAAAGACATAAACAAAAGAGACTCCCACATAACAATAGCGCTGCTTTCTCTCATAGCCAAAACACTATATAAAATCATCCTACCCTACATCATATCTATCATCCCAAACACACCACGCCAACATGGGTTCAAATCTATGCACTCAACCACCACAGCATTATACACAATGAACAACATAATCATAAATGTATTCAACAAGAAAGTTCCACCACATAAAACCATAGTAGTCGCCCTTGACATGTCGAAAGCATTCGACACAGTAGACCTACACAAACTAGTCAACAAGATCCACAAACTCACCATACCCCCCACCCTCATCAAGTATATAGCAAACTAAATCAAGGGAAGACTCCAATACACCCAAACACAAAACACAAACTCCAAACACAGACACACAAAATCCGGAGTTTCCCAAGCCGAAGTCCTTTCCTCAACACATTTTAACATCTACACCTCAGATATACCAACTCACGCACAAACAGTAAAAAATGTCACCTACGCAGACGACATCCCAATACTCTATTAACACAACAAACCAGAAACCACGGCACAAAAGATACAACGTTACCTCAAAAAAATACCCATATGGACAACTGAAAACTCACTAAAGCTAAACGTCACAAAACAATCACCACTCTCTTCACACCAGTCCGTGCAGAATACAACACAACCCTATATCTAAACATACAAAACATAACACTAGCCACCACAAAAGAACCAAAGATCCATGACCTCACTTTCAAACCCAAACTCACATACTCAAAACACATACACAACACAATAGCCAAAAATATGAAAACACTCAAAGTCATCAAGGCACTCTCAACTATACACTGGGGGAAAACCAAGGAAACGCTCATTAACACATACAAGACAATCACAAGACCAGTACTGGAATACGCTAACACAATCTGATCCCCAATTATTTCAGAAACCAACAGAAAAAAATTACAGACAATACAAAACACAGCCCTTCGCACTGCCACAGGATGCACTCTTGACTAAAACACCTAGCATCTTCACGAAGAGACAAAGATCCTACCAATCAAAAATCACCTAAAACTACACGCATCACAACTCAGGCAGAAAACGAAACATCCACATCATCCCCTCCACCACATCACCCGATAACCTCCCACTCGCAGACACATAAAACAGACCATATTCGATAACAACAACAACTGCAACAGCAACTTAGACACAAACCCTAACACAACAGAAGACACAATCAAGCAAAACATGAAAACAATCCACTCTCAGATCACACAATAATACTTCACACACAGAGCCCACAACAAAATATTAAGTCCACCACCCCCAACCATACACAACTCAGAATATACACACACAAAGCAGATCAGAATAACACTAGTACAGATATGAACAAACAACTCAACACTCCTGACATCATACATACACAAAATATCTCCATTCACCCATACAACACCAAACTGCCCCAAAGGCCTAACACAGTTACACGACAAGACACATCTCTTCAACTGCCCACAGATACACACAGACCTGTGCCCGGTCGATCTCTGGGAGAGACCCGGGGACAAAAGAAAGTTGAGATAAACACGGGGCGAATATACATTGTATAAATATTTCAGGAACAAGAAAGAATTATCAAATGAATCTCGTAAATGATAAGAAACAGAAAAGAGGATTATTTTTCTTCGAAAATGTTGTTTCCTAATTCGCCAAAAAATCCTACTGGGGTGTGATTCGAACCGTGCAAACTAAGGCAGCGAGCAAACGATTTGATTTCAATTAAACCGGCCCTTAGACCACTCAGCTACGTGGAAAACAAAAATCTTCCGAATAAAAAAGCTTTTAAAGGTACGCTTCGCAAGTTCGATCGGAACTATGAAAAAGAGAGAAAAAAATAGGGAATTTGAAGGGCAGTTTAATTCGGATCAAAGCGGTTGCTCGCTGCCTCAGTGCTCACGGTTCGAGTTCCACCGATGTACGGAATTTTTGCAAATTAAGGAAATAACATTTCCGAAGGAAAATTATCCTGTTTTTCTGTTTCTTGCGGTTTGTTGGATTCATTTCATCAATCTTTCGCGTTCATGAAAGATTTATACATTGTATATTCGCCGCATGTTTACCTCAACTCTACTTTGTCCTTTGAATTCCCTATTAATTTTTCTCTGTTCAGCTTTCCATAGTGAAGCGAGAGATGTTCTTACAGCGTATTTGCGACATCTCCTCCCTAATTATGGGAGATATTTTACATATTTCGCTCTTGAAATAAATAACATATTACTCCACTTCGTTTGTCAAACTTAAATTCACACCAAACTTTATAATTATCAAGAGAGACACGATTTGGGTCCCTCGCGTTTACGGTGACCACTTTCCTTCTGTTGGGCGGAGACTTTCACCACTTTAGTGAATGACGAACCCAATTTTACGAGCAATTTTACGAGTTGCGATGCAACTAAATTGGTCATATATATATATATATATATATATATATATATATATATATATATATATATATATATATATATATATCAGAGGTGTTTGTCACTGGTATCATATTTGATAATCATGATTGATTTTCGCCCTAGATCAATGAGATCATGTCCCTCTAGTTTTTCATTAAGTCTGTAATTTTCAGAAGCGCAAACTTATACAGCGGCTATCGTATATTTATTTGAACATTCTCTTAAGTATAATCTCGATAAAGTTATTAGTTATAGCGTATTACTCATAACTAGTTTGTGCAAAAATCTTGTGAATTCATATCTTCAGGAATTTCTGTGGAGCGAAGGAACTCAGCAAGACACATTTTCTGATTTCAGCGGGATAATTCCCGTGCATTAATAATTCCGCTAAGCTTTATCAAATTATTTATTTTTTATGAAAATTAGCTGATGTTATGATATTTCCTTGTTATTTATTTAAATATATGATATTATTCTATATTTTTTGTATATCGGGTAGCTTATCTCTCTCTACCACCTTAATTTTGGGGTCTGCTGATCTTTACAATTTAACTCCGAGGATTCTAATATTAACAAGGCTCAGGTTTAGTTCATAAGTTTGGTTAATTTGATCTGGTAATAATTTTGTTTATTATTTAAGGTAAGAAAAGAACAACTTCGTATTAACCGAATTTTTACCATAATAATAGGAGCACTTTGAACTAGCAGGCTGCGTACCTCTCCTGATCTTTTGTATTTTGTACAAGATATTAGGTAAATGAGCTTGCGGGATATATTTAGGTTAAAAATAGGAAACCAGTGATCAATCTAAGCTACGTATGAAGGGGTGATATTTATGCGCATGTTATGTGATGTGTGTAAGCACATATAACGTCTTAGTGTCTGGTATGCAGCAGAAAATAACCTAAACTAACCTAACCTAACTTAACTTAACCTAGTTATCTTCGGTTTCGCCAATACAGAAAAGAGAGAATGTATTGTTAAATTGCTCGGTGCTGTATTAAAATTTCAGCGTTTAAGTTATTTGATTATGTAGAAGTGGGCAAATGGCTGGAATGTTCAATTTAAAATTATAGAATTATATAATCAAGGCCCGCAAGTACCCTTTGGTCCGCTATGTGGCTTGTCGTAGAAAAAGTGTAGAAGATAAGGTAAGGGGCTCTTTAGATGATCCTTAAAGTAAAAAAAAACAAGTAAACGTAGTGCATTGACACTATGGTCTTATTAAAGTGCTTTAATAATTAAATAAGTGTTCGTTCAATTAATTTTTAATCATGTTGATTGACGTACTTTGAATAACATTAGCTGGAAGAGGCCTCTAATCTTAAACTATTTTATAAGTGAAAAAGCTTGCCACGATATTCGTTTGATGAAGTTTTAATTTCAATTTATGTTAACTTCAAACAAGAGATATCTATTTGAATTCTTGAAGTTGGTCTTCAAAAGGTCCGGCATGAAGTTTGTCGTCCTTCGTTTAACTCTCTCCAATGCCTCGATGTCCCTTCGCAGATCAGGAGACCCAAACTGAGCTGCAACTTCAAGCCCTGGACGCAGGATTAATTTGAACAATGGAACTACCATTTCTTTCGATGTATACCATATTTTACAGTAACCATGAGTGCAGAATTCCTGATATGATGCAGGTGTGCGCTGATAGTGCTCTAATTCGCGGGAAATAAGTGTGGTTGTAGCAAAATCAGATGCATCAGACTTGGCCGGCAAAGATCAACTGAACCAAAAATAATCTTTTAAAGAAGACCCACTGCAAAAAGATGTGAAACTTAAAATGCAAATATAATGGAATTATAAAAAAAACAAATATTTTAACAAACCGCCGAAAAGACAAATAAATTGCCAGCAAATTTAGTTGAGCAAATATTGAACATGAAGTCTCCTACAGAGAGCATGAAATGATTCGCTTATTTTTAATTCCCAAATATGATCTCAAAACATCTCTTTTATATCTTATCATAAAATTGATGTGGACCATTACGGTCACCTCTAAACCCATAGTAGCTAAGAGATGTTTTTTGTAGCTTAGGCAAACACGTTACGGCTTACATCTGGAAGCGTATCTTCTCTCCTTGCCTAAAATGGTTGTAATAGAATCTGAGGCAGTATTTCACAAAGTTTAACCTTCTCTAGAGATATTTTCAGCGGCATTCACCCTCATTGCTGGTTAACTTTAAATAACTATGATACATCAAATTTATGAGCAGAAGGTCTTAAACTAAAAGTGGTGTATTATACTCGTCACAGTTTGAGCTGTACAAAGGTTGAAGCTATACACCCTAATATAAATATATAAACTTAATTAGTTCTTGTGCATCAAATAGGTACTAGCCAACAATCACTACCAAGCAAAACTATTTCAATTCCTTTGGCTGTAGAGACAAGCAATCCTAAAAATAAAATAGTAAAGTTAAGCTTTCCTCGGGTCTTCTTGGTCTGCTGCTCTTTGCAACGTTGAGCCCCGGATCAATTAATCTCAAAATGCTTCATCTGTTAATATTAAATACTATAGATTATCTAGCCATTAAGTGAATGACGGAAATTTTATGGTGAGGGCCTTCTTTAGAACTCTCCCTCGAGGTCGTGCGAGGGTCAATTCCTATCTCATTATCTATAGTCTAATTATGAATCATCGATCGATTGTTTTCTGCCTACCAAGGAAGCAAATTTAATCGTCTCTTATACGAATTCGATCTAACACCATAATGGGAGTTATATAACCCCTAAAGACATCGAATAAAGAGAATGAGACCTCAAGTGAAATAAGAGGTTATACTTTATCAGAAACCTTGGCTATTCCGATGCACGCTATCCAAGGGACATTTGAATAAAATGAAAGAGGGAACTTGATAGCGAGGCAGGCCATAATATGGTGGTGAAGTGAAGGGTTAAATTAGTTTTTATTATTATGACTATTATTGCTTTTCTTAATAGTTTGTAGTATATTCAACTTCGTAATAATCATCATACATATATGTGACCATTCGAACTTAAGTGTTGGCTTTATTAGTTCTATCTCTCGCTAAGATGTAAATAATAAATTAATAAATGCCTGATTAAATTATTACGTACACTTACCTTAGAGTGAAGACATTGCTACCCAAAGAGGTTAATTAATATATAAGGTCAGTAGATATATATATATATATATATATATATATATATATATATATATATATATATATATATATTGCTTATAATAGTGCAAGGAATGAGCAGTTTGTGCTCTTAGCGATTCTCAAGTGAGATAATTAACGAATCAGTGAGGGGAAAGAGGAAGGTCTCTGAAAGATGAGGATGTGTAATGACGATGATGAGTGCGATGATCTTTTGAGCTTTGAGAATTGAACTCATCTCCAATTTTTTCCTACGGTCGCGCTGGGACTTTATTTGATCCCTTGTAAAATGGCATGGATTGCTTGAGTAACGTATAGGATTTGGAAGAAAATATGCACACAAGTGGGTATTTTGAACAATATAATTTTGATCACGTTTTAACATAAATAAATATCACCAAAATAAATAAATCCTCTTTATTATTTTATGCCAAAATGTGTCCTTTCTCTCACCTTCTAAGAGATTAGTTTGTTGTAGGTCGAGATGCTTAACGGATCGAAAAATTTTACTTTGAGAAACGTAATCCAGGACAAAAAAACGCAGATTTTTTCCACGCAATGGGTGGATAAATTACAGCATCATACGTATTAATGTGCCAAAGGAGCTTAACCAAAATTTTACCAACCCAATCTCAACTAAGTCATTTTGACAAGAGCTAAATGCTGCATAGAATGGAAGGGCTGTTATTGGCATTTACTTTCTCTTATCAAGGTTAAAACTTCCTAAATTGGTGCAAAAACCATATTAATTGAACTAAAGTAGGTGGAAGAAGACGCCAACTTCTCTGAAGAATACATAATCCTTCACGCTTTTCTATTTTCAGGAAATATTTATGTATAGAGGCCACACAAAAAAGCGTTTGTTACCCATGGCCCAAGTTGAAAGCATGGAGGCAGTGCTTTGAGGTTTTTTGCGGCTCTATCTTGGAATTCTTATGGTCTTGTGATATCACTGATTGATAAAGTTACTTCTAATGGCAATTTGTCAAATTTTCTGTGAACAAATTCACTCAGTTGTACAATGTAAAAAAGGGTGGCGTGATTTGCACGATGATAATGTGTCATTGTACGCAGCCATAATTGATATTACTGGCACGAAGTTCACAGCAGTGATACTCAACTGTTGGATTAGCTCGTATAATCAAAAATCTCTGGTGTGCTTCAGAACAGCATGTAAGGCATCACTTTCCCTGCTTCATTGAAGTAATTTAAAAATGTGATTTTCTTATGCAGTTTTACGTGTATTTTTCAGATCTCACATTAGTTTTTAAGGGAAATGCATACTTTCCCATATCGATTGATGTTCCATAAAAAAGTTTGGATTTCCGGCAAAACGAGATTAAGATCAGAAAAGTACATATAAAATTACATAAGAAAAACACATTTACCAATTCATTTTAAAGATCAAAAATCAGACCTAACCTAACGTAACCTAATGTAGCTTCTCGCTGAAACAAAGTTTTGCTCGGAAAACTGTTTAGAAACTAGAGGCTAGTTAGCTTAAAGACACTGAATGCCAAAATGTTCTAATCTTTGAGAAACTGCTCTAGCTTACTGGAAAGGGTCCTTCTACACAACTTAAGGAATGGTTCTGTCTTTCTTTACGCTCTCATTTGGTATTCCGATTCATCTACCAGCTTTACCCAAACCTCTTTTGCCCTAGTTAGACAGATTACTATGGACTACAAGTTTTGAGGTGATTGACACTCTTTGTACAAGCTCCAGTTGAAAGGCTATCTTGGTGGCACCGCTTTATAATCGCTCAAGGAGAAAGAGAGGGGTAAGAGATTTCGAAGTTATGTAACCTGAACCACAGCTTGTAAGATAAAAGGCTAACCTACATGTGATTAAGCCGAAGTTAGCGGTCTTTAATGGACTATAATTAGCCAGCCACTGCATGAGGTTCCCTTTGTTAAAATGTAATACATAGTATATAGCAGATGATCAGCATATCTTCTAGCCACGAGTCTCTTTAGTTACATATCCATTATCATTGCCTCTGGGCCCAGGGCCCACCAATTGCTCTTCTTAGCCTAACTAATTTCACTCTGTGTCTTTATATTTTATACTATTTCAATCTTGCACACATTTAAGACTTTCCTATCAGATCCTACTTTACCGCCGTTTGACTAGCAGAAAATAAGGACTATGTGTTGATAGCTAGACCAAGTATCTGGATTGGCAACATGTTTTCTCAGCACGATATACCGTAAGGAAAGTCTGGCTCAATGAGTTTATTTTCATTATTTTGCTGAGCTTGAGGCCGCTAGTGCGTTCTCCTTCTCTTTATATTTACCCCTTCGTTTCTAAAAGTATCCTCTCAATAGTTCTCCTATCTATGTAGTTTTGTTGACCTCAGCTAACCTATACCACTTCGAAAGAGAGGCTTTCGAAACTCTTTAAGAAACGACCACAAACGCTATCAAGTTGAAAGAGACCCGGCTTTGGCGGGACTAGACGCTGAGGCGAATATAATACGATTTGCAGTTTTTTCCCAATGGCGCCTTCACTTCGCCTAAAGGGCTAACAATTTACCTGTGGGGCATACAGCATCATTACTTATGAGGGCGTTCTTTACTGGCTTTTTGGCTGCCAGATTAAATATAAGTCTCGGATCTCGTCTGAGCGGTGTCATATGACAGATCTTCAAATTATTTCCCTGTTGTGGACGACTACTACGACTTACTAAAACATTCCCTCCGACGCACCAGCCTCTTTTGCAGGTATCACCCTTTAACGGGAACAGAGTTGAAGCGCAGGAATGGCCATAAAATCATATACGGGATAGTTAAGAGCGGGTAGAAGCGAGATATAGCTCTCGCCTCTTCATTATTATTGTAACAACTGTTTTGATTTTCGTGTGCGCTCAAGTATATAAAAATAGAAGCTAAAAATGAAAATAATAACTTCGCCCTCCCCTGGGGGAGGTGCTCTCCTTCAGCAGCCAATTTGAGGAAATAGTTTCCCTTTACTAAAGGGTCTTTTTCATCCTGGTAATTTCTGAGGACAGACCGGCCGCTAAAGTTTCAGCTGGTGACCAGGGCATGCAAAGCTCGCCTTGTTACAGGCTGCCATCGGCTGATTGGAGTATCAACGACCTCGATAACCGTCATCGAGAGGCTGCCTAGTGTTTTTGAAGCCAGTAGTTTTAAGCTTTATTACCATTCGCTCAACTAAGAAAGAATGCCCTCCAGATGACACATCAGAGTGAGTCATTAGATCTGGCCGTCGAGAAGCACATGCAGACTCTTACTCACGTTTGTCCGTGATAGGTTCTCTGAGTAGGTGTCCAATTGTTGTTATTGCTATCACATTAAGGGAGTATTCGTGCCATTACCGCGGATAAATATGTATGGTGAAGGGTTAAGTGTGTGAATTGGGGCGAACCGCTCCATGTTTCTCTAATAAATGGGACGCATATTTATTAAAGAAGAATGGCCTAGTCTTAAATGTTGCGAATCGTACTTGAATCATAGAGGCCAAAGTAAAGGGCTGCCAAGGCGTACTTTCGTAGGTTAATCCCGCACACCTTACACCAGATTAATAGAGATGTCGTAAAATAGGGTCAAGTTCACCATTTCTGCTTCATAAGTGCGTGGGAAGTTTAAAATATGAGCAGAGTACAAATTAACTGAAAGTAGGGTGGCCAATAGTCGACTCTCTTGGAGTTCCTGGATAACAGAAAAACTTGTACAAAAATAATTTTAATAAGATGCGAATCAATATTATTTTACAGGGTTAAAGTGAGTTTTAAAAAGAGCTATACACATAATAGATTACACGGAGCTTTGCAACTAAGCGTGAAGAGGGGGATAAGGAGAGTCGTAAGGAGGACGGTCATCCTACAAACAAACAGACATTATTGACCAAGGGACGTTCGAACGACCTTGAGCGTAAACTAAGCTGATGATGAGGCTTACAGTCGATGCGGAAAAGAGAGAGCATTTGCACATGAGAGTTAGGCGTTGCCTGTTCCTCGAAGATTTGCCACGGCGTAAAGTTCAAACAATAGTTACTGGATAATGACTACTACGGGGATGAACTTAAATCTTGCTTTCGAGTAACACGAATCTAGGGACGTAGGAACGGGGTACAGATAGTCTGCGGGACTCAGTGTCGTTTTCCTCGGTCTACACTCGATAGAGGAGGTCGTTCTTGATGAGAAATGAAATCACATTTTTTCCTCTGACGGTTTCGTGTGTCTTATTTTGTGCTTTGAATCACAAGCAACTAAGAGATTCATATTCCATCTGGATTTTGTTACAGTCATGGTTCATTGCAATCTGGAATTCGGAAGCCCATGGGGGTTCCAAAGGTGTAGGGGCTTTCATTTCTTTCTTCACGCGGGAACAGGTTGTAACGGGTTAAGCCACGGAGGTGGAAGAAACCCGGGGGGACTGACCAATTAAGTAAGAGCAAAACTTGATGGGAGCTGCCACGACTTCAGCCCAACAGGTAAAGTACGTGCACTCATTATAGCAGTGAACAATGTGGAATTTATTGGCGCACTCCAAGTAATCATGCACTACGGCAAACTTATCTTGGTCCGGAGCCACAGGAGGGAGTAGCGCATCGGATACAACAATGTACGTGCACCCTGTATCACGGACGAGGGTGGAGATTTGGTACTCATTTACGGCTCCAGTTTCAAAGTGAAGGGCCCCATGGGTACTTTTATTGAACAAAATCGAAGGATCTGATTTCTGAAGGGAGCTACGAAAGAAATTGGTCCTTGAGGATTAAATCGACCAGAGTGTCGTATTCATGAGGCACCTTGAAAGCGTCAATTCAAAAATTAAAATGACGCTGTAGGGAATATATAAACTGCCAAAAGGTCTGGTTGGGTTGAATGCAACAGTGCCTAAATTTAGCTTGATAGAAATCCAGGGTCATGTAAGCGAGGAGCAAATCTGATGGAAAGAAGATAAAAATATATCTGAGTTGAGAGCTCAACAGGGGCAATACTTGTGCTACGCTGTCCGTTTCGATGTCCGACTGGTTCACTTGGAAGATCTTTAAGAAGTGGTTGAGATAAGACCCGAAGTCTTCACCTTCTTTAAAGACGGGGAATTTTATGGTCGCAGACTGTGGTGCGTCTAGCCTAATATTCGAGGCGTTTATGGAGAGCATCTTGTACCTCGTTCTTCTCATCTCCAATGCATAAGAGCGAATTCTCTCTCGAACTTCTCTTCCCTTTTCTTCTCTTCTTTCTTCTTGTTCATTTTTCTCTTTTCTTTTTTCTGTTTCTTCTTTCGGTTCTTTCTCCTCTTTCTCATTCCCGAATGCAGGCCATCAAATCTTTTCCACTTAGTCCGAATGACTCCCCTTGTCCTTTAAAATTTTAAACAGCGACATAATTTCTGACTTACGCGATAGGCACAACAACAAGAATTAAATTAACGCACGGCATGAGTAGGGCTGTCTGAATTATGGGTTCCTTTATGAACGAACAGGAGTGCGAATGGATTTTCTAACCAAGGAACACACGAAAAAAAAAGAGGGAAAAAACACGCAAGAGAGTTCTTGCGGTCGAGATTTCACTGTAATTGAGACGAAAGTTACAGCACTCATAGCACAGCAATACGAAGAATAATACTAATTTTTACACTTTCATCTTATGGCAAGAGTTGAGGCCTCGAAGGACAACAACTAAATTCCGTGGAGAATAAAATTCACAAAAAAATGGAAACGGGAACAAATACACTTCGCAAATAAGTATCAATGGATATTTCTCACCTTTTAAAATCCCGAACCTGAACCAAGTTCAGCAAACAATTAACAATTTAACCAAGGTTAACCAATAGATTGATCAAATTTCAATTAATTGATTAACCAAGTTTAACCTCATAAACCTGACACCATATTAATATAGATGTCGTAGGTTAACCCCGAACACCTTAAACCAGATTAATATAGATGTCTTAGGTTAACCCTACACACCTTATACCAGATTAATCTAGATGTAGTAGAATAGGGTCAAACTCTCTCTTTCTGGTTTATGAGTGCGTGGGAAGTTTACAATATAAGCAGAGTGCAAATTAACTGAAAGTAGGTTGGCCAATAGTCGACTCTCGGAGTTCCAGGATAACAAAAATACTTGTACAAAAATAACTTTACTAATATGCGAATCAATATTATTTACAAGGTTAAAAGGAGTTTTAAAATGAGCTATACACATACTAGGTTTACACTGGTCTCCGCAGCTAAGGGGGAGGGTTCATGATGAGGACGGCCATCCTACAAATCAACGGACAGTATTGATCGAGGGACGCTCGAACGACCTTGGGGCTAAACTAAGCAGATGATTAGGGTTACACTGGGTGGGGGGCAGATAGATCGCTTGCTCAGGGGAGTTGCGCGTTCCCGTTACATCAAAGATTTGGTTCGAGGGAGAAATTCTTGCCTCGGTGTAAAGTTCAAACAATTTTCTCTGGATAATGACTATTACTGGGGTAAACTTAAATCTTACTTTCGAGTAACACGAATCGAGATTGAGCGCGCAGGGTTCGAGAAGCGGAGAAGCAGGTTGAGGTAGACTCAGGTGAATTAAGGACAATCTAGAAAGCTTGAAAGATTCTGCGAGAATTGTGCAGAGTCCAACGTGACGCGAATATAGGATACCGACGGGGTGGACAGAGGATACAGATGGGGCAGGGAGGATGGCAGATACTGCCTTCCAATACTGGCGCCGGAGGATTTATAGGAGTCGACTGTGATTTTGCCTGCTCCGTCCAAAGGGGCGGGTTCTATGGTCAGTCCATCAGCAAACGAGAACAGACTCGGCCTTTTAGCGCGAGCGCGAGAAGGTTCTTTGGCCGGCGAGTCGAACTTTGTCCGACTTCGGATGAGACCTTCTGTGCTGTCACACTTCTGTGATTGCAGCATTTCACGTCATTGCAGAGTCTCATAATTTCGCACTTCCATCAGCGCAGACGAAACGGGTCGTCCAAGTGTCTGTTATCTCTCTCTCTTTTGAAAGGTGTAGCGGCGCGTATCTTCTCCCCTCTCTCTCTGTGATCTCTGACACAAAGAAATCTTAGAAAATCTTACGCCTGTAAATTAAAAAAGTACCATCTGATCTTGTCCCCAACTAGACTAAGAAAAGGATAGCCAATGCATCCATTAGGAATCGTTTTGTGGGTTAAATCTCTACCGAATGTTACTTTGCTAGAGTTTACGGCAATTTCGACTTTTGTTCATCCTCGATAAAAACAGCTCTCCTTCCTTATCCAAGAAACCACTTTTCAAAATGAAAGGGGCCGCGCGCCTCCCGTGAATAGTTAGACTCACGGTAGGCACATCCTCAATAGGTAGTAATGAGGCCATACATGGGCTTTCCAAGTTCTTCCTATGGAAAGTAGGCCAGCAATAATGAAGTTCGGCTCACGCTCCCGTATGAGAGGCAGATGGAGCGCCCTGTAAAATCGTCCACCAGAGAGAACGAAAGATTCCAAACCTCAAAGACTTTTAGCTTGCAAAAGATTTCAAGTCAGAAGTGGAAAAAGGTTCATGAGTCGATTCAAGCCTCCTTTATAAGCCGCGGAAGAGAGCAACAAGCTCCGCGCCGTTTACAGCTAGAAAGCCCACTGAATTCTCATACCAGAAAAGCTTTGGACATTCTTTTTGAGCTTCTTCACTTTAAAGAGAGCCCAGGGTCCCATTTCCTCTGTATGGAGGCCATTTTCATTGCAACGAATTCAAACAACGAGAGAGAAATCGTTAACTACCCCCTATAGTCTCATATCTGCATTTTAAGACATAAAAATCAGACATTCAAGTTTTAGAAAGAATTTATAAAATATATCATTCAAAACAGGCGACTTAATGTTGTGAGAGTCTCATGACATCATTTCTGACCTAAGGAAATATGATTTAACAGCACCAATTTATTAACTGTTGAAAGTGAAAATTTCTTGCTAGATTTTTTATATTTAAAAAAAAAAACAATGTGGTCATCTCCTCATGAAAGTTTGTTTGAAGAGAACTGTAATGAATTTGGTGAAGATAGAAGATGAGATAATGGGTGCAAGATACATATATAACTGCTAAATCATACCCAGATATTGGGTGCGGAAGGGCACCCCACTCTTTGAGTAGGGGACGGAAGCGTAAGAAAAATACATGAGTTAGGGCAGGGATAACTAGCAACTACGATCTTTTGGGACAATATTATATTCCTAGAAGCTCCTTGCGTGGCTTCAACTGGAATAAATTTGCTAATAAATTGGGTTTTATCTTGGGAATCCTTTCTAAAAATATATAAAGCTACCGAATTTTAAAAAATTATCTTCATAAATTCTCAGACTCGTTTTAGAATACGGTGAGAATCAGGATCAATGAATTTATTCTTTTATTTGCTTCAACAGAATTTGATAATACTGCAGTGACTGAGAAAGGCGTTGAAAGCTCTACAAAGGAAACCCGAGGAAAAATGAAACATAAAAAACCCGAGGAAAAATGAAATATAAAATGCTAGAAAATGTTTAATAGAAATAGCTCCTTAGTAAAGCTGGCAGGGGCATTTTGTACGTAAAAGATGAAGTAGCTACGATAATGAGTGACATCATTATAGATATTAATTACCTAGGAGATTTTAGAAATTAAAGTCATGATAATTAGTAATTAATAAAAATCGAAGAGTAAAACATTATTCCTTTTAAAACGTTTTCGGACATAAATTGACAAAAAATGACGTTTTGTAAATGAAATGTTGGACAATGTAAGGAATTGACCTTTGAAATTAATGAAAGATATTTCTCTGGCGAAAATGTATGCGAAAAGAAAAGAATATCCTATATTTAATTTTGACTAAGAAAAGAGAAATTAGTAGAAAGCAAGCAAATTGCGAAACGGTAGAATAAATAGTTCCCAATGATTCGATTTAATTTAAATAGTCCTAAAAATTTTCCAGAGAGCTCTCGACTTTTTGCTGGCAATTAGATTTTGAATTTTTATCTTATACTCTCCCTTTTTAGACTTTTAATTTCAGACGAGGTTTAAAATGTTGAAAACCCCAAGAAATTCAATATTGTTTTCAGCGTTCTAATTTCATTATATAGGGTACATAGTGTAATTTACTACCATAGGCAACTTTGAAGTCCGTAACATTGAAAACACAAATTAGAAACTTTTAAAAAAATAAAGAAAGGAATTGGTGTCATTATCAAAATAAGAGATATAGAGATTTTATTGTAATTTAAATGAAACTGTACAACAAAGAAATAAAATGAGAATAACTTTATCTAGAGATATATTTTGCGTAAATCACGAATATAACACGCCTCTTTTTGCGACCCTCCTGCTTCTTTTAAATTACCATATTACTTACGTTAAATACACTGATGGTTCCGTAGGTAGGATTCAATGCAAAGAGAATTAGGCAGAAAATGAAAACTCTAAAAGTTATAAACGGATTTTGATATAATTTTAATGGGGATGTTCTTAATGTATTGGTCAACCTAACCTATGGAGTTTAGGAAAGTATACTTATTATCTTTTTAGTTATATGGGTCCAAATCCGTAGTATCTCTTCTGTAAGGCTTGATAATTTTGTAAATTACTATAAATGCTTGCGATTTTTACTTTTTTATTTAATATTTGTTGTTACAATTTATATTATTTTCACATTGTCGTAGAATGACTGCCGACGATACCATATATCACTATTCGTTGAGGGAACTTCCTTAATTATCTTTAGAGTGCGTTAATTGTCTGGCGGCCGATATTATGTATCTTCGATATGCTTAAGAAGTGGAACTGAGCTCAAGGATAATAATATTGCTATCATTAATATAATAGAGTTTTATTAATAATAACTATCAACAATACACAAAAACGGAAAATATTGACATAAACAGAATGGAAAGGGTCGTGGAGACTCGGGCTAATCCGAGGATTTAAAGGATTTAAAAAGGTAAAACAAATATAGAGTTAAAGAGATGGGATGGTTCGATAAACCATTTAAAGCACAGGATAGAATTGACAAAAGGGTTAAGTACTCAAAGGTGACGTTTTGCTTACGTAACTTTTACACTAGTGGTGCAGTGGAAGGTGGCGCGAAGGAATTTCGGTCCGCTGGCGAGTTCCAGCCAAAAGGGGGGAATAAGATAATCCTGACGTGGCGTCTTGGGAAGGAGAACCGTTTCTCGACGAACGGCTTGAAGAACAATGGCTGTACTACGTTGTTCTCTTCTGAACAAAAGGGGGGGTGAGAACCGTCTCTTGTCTACGGGCTCAAGAACAATGGCTGTTCTAATGCTGTTCTCCTCTGAACAACAAGGGGGGGGTGAGAACCGTTTCTTGGCAAAGGGCTCAAAACGAACAATGGCTGTTCTAATGCTGTTCTCCTCTGAACAACAGGGGGGGTGAGAACCGTTTCTTGGCGAAGGGCTCAAAACGAACAATGGCTGTTCTAATGGTGTTCTCCTCTGAACAACAGGGGGGGTGAGAACAGTTTCTTGGTGAAGGCCTCAAAAGAACAATGGATGTTCTAGTGCTGTTCTCCTCTGAACAACAAGGGGGAAGGGTGAGAACCGTTTTTTGGCGAAGGCCTCAAAAGAACAATGGCTGTTCTAGTGCTGTTCTCCTCTGAACAACAAGGGGGAAGGGTGAGAACCGTTTCTTGGCGAAGGCCTCAAAAGAACAATGACTGTTCTAGTGCTGTTCTCCTCTGAACAACAAGGGGGAAGCCTTGGGGACTTGGCGTCACGGAAGGCTCGAACCTTTGGCACTCAAGGAATATTGTCCTTCTTCTGGACAAGTGATGGTTAATCTCGAGGTCGAGGTCCCTTGGCGCACAAAGGGAGAGAGGGTCGTGGTGATGTTTCGCGACGAAAATCTGGATCTCCAATCTGATCTTAGTGGTAAAGTTTCCATATAAATAGCCAGGACATCTCCTTGGCGTGGGGGGACAATAGAGTGGGAGCTTCGAGGGAATGCACAGCCGGGCCGGAGAACAATGCCTTATCTGCCCATAAGCCTAACTCAATCTGGCGAGGTCGGCGTATGGGGGCGAACGGGGGGACGATAACCTCCTTGTTTAAACATTGACATCCGGTAGCTGTGATAAGACTCCAAGCTTCGAATCGAAGATGCACGTGGGCAGCATCGTGGTTTTAAATAATATGGGATAGGAGTTGAAATTAACGCAGCTTCAACTCGTTCTATCACACCCCTCCATTCCAGGGAAAGGTGTCACTTCGAAAAAAAGAGAGAGAAGGGACAAAGATAGAGCTCCGTTGTAGGGAACTCGTTTTCTTGTACCAACCGTACCTTCCTGCACCTAATCTAGTATTACCTCAATACATATGATTATTTTGATCTTTAGATTACAGGGGAAAATAACCTTTAATACAACTTAATAAAAAAAAAGGGGCTTGGAACAATGAAATGATATAAAATTAATACATACGGGACAAAATAATTTATACGTAAATTAATGGGTACAAATATATATACATACAAAAAATTAGACATTGAGCGTTACAAAAGTCAGACATATACATTAATTAATTATATTATAAGACAATCTTAATTTAAGTCGTACAAGACGGTATATACCTACAGGGAGATACTAATCCTATGAATACACTTACTCTACGCTATTCGGTAACGCATTCCTACTGAGTGCGTCAGCGACCTGGTTATCGGAACCTTTTATCTAATTTATTTTAAACTGATACTCTTGCAATAGTAAACTCCAGCGCATGATGCGGCCGTTTGAGTGTCGCACATTCCTAATATAGGCTAACAGACGGTGGTCGGTTCCTATTTGAAATTCTTTACCTATCAAGTACATCTTGAATTTGTCTATGACCCAGATAATTGATAGAGCTTCCTTTTCTCTAGTGGCATATCTCTCTTCGCGTGGTAATAATTGATGACTAGCATATGCAACTGGATGACTCGTTCCGTCATCCACGTATTGAAGGAGTACACCTCCAATGCTCTCGTTGCTCACGTCGGTCTTAACCCCAAAGGATTTTTCTGGGTCTGGCAACTTTAAAATGGGGGCAGAAATGAACTTACTCTTGAGCTGATTAAAATGGGAAACAGCGACATCATTCCAACGTAAACGATCGGGAAAATTCTTTTTTTGAAGGGGGCATAGGGGGGCCGAAATTGCAGCGAAATTCGGAACAAATCGCTGATAGGGAGAAGCTGATCCTAGGAACGATCTTAATGGCTTCTTTGTAATCAGGAGGTGCATGTCGGCGATTGCCTTAATCTTGTTCTCGTGGGGACCTAACTTGCTTTGTCCTATTTTGAACCCCAAATATTTGATGGTTTCGTGGGCAAAATGGCATTTGCTGGGGCCAATGGTGAGGCCATTTTCACGCAGTCGCTCAAAAAGAGCTAATAGGGCGGGTAAATGGTGACTCCATTTAATTAGTTCTTGTAGCTGACTCTTCTGACGTGGTGTCAGCTGCGCGTCATTATCCAGGTCAGAGGGTTCCAAAGACTCGCCTGGTAGGGAAGGAGGAGGGCAATCGGCATCAGGTTGGATGCACACTGTCTGGATTACATTAAGGGACTCCGCGGGGTAATCTTCTTCAAGCGCCGATGTTTCGTCCAGTTCTACGAAGATATCTCCATGGGCGCGTTGGGGGTTCTTTTTTTCTTGAGGTCCACGGACAGTCTCCGTGTCCTTGTCTTGGGCCTTATCACCTAAGGGTTTTAGTGAATCACATTCCTCTTTTGCCGTCCTAGAGTCCTGGTTAGGGGTCTCCGAGAAATCGGACGGTATCGGGGTTCTGATGGGGACGGGCTCCTGGGCTTCTTTCTTATCTCGGCCTTGAGGAAGGGCGGCCTGAAACACAGGGTCGAAACTTACTTGGGGGCTCTGTCCTATAAGTACGGAACAGAATTGTATGGGTGCTACAATGACTTCAGCCCAGCCATTATAATATTGACAGTGCAGTTAACATCTAGCGACGGGGAATCGGTTCGCCCGCCCAAGGTGGTCATGTACCACCGCAAATTTTTTGTGGTTAGAGGCCACTGGGAGGAGTTCGTCGGACACGATGAAACACGTACATCCTGTGTCCCTGACGAGAGTCGATACTCGACAGCCGTCCACGCTGCCCTCCTCATATTTCAAAGTTCCCGATGAACTTTTATCAAAAACAAAATTTACCTGGTGGCCTGACGGAGGGGGAGAAGTTTCTGCTTGGGTCTGCACCACCGGGGGAGCCGGGGTTGCATTAATCTGGTGAACTTGGTGGGCTGGTCCGCTTTTAAGCCTAGAATTTTAGGGGCAGTTCCAGCTCATGTGGTTTTCTACACCACAGGTGAAGCATATTGTTGGTCGCTTCGGGAAGAGAGATGGAGGAGAAATCTTAACGGGAGGTTTGGAGTCCCGTTGTTGGTTTTGGGGAAAGAAGTTTTGGGGTTTTACGGGGCTCGGAAACTTTGTCAGCTTTCCTGGGAAGGAGCGCGAATCCGTCCTTCTTTCTTCTCGTTGGATTTCTTTTTCTCGTTCTTCTCGTTGTATTTTTCCTTCTCGTTCTTCTCGTTGTATTTCTCTTTCTCGTTCCTCTCGTTGTATTTCTCTTTCTCGTTCCTCTTGTCGGATTACTCTTTCCCTTTCTCTTTCTACCTTTTTTCTTTGAAATTCTGCTTTAATCCGAGCTAATTCAATCTGATGGTGAAGCTCAGCTTGTCTTATCCATGCCTCTCTTTCTCTTTCTTTTTCTTCTCGTTGGATTTCTCTTTCTCGTTCCTTTTGTCGGATTACTCTTTCTTTTTCTTCTCGTTGGATTTCTCTTTCTCGTTTTTTTCTTTGCTCCTCTTGAATGGACTCAATTAGTTCTTTTCCGGAGAGTCCCAAGGATTCTCCTTGCGCTTTAAAGATTTCAAACTGAGTCATCTTTGCACTTGGGGGCGCACTAGTCAACCAACTAAAATTCCTTGCAACAAGAATTATGCCTCTATAGAATTAGCCTACCTAAATATGGGCACTGACCTATTCGGACTTGGTTTCTTACTTTAAATAACAACTGACTGAAATCACACAAACAAATTATTATAACAGTTCCTTGAGCTACTCCAGCTTCTTAAGTTTAAAAAAAAGGGGATAGCAATCGTTAAAACAAAAGGGAACTACTATATTCTATTATTATAACGAATAACACTATGCTATAGTCGACTGAGACCAGTGTTTGCAAAGATATAGCGTTAAACCCCACACCTGACACCAAATTTAAATAGTATATATATATATATATATATATATGTCGTAGAATGACTCCCGACGATACCATATATCACTATTCGTTGAGGGAACTTCCTTAATTATCTTTAGAGTGCGTTACTGTCTGGCGGCCGATATTATGTATCTTCGATATGCTTAAGAAGTGGAACTGAGCTCAAGGATAATAATATTGCTATCATTAATAAAATAGAGTTTTATTAATAATAACTATCAACAATACACAAAAACGGAAAATATTGACATAAACAGAATGGAAAGGGTCGTGGAGACTCGGGCTAATCCGAAGATTTAAAGGATTTAAAAAGGTAAAACAAATATAGAGTTAAAGAGATGGGATGGTTCGATAAACCATTTAAAGCACAGGATAGAATTGACAAAAGGGTTAAGTACTCAAAGGTGACGTTTTGCTTACGTAACTTTTACACTAGTGGTGCAGTGGAAGGTGGCGCGAAGGAATTTCGGTCCGCTGGCTAGTTCCAGCCGAAGGGGGGGGAATAAGATGATCCTGACGTGGCGTCTTGGGAAGGAGAACCGTTTCTCGACGAACGGCTTGAAGAACAATGGCTGTTCTATTGCTGTTCTCCTCTGAACAACAGGGGGGGTGAGAACCGTTTCTTGGCGAAGGCCTCAAAAGAACAATGGCTGATCTAGTGCTGTTCTCCTCTGAACAACAAGGGGGAAGGGTGAGAACCGTTTCTTGGCGAAGGCCTCAAAAGAACAATGGCTGTTCTAGTGCTGTTCTCCTCTGAACAACAAGGGGGAAGGGTGAAAACCGTTTCTTGGCGAAGGCCTCAAAAGAACAATGGCTGTTCTAGTGCTGTTCTCCTCTGAACAACAAGGGGGAAGCCTTGGGGACTTGGCGTCACGGAAGGCTCGAACCTTTGGCACTCAAGGAATATTGTCCTCCTTCTGGACAAGTGATGGTTAATCTCGAGGTCGAGGTCCCTTGGCGCACAAAGGGAGAGAGGGTCGTGGTGATGTTTCGCGACGAAAATCTGGATCTCCAATCTGATCTTAGTGGTAAAGTTTCCATATAAATAGCCAGGACATCTCCTTGGCGTGGGGGGACAATAGAGTGGGAGCTTCGAGGGAATGCACAGCGGGGCCGGAGAACAATGCCTTATCTGCCCATAAGCCTAACTCAATCTGGCGAGGTCGGCGTATGGGGGCGAACGGGGGGACGATAACCTCCTTGTTTAAACATTGACATCCGGTAGCTGTGATAAGACTCCAAGCTTCGAATCGAAGATGCACGTGGGCAGCATCGTGGTTTTAAATAATATGGGATAGGAGTTGAAATTAACGCAGCTTCAACTCGTTCTATCACACACATACTATAGTGTTTTTTCTTTATATGGGACAGCTAAAACGCCTACAGAATGCAAAGATTCTCTAGACAGTTTCTGTTATATATGTGAATCAGTAACATTAAACACTACAAGAGATAGTGAATAAAGATGTGAAGAAACTTTATGAGCTGTAGTTCGGATGCAAGGTGGGTGATGAAGACAAACGTTGATACCTCACATATGTTGTATTAGGTGAACAAGTTCAAGACAAAAGGCCTGGCCTCAGATTTGAGGTACGAATGGCCTGGAGGGAGCCAAAGGACCATTCACCGGATTGCTACTTCTGCTTAACCGATATTAAAGGTGGGTATTCAATGTGTTTTTTTCCTGGTCTTTAATATATTTTTCGAGAGAGATATCAATTAAAAAGATCAAAATACATAATATGTTGTACTTCCACTATTTCTGCAAGTGATCATGGCCAGTAATATCCATTTTTAGTCTGATATTATTTTATTTCACTGCAGGTTGCAACAGAAAAGACAAGAAATCTATCATGTGTCCAGATCTTCAGTCTGCTATTCTTCCAGTTCAACATTCAAGAGCCACAGCCGCCCTCGAAACTACCAAGAAATCACACGAGCAACTCAGTCGATTCAGAATCTCAAGATACAGCATATGTGGCACAGCTTGAATCTGACAAGTAACCACACCTCATCACCCAATCGGAACTCATAGATCTAGTTCGTAATCTAACAGTTACTTAGTAACATGGTAAGGTTCTGGCATCACTTCTGCAACAATGGAACCTGTTGGATGAAACTGCTCATATTACAGTACTTAGGAAGTGTTCTGCAGATCTACACAAATTCTTCACTTTTGAAAACAACTCGACTTATTGTAATAATATCAGAGGACTATTCAATAACCTTGAGCTAACCTTTGAACGAAGTGATTGGAGATTTTCGATAGATCCATATCTTTGCAGTAGCATGAGTGGCTAATTTGTGCTGAATTGAAAGTAGTAGCTCTACTTAATGGAGGTACAATCACGATACACCAAGTTTATGTACTTCCTTTGCAAATGAAAGAGTAGGGCCAGATCAGAACATTATGTACGCTCAAAATAGTAACCTCAAGAAACTTGACGCTTGGATGCCATAATATAATTTATGAGCTACTAGTTAAGAATGAGAAAACCATTTTGCCACCAGTGCATATAAAACTAGGCCTATTGAAGGAATATACCGAAGCACTGCAACATAACAAACCATGTTTCCAGTACTTCAAAGCGATCTTCCCCAAAATAAGCGATGCCAAGATTAAAGAAGGCATATTCGTATACACTCAGATTCGGTCAAATTATAGCTGATGCCGACATCGAAGCGACAATGGGTGACACAGATCTAGTGGCCTGGCGTGCATTTAAAGATGTATGCAATGGACTTCTGGGAAAGCACAATGGTGCCCAGGGAGAGCGTATTAAGGAGAGGCTAATCAACTGCTACCAAGATCTAGGATGCAATATGTCACTGAAGATACACTTTCTTTATTATTATCTGTCCTTCCTAGAGAATGAATGATATGTGAGTGTTGAACATGGAGGGAGGTCCCATCAAAATATAGCAATAATGGAAAACAGGTATAAGGGAAAATGGAGCCCTGTTCTGCTGGCTTACTTCAGCTGGAACCTGAAGCATGACACACCTGAGACGTCTTACAAACGAAGAATTAAATACTAAAATGTAGGTTCATACATTATATAATGCTAACAAACATGCTGAATCATTATATATTCATGAATTAATTACAATGGAAACATTTAATCTGACATTGGGAGTGAGATACATTTATAGTATCGTGGAAATTGGTATACATTGCATAATTATTAAATCTGGAATTTACCAAAAAATGATACGTGATACTTTTTTTTATCAAATTTGAATTCAGCACACTCAACTTCATAATAAAATGTACATAAGATCTATGTTTTTTTCTTGACACTGAAATTTGTTGTACAGTGTAATTAGAAACAATTATAAAGTCCATTAGGCCCCTTAAGGATGATCAACGACATTAAATGAACTCTTTTTCCAAATTTGTTTTTACTCTCGAAGATTCAAACAACTTGCAATAAAAAACGAAATAATTTCTAGGAAAGACATTTATATCGCAAATGGATATAAGTGAGGAAAGTTTTAAGTACTGAGATTCGCAGTTGAAATGGTAGTCATCAGATGGTGTCGTGAAAAACAAGTTTCAGTAAACAATTAGACCATTTAAATCCCATTTTACAACATTACGACTTCTATAATTTGGATTATGATAGTGAATCAATTCATTGCTATTTCACCAAATTATTGGTATTCTTTCTCTACCGTAACTAGTCTTCGTTATAGAACAAGAGTAGTTACATGATACAAGCTTAACCTAGGACCAAACTAGTCTTCTTTGGTTATATAGGTTTCGAATTTATCGCTTTCCCTAACTTCACTGATTTGTTTATCAATCTGTAACCCGAACAATTTTGGAGGTAGTTTAATAGTGTTAATTTTCCTTGTTTTTATAAGTAAGCTTAATAATTTGTGTTCCATTAGATATTCATTATTTTATGAGCCACAAAAATTGGTAAAAATAGTTTGAGACTTTAAATATCTTTATTCAACGTTAATGAGGCTTTCAATTTCCTTGGGAGGCTTAGAGACTGGTGTTAATGAATAAGGGGCGTTCTCTTAGTGAAGGAGGGAGAGAAGGAATAAATAAACTGAATAGGTCAATTTTACCCAAGACTACTCAAGGATGACCTTCGAAAACATTAGTGGAGGAATGTTAAAATCGAGTCATAAAAATACATTTAGTTGTGTAATTATAACTATGTTGTAATTTTAAAAATGTCTATATAACTCGAATCTCCAGTTACCTGAAGTATTTGTTTCTCCCTCTCTAACTTTTAACTCCTCTCATATTCTTCTCTGATTCTTTCCTCTGTTTTATATCACTAACTTATTCCACCAAACTATTCGATGCGCGACCATTCTACATATTGGAATTTTTTTTCCAACATAAATTACTTGATTAGAGTTACTTGGTTGAGTTACTCAAAATATAACTCGGGATCTTAAACCGTTTTCATTGAAAATAATTTAAAATTAAAATTATTTTCATTTTCATTTGATTTACAGACAATTCTCTTCGTAAACATCACTTGAGCATAGGTACAATGAAGTTCAGTTATGTCCTAAACTATTTAGAAAACAAAATACCAAATTTACATTTTATAGAAAATACTCGTTTAATTTCTACAAAAATTGCACGGAATAATCTTTGAAATTCGCTCCGATAGTGTCCAAGTTTCATTTCCTATAACAAAGGATAAAGAAGGAGAAAGGAAATGTGCAATTGAAGATAGGATGAGACAAAACCTAGAGAACGATGACTTAAAACTTTTAGTTCACATGTAAAATATCGTAATAAATGCATGCATGGCAAGTGTCCCATGTGTATTATACTCTGCCACTGGTAATATTACTTGAAGAGTAAAGAAATAGCAGTGTCTGCGAGGTCGAGGCATTGTTTTCGTGAAAAAGGGTGATTACACGCATAATGAAGCTCCATCAAGATACGTTCTCCCGTGATTCGAGAAAGAAAACAAGTCCGCCCACTAATGGAAGATGTCAGGATGAAACTGATTTCGATAAAGGAAAGATTTATGACAGCATCCTGGATTTAATGTGAGGCTGTAGATAAGGTAAAAACTGACTTAGTTTCCCTTGCGAGAGGTTACAACAATAGTAACATCCCTTGCGAAGTAAACCATTATAAGTAAAGGGAATAAAGCAGATATGTTGGCCTTCAGTAAAGAGCATATCATGTGGAATACTAAAAAGTAGGACAGAGTCGCTTTTAGAGAATAATGGTAATTTAATTTGTTAAAATTGGATATTAACCAACATGTAGGTTAACGTGTAGGTGAAAGATTAAATCTATAATGCAAAAAAAGGATAGAGTTGGAGTAAGCAAGTTATGGTATGTGTAATAATTTCAACGCTGGACTCAATACGCTTGGCTGTTTACGCGGCTAAGACACTCTACTGTATACAAAAAGATTAGCCTTACAAATATATATATAAATATATATATTAGTGTAGTAGGGTGACAGTCTTTTTTGAATGCAAATTTTGTTGGAGACCATTGTGTATTTTGCCTTAATTAAATTCCTTTGGCAACTTTCTCTTCTAACTGTCTTTTTTATTCCATCTTGTAGATGGAGGATTACTTGTCCGTATTCATATATTTTTAAATGAATGTGTTTGATAGAAACCCAACTAAATTGCTAAGCTTTCGATCTTTTTTGATCATCTTCGGTGCGTTTTGAAATGTTCTTGCCTCCTTTACCGATGTAATGAGCGGAGTGAGATCTGGCAGAAAGTAAAGTGAAAGAACTTGAACTTGAACTTGAACTTGATGAAAAAGTGGTGAAAATGTCTAGTAGTTATTGATAGTGTTGAAGTAGATTTATTATTGCCTTAGAGCAGAGGGCATCACAGGCATGTTTCTCTTTTCTTGTTTTTGATGGTTTCCTCCATTTTGGTTGGATCAGCGTTAGCTGACCTTCCTGTATTGTTTAACTACTCTTGCCTTTTTTGTTTTAATCTTTACTTTTTATATAAATATATATATATATATATATATATATAAATATCTTTAGAAATAAACTTTTTTTTATAGATTTATCCTCCGTCATTGATTAAGGCATTCAAGCCTTTCTTATTTGCTTTTGCTAACTCGTGGCTTTGTTTTAATTTTTATTTAGTATTATATAGTTTTATTAAGTTTCGCCTTAAGGGCATTTTGCCCCATTTATTTATCATGTTTCATTTGCACTCTTCACTTGTTGTGCTTGGTTGGGCACTTCGCCTCTTTTTCTTAATTTTTGTTTGTTTTTGTTAGGGGTTTGGGCACTTCGCCTCTTTTGTCAATTTGTTTTTTTGTCAACGTTAGTTCTTGTTGTTGGGCACTACGCCTCTTTTTTGTATATGATATTTCAGGGAAAAAACTGTGGTTGGGCACTTCGCCTTGTTTTTATTTGTCTTAGTCTTTGCTTGAGTAGAATCAGTATGAATGGTGAGCTTGTGAACTGATCTTTTTGCGTCCGGTTGAGTTGTATTGCTCGCTATCTGAACAGGGCTACTTGGTTTTCTCGGGAGCACATTCTTCCGCTGGGGAATAGCGCTCTCCTTGTAGCCTTTCCTATAGCTTGCTGCAGGATTTCGAGGCCCACATCTATTTGTGGGAGGATCTCGCTTTCGACTTTTTCCCAGGTCTTTCCCTCTAGCCTCTGAAGGACTATATTCAGTGGCTCGAGTCCTGCTCTTGCATGCAGTTCCGTCTGCCGAATAGCGTCCAGTCTCCTCGCGCCGGTCATAAGCAGGGTAGCCTTGTTCTGGATTCTCTGCATTTGTTTGAGAGAAGATGAACTGGCTGCCTGCATAACCACCACGGGGTACATCAGAACTGGTCACACCACAGTGTTATATAGTTTTCTGATGTTTTGGGAACTAAGATCTTGGAACCTGTAAAGTTTCCCAAGTTCTCTTTTGGCTAGGGAGACTCGGCTGTTAATGTGCGCCTTATACCCCGTTAAGGTGAGGCGCAGACCCAGGACTTTACCCTCGTTGGAGTACGGGTAAAGCTCGTCTCTAACGATGACGTCGTCCCTTTTCCAGCGGTTCATAGGGAGAATTTGAAACTTTCGGTGGTTTGTTTTTATTTTCCACTTTCTTTCAAATCGGTTGATGTTCTCAAATTTGGTAGCTGTCTCCCTTGCTTGAACTCCAGCGTTCCTATAGGAACCGGGAATGATTTGAGTGATGTCGTCTGCAAACTGCAGATACATCACATCCTCCCCGACTGGAGCAGGTAAGTCCAACGTGTACAGAAGGTACAGCAGCGGACTCAGACAGCTATCTTGTGAAACCCCCGCCCCTAGCTCAAATATGGGTCCTCTGTTGCCCTCGATCTAGATACGAGCTGTTCTCTCCATAATGTAGTCACAGAGGACCCTTTCCAGGACCGGGTTTAGCTGGAGGCGTAGGATCTTGAATTTTAGACCTCTCCGCCAAACCTTGTCGAAGGCCTTCTGTACATCAAGCAACACCACATCTACGTACCTCCCATCAGCTTTAGAGTGGGCTAGCTTTTTAGTTAGGAGGGCAAGGGCTGTATCAGTCCCCCGCCTCCTGCGAAACCCGTGCTACTGAGAGTTGTGAGCTTCCAGCTCGGTCAGCTGATCTTGTAGCCTATTGGCTAGAAGCTTCTCGTAGATTTTACCTACAAATTCCAGGAGGCATTTTGGCCTGTAGTCCACCAGTTGATCTAGGGGTTTGTTCCCTTTAAGGGCTAAAAATTATTTTAGCCATTTTTAGCCCATCGGGGAAGTAGCCCGTATTCAGGAAAGCGTTGAAGATGTTAGTGATTCCCTGAATGATCTGCCGGGGGGGCATGCACCAGATTGTTCTTAGTGAAAGAAAATGATTTTTAACCAGTATTTATTCCGCCTTTGTTAAACGTAACGTTAGAGGAAATGAGCCACTTCTGTGCGCGGAATTTTTTAAATAATTTTAGTGTGCGATTCCAGCTTGTCGCTTGACTGTTGATAGGCGGCTTATCCTTATTTATTAATATGGCTTCTAAGATGTTAAGCCTCGCTTTATTAACTTCTTTTCTTTCAATAATAGTGTTATCAACGAGCATATCTCTCGTTAGGTTAATATTATGTACACTCTCCATATGGTTCTTCGGCCCGCCGCTTTGTAGATGCATAGTTGACAGTCTCGAAAGTGTGGTAGTTGTTATGCCAATATATTTAGAGTTTTTATAAAGCTTACAGTCTTTATCGGAGCAGATGAACTTGTAAACTATGTTGGTTGACTTGAGATTCGAGAAGTTTGGGCAGCTGTTATTTTTCATCAGAAGATTGCTGACTTTTGTTGTTTTATAATAGATGATGAGTTGGATTTTATCCGTTTGATTTTTAACCTTGATGTTACGGTTAATAATCTCCTTGATGTTTTTTTTAGCTATTTTATAGGCCGTGGTCATATGGTTTCTGTAATACGTAAGGCCATCAGCTTTCTAAAAAACAATAAAGAAATAGTCTTATGAAAAGCTGACAAATCCAACATATACGTCATTCTAAACAAAGAAGAATATAACCATCTTAAGTAACAGCACTAAATTTAAACGCTTGAAAAAAGATCCAACAGAAGACTTAAAAAAGAAAATAAACAGGCAAATAACTAAACCCAATGCACTCATCGGGGAACTTTACTTCCAAAAGATCATCGGTGATTACACAACAGGTTATCTGTATGGCAATGTAAAATTCATAAGCCGCAAAAATCATTGAGGCCCATCATCTCGCAAGTCACGACTCCAACGTACTGTTTAGCTAAAACCCTAAATGCATTAATAAATCTGTACAACCCTTCGAAATATAGCATAACATCCAGGGAGGAATTCACCGACATACCGTCAGGACTAATATCATACCTTGAGGTAGAAAGCCTGTTCACGAATATGCCTATCCCTCAGACCATCGGCATCATTATAAAAAACGTGTACCACCATTCTGCAATGTCTCCTTTAAATCTTGACCAAAACAACTTAAGGAGCATGTTACGTTCATGCCCATCAGAGGCGCCTTTCAGTACACCGGAAAAAATCTATATACGCAAGTGGATGGAGTAGCTATGGCGTCACCTTTAGGGCCAAACTTCGCCAACTATTACATGGGTCAACTCAAGGAGAGATTATTGGACATTATGTAAAATAAGCCAGAAACATATTGCCGATACGTAGATGACATCTACATCAATGTCCAAAACGAAGAATATCTTGTTAACTTCAAGCAACATTTTGAAGAGAACTCCGTGCTAAAATTAACTTATGAATTGAACACAGGCAATAAACTCCCTTTCTTGGATGTTGTGGTCTTTCCTTTTCCTCTTCCTCCTCCTCTTTCACTTTACTTTCTGCTAGATCCTCACTTCACTCATTACATCAGTAAAGGAGGCAAGAACATTTCAAAACGCACCGAAGATGATCGAATAAGATCGAAAGCTTAGCAATTTAGTTGGGATTTTACCAAACACATTCATTTAAAAAAAGAGATGAATACTGGACAAGTAATCCACTATCTACAAGATGGAATAAAAAAGACAGTTAGAAAAAGAGAAATCTGCCAAAGGAAATTAATTAAGGCAAAATACACAATGGTCTTCAACAATATATATATATATATATATATATATATATATATATATATATATATATATATATATATTTATATATAAATATATATACAACAAAGCACACAGGGAATATTTATACGAGGATCCAAATACTTCCGAACTTTATTTCGAGTTCTTTATCAAGTAATATATATATATATATATATATATATATATAAATATATATATGATAACTAAAGTTTATCAACTTTAACTCAACTATATAGTACTTTCACTAATTTAACTCACAAATTTCTATTCATGGTGTTATGACGAAAAATAGATTGACAGCCATTGTGTAATTGATATCTTGTTTAAAACCACGAAAAGGATGGTTCTGTGGGAGTTTAGGTGAGTTAGTTCTTTATATTTTTTTTAGTTGTGTTAAATTGGGAGGGAAAGGATGTTTTGTTATATTTTATTTTCTATTCGACAGCCTGACAGGTTTGCTTAGCTAGAGGTTTATGAAACTAAATGCAGTGACATTTTATCACCCGTAAGTTAGGGTTTCCCATTTCCTTCGTTACCCGTGAAGAGAAATACAATCTTATCCCTTAGTATTAACTCTCGGCGGAAGCATTATTACTCCTTCAGTTAATTAGTGTACTAACGAGAACGTGGGAGTTGATTCATACGAATTGATTAGTAAGCATCATAGTATAATTTTTCTAGATAGAGAGTATATAATTACATCCAGTGTAATCCTAAGGATTGTTATATTTATACACACTAAAGAAGGTATGGAAATAGGCCTTCCCCGGGATGATTCGATGGCATTCATCGTGCTAGATATAGATTTTTATATTTATTTGAGATATTAAGAGGGATAGGAACTTAAATTCTGAAAAGAGAAATGGCTTCGTTCCGATGCTCTCCAAAAATTAATAATTCAGTCTCAAATTTTAACTAATGCCCAACTATCCTGCGAGTCGCCCAGTATGTGCCTACCTTTAATCCCTGGAAACAGGTAAGTTAATAGAGAGTAATATATATAGAGAGAGAGGGAAAGAAAGAGAGAGAGAGAGAGACAGACATAAGGTATTTAGTTTCTCTCTCATTTCTGATTTATTTATCTTTCCAATATCTCTCTCTCTCTCTCTCTCTCTCTCTCTCTCTCTCTCTCTCTCTCTCTCTCTCTCTCTCTCCTTCCCATTCAATTAAACGCTGTTCAAACATTGAATTTCAGATAATGACATATATCCTCATCTTTCACTTTATGCCAATTAAACAATCTTTCAGCCCATTCAATTTCTCTTTCTCTAAATCAATGTTTAATCAGCATTGACGTGAATCAAATTATCTGTGGTTTTCAAAATATAGTTTTCATTATAATATCATTTAATTCCCTTAACTTCTTTCACCTTTGATTCTGGATCAGCGGAGAATTGTAGAATTCTCTCACACGATTAATCGCAGATAAATTTCTTCAAAAGACATTAGGATGTAGCGGCCCCGGTCACGGAGGATGGTCTAACCTTGGTGGTGAATCTTCCATGCTTATTGGAATCTATGTAGATCATTTTTAGAAAGACAAATTTTCACAAAAAAAGGAATTTTTTCTGTTAAGATTGTTTTGAGAAACTTAAAATGAATAGGATGAAGTCAGATTGAGATATAAACAAAGGTAACTATAACTACTAAACTACCTGACAAACTGTGAATTTAAGAGTGTGAGGCAAGCCTTAAACAAAGGCAAATCCAATTTTAGATTCTAAATTTCAGAAAAACCTGCTACTTCGTCAAAAGTAGAAGACCAGAAGTAATAGTTAAACAACCTTAATTTTGTGCTTATTGGATGCCATTCTTTTTAGGCTATTAATATATTAAAATTATAAATGAATGAGCGTGACTCAAATATATAAAATTTTCAATGAATTAGAATGAAAATGAAAGCAATGTAATCCAACCGAGTATATATGATTCTGTCCAAGGCAAAATCCCTAGTTGGAAAGATCACACCATCCTCGTTCCTTTCTCCGTAAGAGAGTAACAAGAAGGGTGAATGAAAGAAAGTGCGTGAGACAATAGAGAGAAATAGAGGAATAATGAGTGATGGAAAATAAAAGAAAATGTGATAATTTATTTTAATTTAAAGCGAATAAGAACGAAGGAGAAGACCAAAGAGGGCGTTCACCAACGAGGGGTAAATGGGTGTCGCTTCAAACGATTCTAACCCCTTGGGGCAGGGAGGGCACATGATCGTGAAGATGTCAGCTGCAGCATCGGTGTACATGACACAAATGTGAAATACATAAATAAAAGAAGAAGAAAGAAAGAAATATATACGAAAGACAGGAAATGAAAAGAAAGATGAGGAAAAGGAAAGTAAATACACATAAATTATGGAAGAAAGAATGATTAACGAAAAACAAATTAAAAAATAAGGAATAATGAGAAATACATAAACAAATGCAGCGTAAAAAGTAGATCTAAGAGAAAAGAAAATCAGAAAAAAAGAATAAAGGAAAAAAATACATTAAGGTTTCTCGGTCTTGCGAAGTTCATGCAATCAGAAAGAAAAACAGACATCATTGTGGTAATTGCCACTCTAATCTCTCTTTTTTCATACCCTATTATCCTTTTTTGGTATTACCACTTTTATCTCTATTTTTTTATTAATCTAGCGTCTCCTTTAATGAATGAAAAAAAGAATATCCGGATGTTTAATAAAGACTCCTAAAGATGTCCCCAATCAGGGAATAATAGGAAATTCTTCTTTATTTCTCTCTCCCTTACTTAATCCCTTAAAAACCAGGGTTCTTCGTAGCCTTGACGACGTTGAAAGAACGAAAGTAGATGTTGTGACGTATCAGGTTGATCACGTTGAGGATCATCTCGAGAGAAGAAGGGGTTCTCTTATCATCTCTCTCTCTCTCTCGTTCTCCGAAAAGAGAAAAAAAAAGACGAATAATAAATATGTAAATATTCCTATCCTTTGGCTATATGTATCTATGCCCTAAAATTTCCCTTCATATTTCATAGCCATTCTCTCTTCTTTTATCTATTTTCATCCATACCATCCTTGTTTTGCTTTAGTGTCAATTCATTGGTGAAATAGGAAAAGAGAGTAGGATGATAGACGGTAGTAAAAGAATAATAAGAGGTAGAGAAATAGAGGGAATTAAAAAGGGGGATAAAAGGATAGGTGCCAAGCTAAAAAATGACAGTGAGGGAGAGGCGAGGAAAGAAAAGGTAAATAAATCAAGAAAACGCTAACATTTCATCGCTTACTTCTTTCCTGGAAACGGGCCATTTTAAAGTTGAAAGGAAAGAGAGAGAAAGAGGCTTATAAGAGGAGATAAGGATAAAGAAGGGAAATTGAAGCAAATTATGAAAAAATAACCGCTAATGATTCTCGTTCACGCTACATCGACGGACGAATCAATCGGAGGATTTCAGTATTCCCCTGGCGGCAAATTATACCCCTAGAACTGTAATTACGGGAGATGATTTACAGGGAGAATTAGAATCTTAAGGAGGATTCATAGGAAGAATCTGAGTCCGAGAGGGAGATTCACAGGAGGACTCAGGCTCTGAGTGACGATTTACTCTGTCGTGGAAGACAAGCAGATTTTTACACAAGTTTGGTTTTGAAGTTTGTTTGAAACAATTATTTCACTCAAAAATAGGATCAATAACTATGATTAATATTTTGAGAAGTATTAGTAGTATTTTACCTAAGAAACGAAAACAAAAGAGGGCATCTTAACCAGAAAGGAGTGGAAAATGTGAAGTTGGGAGCTGAAAATAAGTGAAAAGTAAATAGCATCTAAACCGGAGTGTAAGAACAATACATACCAACAATAGTATATCCCACCAGCACACTCAAGCAAGACAACTTAAGACTCTGGGGGACAGAATAGCTCCCAACCCTCAAGAACCTTCACAACCTCTTATTTAAGGTAGTTCACACGGTGAGCATCGCGTTGTGGGTCACCAACCTTCTCAACGTCAGTATGAACTGCACCACTACATCCCACATCACCGAGTAGAGAAGAAGATGGCAAATGATCGCACTAATCACGGGTGAGTATTAAGTAGTAGTTAGGTGAGGCAATAAATGCCTTCATATCACAACTAGTTAATTTACCCACCATAACTAATAATTATGAACCACAAACCACGCTACCAAGGATAGATTTATGGAAAAATACTAATGAGTGTTGGTGTTATTTGAACACTATTTTATACTCGTTCTTTTTAGCAGCTTTTACTTTTCTTCTTCCAAACAACTCCTTTGCAATAAATAGGAGTGAAAACCATTGAACTCCCTTTAAGGCCGTTGCCTCTTCTGTCCATTCGTTCCTAAACAGAACCAAAGATTTTCACACTATCTTAAAAGCCAATTTCAAAATAAATACCCCTCCCCCCTCTCAAATGCCAAGAGAATACTGCAAAGCCTAAGACTACTTGATAAATAGTATTATAAGGTCTGCATTTACTTAGGTTGCTGTAGCAACAAAAATTTTCTTTATAGAGAAAATCAATGGCTAGAAATTTTTAAGTATTGCGACAAGTGTGTGTTTTCAAGTCCATCCTCTCTATATCTGAAGGTGTTTTGAAGAACAACTATTCATTTGTTCACCTCGCAACAGTATATATTTATATTCTAGGCATTTTATAGACGATTTTTCTGCTAATTCTAAAAGGAACGCCTTGATTGTGTTCATTTAGTAGAGGATAACAAACTTGGTGATTCAGAGGAGATTATTTATTGCTCATTGTTAAAAGAACTAGAAAACAAAATAAAAATAATTTATAAATATTAAAAATAGCGAAAATAAGAGTTCTTTATGGTTTTGATGCTCCTTCGTGCAAGGCGAAGTTGAACTTATCATACGAGAGGCGGTCAATAAGTTTTACGAATCGGTAGGGCAAAACAGAAGAAGGGGGATGGCTGTTTGTGAGGGTGTTAGGACAAGTTATGACAAGTTAGGACCTGCAGCCGCACAGTCCTGCCTCGTCTATTTAAGAAGCAGTATCTGATTGCAGATCGTCAGTCACGAATTTCTCAACAATGGAGAAGGTTGAGCACCACGCAGTGATCAAATTTTTGATCAAGGAATGCAAGAATGCCAAAGAGATCCATGAACGCATGGTTGGAGTGTACACAGACACCGCCCCTTCTTATGCAACCATTGCTCGCTGGAATAGGGAGTTCTACCATGGTCGTGAGTCATTTGAAGATGACCCCCTTTCAGGACGCCCGTCAGACGTGACCAATCAGGACAATGTGGCCCGTGTGGATAGGATAATCCTCGAAAATCGACGGGTGTAGGTCGAAGAAATTGAGCGAGGACTTGGAATATCATATGGAAGTGTTTTCAACATCATCCACGACAATTTGGCTATGACCAAGGTCTCTGCCCATTTGGTCCCTAAAAAACCTCACGCCCTATGATCGACTTCAACGTCTTTAAAGTCCACAAGGTCAGAGTTGCACAAGCTGCCCTGTGCGAGTGTGGATTCAAGGAGCTCACCATTTCCCCTACAATCTAGATCTGGTCCCTAGCGACTACTTTTTATTCCACCAGCTCAAGGCTGCACTGCATGGACGCCGGTTTGGGAACGATGAAGATGTCCAAATTGCCGTCCAGGAGTGGATTGAACAACAGTCGGGAGATTTCTGGTTGTGGCGAAATCGAAGCCTCAGGAACAATTAGCGCAAGTGCATTGAAGTCGAGGATAGTTATATTGAAAAATAATAAAACACTTTTCCTTATATCTCGATTCCTTATATTCGAATTGCACAACTTATTGTCCGCCCCTCGTAGTAACAAAAACGCCCTTCATAATACAAGTCATGCACCACCTTAATACGCTATTTCACGACTGCTTGTACTATGATATAACACACAATGTTTGATCTTCGTCAAACATTTTTAAATGTGGAGAAATCCATAGGTGGTTGAATCTCCAAATCCTCTTCCAATTCACGTGTGTGACGATGAAGGATTTCTAATTCTTTCATTCCGTTGTCAAAATTCTGGATCTTGTCTTTTTATCTTCCACTACCTCTTTATCCTTGGTGTACAAGAGAATGAACAAAATTAGGCGTCGGTAAGCCGGACGCTCCACCTCTGTCATTGGGATGAATGGTTGTATAGTCTGCAATCCAGCCAGCGTTGTCGATATATTGGCATTCTTTTTAACTAGCCGTAGTTTAGACGTAAAAAACACGGACTAGATGGTGAATCTACGATTTTCCTGGCCGGTGGACGAAACCACTACAAATGTCTTTCACTACCCACGAGATGCCCTTAACGCTATCTTGGTGCACACCTACATCTACGAAGCTCAACAATATTCGATGCTACTTCGTCGGGCATTTTCATCCTGTACAGAGTTCAGCGCTGCTAGATTTTTTTTAACTCGATTTGGTTCCAGGGATTCTATCCTAGATCGTGGAGAAGGCGTTAGTCGTAATTTCTAAAACCAGCTAGAGTCGGCTATATCTTTCCCATTATAGGCCAATAGCCCTCACCAGCCGTTTTAAAAAGTGGCTGGATAGAATAGTGAATGCTCGCTTGCAGTGTTCTCTTTAGTACTGTGAGGGAATGCTCCTTGGAAAAACCCGTCCCAGCTATTTTCCGACCCTAATCGTCTCCCCCCCCTCGCCTGCGATAACGCCGTGCTCATATTAACCCTACCCCTATATCGCGAGGCGAGTTTTGATCGTCTGGAACGACGCGTTATCATGAATTGTGTTTTCTTAGACTGGCGTTTTAATTCTTTGGGGACCACAAGTCACTAAGGCGTCTAGCAAAGCAGCTACCCGGGTATTTAACCCAAAGTTCACCATATCTCGAGGAGATTGAAAGCGCGCCATAAACTCCGTCCAGACAGTTGTCTGTTTTTCGTGACCCCCCCGTAACTCGTTGGCGTACGTCATCAAAGATCTCCTCAGCAGATCTACCTTCGTTGAGCTTTGGCCCCTGTTCAGAGGAGAGCTATCGAGCCGCCTTCCTCCCGGAGAGTTGTGCGGCCCTCCCCTCTTCATAACTCCAAGATTACCGTCTTTCGAGAATGAGGCTCCCTGCTGATCAACAGAACCGTCTTTAGTTGAGATTACGTCTCTCTGGTGCAGATAAAATCTCATTCTTCATCACGAAGTAATCCAACCCCATCTTCAATTCCTCCGAGCCAGGATTCTCCGAAATATCTTCTTGAAGACCTAAGCCGTTGTCTTCCACCCTTCCTTCCCATCCAATTCGCCCGCGCTTGCAGGTAAAGTGATCGTGTATGCTAATCCCCAGATTAACTCGTTAATCATCATTTAATTCATTTTTAAACACAAGTAAGTAATTTGTTCCTACCTTTGTATATATATATATATATATATATATATATATATATATATATATATATATATATATATATATATATATATATATATCAATTGCTCCCCTTTTGTTTATATATAGTAAATTTATATTTTGAGGATATTTTCTTTATGTATCCTTTAACCTGCAACTTGGGAAGCCATTAATCTAAACCCGGTCAACCGTAATTCGCACTCTTTATTAATCGCCAGACATAACTCAAGCGGCCTGTGACCAGCTATCTGCCTGTACTTCTATAAGAATTGGAGCACCAAGCTAGACTACACAGATACCTCGACAAGTACCATAGGCCCCTAACTCCATACTATTGTGCCTTCCGTAAGAGGCCTTTTCTCCATGAGGCTATTGCTCGTTGCTGCCATGATGTTTATCTACTTCGATATCGAGAAGGCTTATGACACGACGTGACGCTATGGAGTTTTCCAGTTATGTGAGTGAGAATTGAGGGAAGCTTACCAGTTTTAATCTGTAGTTTTTTGACTACTCGCAATTTCTGGGATAAGGTTATTAACAGTTATTCTGATCACTTTATTGAAGATTAGAATGTTCTCTACTGCAGTGTATTAAGTGATACTTTATTCGATATCTCTATAAATAGCCAGTTATAATATCTACCGGAGAGGTGTCTGCAACCTTATTTTAAGACAGCCTCGTGTTTATTGCTCCGCCTTACGATCGGCATCCTCAGTACGCCGCCTCCAGTTGGTAGTTGATAAGATTCACCGCTGAACCCTTTAAAACGGCTACCGGTTTCCCAACTATAGGCAAAGACGATGCACTTTCACCGAAAGCGCGGAGAGAAAGTTAAACTCCCCTTGTTTCTAGAGGGTAACCCCTTGGAATTTGTGTCAGAGATTTACATTTTCACCCGAATGGTTTAATTGCCATGATTATCCCAAGGTATTCCGGCAATTATTGAAAGTTTGGGAGATCGCAAGGTCATGAAGTAGAGTAAGTTAGAGAACACAACTTTTGGTCAGCAGACCTTTTTTAGTCAGAGGCCACTCCATTTCTCACTATGTCAGTCGGTCGGTCCCCGTTTTGCTTTTTGGGGGTTTTGTTAATAACATTGTAACTATTCGGCCGATTCTAAGGAAATTTATAATTCTCATGTTATTTTATATTATCTTTCGAATGAAATAATTGCAAATGTCCTCCCAATTTTAGCCATTTAATAATTTTGTTTTGGCAATAACATCATCGCATTTCCACCGATTTAAACGAAATTTGAAATCCTCATTCTGTTTTATATTTTCTTTCGAATTATATAATTGTCAAAGTTCTTTCAAGGTTAGGCGGAGAATTATTTGTCAATAATCTAATAACTATTTGGCCGACCCTAACGAAATTCGAGAGCATTATGTTGTTTTATATTCTCTTTCGAATGATATAATTACCAAGGTTTTCCCAATGTTAGTCCGATAATTATTGAAAGATTTGAATGTCGACAGGCCTTAAATTAGAATATTTGAGAGCACGCGACTTTTAGTAAGCAGACGTTGTTTATTCGTGGGTGACTCTACTTCTCACTATGTCAGTCAGTCCAAGTTTTGCTTTTGTTTCTTCTGGTAATAACATTGTAACTCTTCCGCCGATTCTGAGAAATTTAAAATCGTGATGTTGATTTACATTCTCTTTTAAATGATATAATTGCCAAAGTCGACTCAATTTTAGCCGTGGAACTACATATTTGCCAAAAACTTCATAATCTTTTAGCGATTTTAACGAAATTTGAAACCGTTTTGTTTTTTTACATTCTTTTTCGAATGATGAAATTGCTAAGGTCCTCCCTAGGTTAGCCGTGGAATTAATTAGTTTTTACGATAAAATCATAACTATTTAGCTAATTCTAACAAAATATGCAACGCTTATGTTGTTTTACATTTTCTTTCGAATGATATAATTAATAAATACCTCCCAAAGTTCACCGGGAAATTTACTCTAATTAACAAAACAACCTTTCAGCCGATTCCAACGAAATTTTAAACCTTTTGGTTGATTTACATTTTCTTTCGAATGATATCTTTCCTAGGTCATCTCAAGGTTAGTCCGGGAATTATTAAAAACTTTGTATGTTGTAAGTTCATTAATCAGAATAAGAGAGAGCACGCGATTTTTGGTCAGCCGACCTTTTTCACTGTCGTTTGGTCCCGGATAGATGTATGCAAATTAAGGTCTTGGATGCTTGCAATTTTTTTGCTTTTGTTTACCTGTAATGTGTAGGCGTGTTTCTAAATTTGAAGATTGTTACCTGGGCCTGTGTATTTTAAATATAAACTGGCTCGTATTTGGTTTTCTTTGACGAAGACATACCTGCAACGCTCTAGACCTTTGTTAATAAAGTATCCCAGTGATGCTTCTATCCGTACGATCATGGAAGTGACCGACTTCATCTTATGTTGGAGGTCGCATTCTCGAAAGAAAATTATGTCTTCTGGGATAAGCAATGCATTCATACATTATTTGAGCTCAAGTGAATTGACTGTACGCATTTGGCCAGTTATAAGATGCCAAAGGAAAGGCAGACAGCTATTTCATGGATTTATTTGCCAGTCATTTTCAAATGAGGGAACAATTCGGAAGCCATTGTATCTTTCCAAATTCTAGTTACCTTTTAATTTATCAGGATAGGATTAAATTCATTCAGTGGTCGTGATTTTTTTAATTATTGAAAAAGTTTCTATTGAAATGGGCAAGTCAATGAGAGATATTATCTGAACTGGCGTTCCAAAACGGCACCGCAATTTTTCAAAATGGCTTCAACTTCCAACTTTGCTATGTTTTTCAAAGGAAGAGCCTCTATCCAATTAGTGAAGGGACAGTTAATGGTAAATAGTTATATGTAACCTTTAGTGGTCGGGATTTTTCCAATAATTTCCATGTAGACTGTGTAGTAGCGTGAATCAGGTGCAGAGGAGTGTATATCGCAGTTTTTATGTTTCTGTACCTTATATGTTTTGGCATTTCAGACATATTTTCAACCATTTGCGTATTTCTTTGTTTATATTTTGAAATGAAAACCAATCTTATATTAGTTTTAATGTGGGAAGTTGTCTTAAAGAGCAAAAAATTAATTATGAAAATAGTCGAAGACAAACGTTTGGAAATTAATAGTTAGCAGAGATCGTATGAAATCATTAAAAAGATCGCCAATGATGTAGAAATAATATTAGTATAAGTCGATCTTAGTAATTTGGAGGAAAGTATAAGAGTTTGTTTGTAATAACGTGAGCTCCTGACTGGTTTCTTAAGAATTAGCAAATGAGTCATAGTCAATCAATTACTCAAATGGTACTGTAGAGTTAATCGACTTGCAAAAAGAGGTTAGATTTACTATCATGAATAGTGAATGATGTAAGTGTTTGGTGTGGATTCACCTATGCGTCACGGATGATGGGGGCAATAGAAATAACTTTCTATGATAAAAGTTGGTGGGGTGAAAATGGAACTCCCAAAGAAATGCACTGCAATGCGTCACAACATAGAGCTATTCTTTACAGGCAAGCATATGTTAGAAGTGTTTCGTGGTAAGTAAAATGCAGAGAGCTTCCTGTAGAGAAGTTAATTTCGAGACTTTTAAAGACTTGATTAATATAACCCAATGTTTCCCAGTCCCCGCTAAAAAGAAAAGAAACGTTTGGAATGTATCAAAAGTGTAGCTTTTTTATTACATCTTTAAAATTAAATTAAATGCAAATTATTCCTCATCGTGCCGTCGCCAAGAAAAAAATTTCCGAAGTTCTGCGAAGGAAGTGAGATTACTGGAGTAATTTTTAAGAAAACTCCTGATAAATTTCAATAAGCTAAAGAACCTCTACAATTCTTACGCTATGTTGGGCCGTGAATATCCCTTTTTGTGAGAATTTTAATATCTTCTCATTATAAGGTAATCAATATTGTAATCTCCAAAGCGATTGAATTTTCCAAGGTATGACAATTTGCAAGATCCATTTATATAACATTTAAACGATTACAAACTGTTCAAACTATGTCATTGACAAAGACTATTTATATGACTCTTTCGACAATTGGATCTACGAGTAATAAAATGTGCCCCGTACGTCCACCTTTGAGAAAATATTTCAATCTTTTTAGTTGTAAAATTATTATGTAAGGCAACGGATAATTGCCTTGCATGCGATAACGTTAAGTAACATGCAATAGGCAGATAGCTGGGATCATTATCGAGCCTATAATGAGCATTAAATCTGGTAAAAGATAAACATTTTGTGAATTATTGTTAAGTGAGAATAAAAATCATCCAGACCCTTGCTTTAAGCTATCTCCATTATTGCCATCTTGGTTCGCCTTTCATTACTCGCGCATGCTTTAAACCTACAAAATTATATGGGCGATATGAGAAATCTGTACCAAACATCCTACTTTTTAGAGATATTTTAAAGATATTTTCTCCAAATGTCCAAATATAAGAATCAGTAGCAGCTTTTAAAAGATTTTGTGTTCTGTCCTGCTGTAAGTGAAATGTGGTAGCCTGGACAATGAATCTCACGCATCGGGTATCGATGAGAAACCTACTCAGGGTGACGGGAATCTGAAATTGCTTGCCGGGATACATTGTTTACTAACGTCCCATTTGGTAGTTTTCCAGTCTGATTTGTCTTCCTATGGAGGATCGGCGCTACCAGTTCACAATACAAAAAATGCATGAGCTATCAAAAAATACCAGTGTGAATAGCGAAAGTAGCCCACCGATTAGATGTAGATCATCCACTGTCATGCTACTTCTGCCTTCAATTTTCGAAATTCTCCGGGAATATGTTGCGATTTCGTTTTCCAGTCTGATTTGTCTTGCTATGGAGGAGCGGCGCTACCAGTTCTCAATACAAAAAAATACATCAATAAGACACAATACATCTTAAGACAAAACAGAATTGCCTCTGTTATCTTGCAAAGCTGTTTTAGGGGTCTTTTGCAACAGAGCTCACGCTTGCTCGGTTATTATGTTGCTTAAGTTGAGCTGCGGTCGGTCATCGCAAAATAGTTCATTTGAGTCTTGGGAGCAAAAATTATTAGCGTCTCTTTGGATGCGTGAGGGAATGCGCGAGACGAAGAACTCTCGGAGAAATGATGGGCTCAAATTATCCTTCAAGATCTCTTGGAGACAGGGGGAGATCCTCGAGATACAAATGACAAAACTCGCAGACCCTTGCTATGTTCTCTGTGATAGGGGGAAATCGTTCTAAGATCGTGGCTGAAGGTAGCTATAGGTCAGGTAGTTGTGGTCTCTCAAGACGGTTGAGAACCCATCAATATTTATTAGTCAACGCTGATTTTGATTCTGTCTCTCACTGATAACCCTATACAAACTGAAAAGGAGCTACATCTGCTTCAGACAGGATCTGGGCGATCCTGGCTGGTATTTAGTCCAGGAAAACATCCCTGATGTAGCCTATTATACATATCTTCTGCGTAACATTTTGATGAGCTGCTTGTTCCATGATGTTGGCTATGGTTACTAGAGTTAATATGGAGAGGCAGATAATCTTTTACTCAAATCTGCCACTTTTCGAGTTAGTATACCAGTTAAAAAAGATTCCACGCTTTATTAGGAAAAATAGCACATAGTTATGCCCAAGACAGTGTATGCTAAGAAAGTGGACTTGTGCAATGTTGAAGCTGAGTGCTAACAGTTAAGCAAGGGTCTGATATTAACTAATAAATCGCGAACACAATATCAATAATCATAATGGCAATGAGGCGTTTTTTAATGAAAGACAGATGTGAATATAAAACGGGAGGATCTCAGTTTTCTAGCCACCAATCAGAAAATACGAATGTGTTGGGGATGGGAAGCGTGCGTGATAGTATAATAGGCGTTGATTGGCTAATGTTTACAGGATGTGCCATGATTACTTTTTCATTTCGGTTTTTGTGTGTGCAAATTAATCGCTTTCAAATCTCGATTAGATATGAAGGAGGGAGAAATGTCATACCGATTGTCTAAGTAGTCATGTTAACCAGATCAAGTTCCAAGAATTGTTTTAAAAATGTAGAATTGAGGATGCTTGATCACTTGACTTGTCATTAAGAGAAATTACTTGGTTTTCTTTAAAGGCGTATCGCCAAGAAATTATATTGAACGATAAATATACGTAGCGCTGCGAACAAACTTTTGGGACACCTGGATTTTTATTATTCCTTTTATCTATATGAATATGTTGGTGTAGGGTTTAATACTCTTACATGTATACATTACAACTTGAAAGAACAATAAAAGTACGAGCTTCATAATAACTTGTTTAAAATGATCAAAATGGCGATGCTATTAAAATATATAAAATATTATTATCTCCCTGCTTTATGTTTTTCTCAAAATGTGTTTTTATAACACATTAATTTTGTTGATTGATATGATCCGATAATCAAATGATAATGAAGAAAATATCTTATTCTTCCGTGGAGGAAAGGGGTCTGATACGCACGTTTCATGAAGAGATTTTCAGCTCTCTTCAAATTGGACGGATGGACGGCGAATCCCATTCCGGTATTGCAAAAGTAGTAAACATAATCCGAAAAGTGTAAACATTCAAGACCAACCTCGTTCAGAACGATTCAAGGTGAGTACAGGTCTCTTCATTACATCTGGCTATTAGATTATAAGAAAACCGGAGACCTGCTGCGAAATAATTAGAAATAGGGCGGCCAGGTGTATGCATAATTGAAAACAAAGCTCCAATGGGCCATACGTCAATGGTGACGTGCCTTATGATCTGACAAGTTTCTTTTTCGTATTCTCTAGCCCAGGCACAGTCAGACTCTACAGTAGGCCAGGGAAATGGTGGAATTCAGAAGGCATAGTGCCAAGAGTAAAGCATGATGGACCTTTTCAATGAAATGGATTGATACCATGAACAAGGAATACCAAAGTCTCCTGAAGCATTACACTCTCCCTGTAGCCCGAGATCTCTCCAGACATTTCAAGAATGTGATTCTCCATTGGAAAATGCCACATGTGGCCAGTATCCCTCCTCATATAGTGGTAGCGAGACAAAGATATCCTAGTGAGAAAGTGACAACCTCAGTCTTCGGATATGAATCGCCTTGGAAACCTGTGGCAGAAGCTGAAAGTGGGGTTGAGAGGTGGTCGACCAAATTACAATAAGCAACTCAAAGCAGGCATCACCTAAGAGTAAGCCAATCACATGCATCAAGTGCCAAAAACTCGTAAAAAATAAATTCTCTCAACACTACCAAAGGAATTTGGACAGTCCACTAATCTTCCTGTTTTAGTTTGATATTTTAATTTTCACAGTGTCGTGGGTTAGCCGAGCTTATTATTTATTTATTATTATAATTAATGAAAATGAGTCGTGCGTTCATACTTCCAGTGATAGCTACAGGATCGGTCTTTAAGAGCGCTTTTCTTATCTTTATTCTATTGAATGAATAAATAGGGGAGTTCTCTCTTTAATATACTAAATACTGCCAACGCAACTCGTTCAAGGATAATTAAAACACTTCAACCAAAATAGACTTTTAGTCTACATTAATCAACTCAAACAAAATTAATATATACAGGTACAAAAATACAACTAAAAACATGGTTCATAAGTCCCTTTAACAACACTCGGTTTCAGGTGGCGTTAATGGAGAACAATTTACTTTAAAACAACTTCGTTTTTAAGATATACAAATAATCTACTTTAAATGCACGAGGACATGAAAATAATATTGATTACTTACATGAGGAAGTGGGCTCTTACCAGAGAATCCAGACGAAATACCTTCACTCGATTCTCGTCTGGGGAGGAGCTGTGAGTGTAGTTTATTGGCTTTTCAATAGATGGCGTACTTCAAAAGAGGGTTGGACGAGTGACGTCACGTTGAATTTTGAGGTGACGGAATAGAAAGAATTAAAACAAAATGCCGATGAGGCAGCTATGTTTCACACGCTTATGACCTTGAAAAGGTTTTCTCAAACGCAGCTTTTGAAAGTCTGTCTGATTTTATAGCGATGTTGTTTCGCTGGTAGGGCTTCTCTTTTAGGTGAGAAATCTATCTAGTTTGATGTTGTCAAACTCAAATAGGGTAAGATCACTTGACGATCTTTGATAATCGAACTGTGCCGATGAAAGTCGGAAGTAAGATCACTCGACGATCTTTGGAAATCGAACTCTGCCGATTATGCTTGGTGCAATCTGTTATTGCTCAAGAAAATGAAAGTCCTTCTTAACTTGCTAGAAGATCTCTCTCCTGGCAAGTTCTTCTCGATTTCGTGACAAAAACGAAAAAGTCATCTTTTTCTCCGGCCGAACAGTTTTATACTCGAATTACTCCCGCGAGGTAATAGGGGGTGGAGGGGAATAGCAATGTGAGACCAGTGGATGGTCTGCATTTTGGGCGTCTGTTATTTCTCTTCCTCGACATTTTAAAATTAGGGAAACTGGATCTCATATTGATTCGACAGAAGTGGGTATTAATTCCACCGTGCTTTGGCGTCGTGACGCTCTAGGGAGGGCGTAAATCGAGATCGACAGTTTGAAGTATTGACTTGCTTGTTTATAAATACCCCCTCGGAGGGTGGGCATTTTGAGCAAAGGTCAGGAATAACTGTCTCCTAAATTTACCATTTTTTCCGTTCTTGAAAGTTACCGGAGACCAGGTAGAAGGGCTCAGAGAAATCCGGGTGGGCTTTGTTTTTCCTTTATTATTTCTCCTCGCCATGAGGAAGTCCTCGATATATATATACACTCGCAATTTCTTAACTACCTTGGTTAAATCGTATATCTTTAAACCAAGCTTCACCTGCTATCTTATTCATGTTGCTTTTGTTACATGTTTGTGGCATATATAACTTATTATTCTTATTTCACTATTAAATTCATATTTATATGCAAATAAAAACTTTACCACCCTGCATTTATCGAATTTCCTAATATGACTATAATTAGGAAATATATGCCCATAATTCAGTAAATGAAATTACTTTTATAAGTAGGTAAATATATATATATATATATATATATATATATATACATATATTAGAAGTAGTTTCTTCTGGCTAGAGATAATTTAATCTTAAGAATGCATCCAATGAGCAAAAAGAAAGTAGTTTCCATTAAGCTTATTCTTTAATGACAACGATTCAGGCTCCAATTCTATCACCAAGTCTGACAGAGGAAAATGGAGAAATATTTACATTATAACATATTGATTATTGGAATAAACTAAAATTTAAATCAAATAGATACAACATCAGTTAAATGGAATAGACTGTTTCTGAATCCATGAAAGTTAAGGTCATGGATTTTGTGTCTGCTTAGTTGCAGGAAAAAAATTATCGTTCATCATAATGTTACGACGTTCTAAACTTTGTGACAGTGAACTTTTGTGTAAACTTACTGGGGTTGATGATAATGAAAAAGATAGTGACGAATTGTGTCGTGATGACTCGAGTGATGAAGATTTCATTCTCTAATCTTCAAGCATATCCGATAGTGAACAGGAATCTTCAATTGATTCATGTCATCCAAGCAACAATGAAGGTAAATACATGTTGATATCCATACTTACCGTATATATATATATAAATATATATATATATATATATATATATATATATATATATATATATATATATTTATATATATATATTATTAAGCCTTCATTATTTTACCACTTCCTGTTTTTGATTCCAACGTCACACTGCAATCATATAAAAATGTGTTATAGGAAATAATATTTATACATTTGCATCTATATATTTTACATATACACTCGACTAATATATATCCATGTGTATACTTTCAGAAAGCAATGCAAATGTTGGTGATGCAACGGTAAAACGAGTACGTATTCATACAAGTGACTTAGGATCAGCAAGTAATCAACAAATAGCTCGGGACGGGACCGTGTGGGAATGTGCCAGCTTCGATAATGTTACACAAGGTGGGCCTCCTCACCACAATGTACTGAAAGAAATTCTAGGACCAACACCACATTTCAAGTGAATCGAAGTACATGCTAAATGGCTTCCCTTATTTAGGCAAGGATGAATTTCGTCACGAAAACCTACGTGTTTTGGCGTACGTCGTATTTAAACCCATTGAGTCATATCTAAATACTGTAAGAATTGTAATAACTGCTAATTCCTTTACATCCTTAAATTTAGCAAGGATGCTTCAGAAAAAAGGTGCTACCTAACTTTGTTGAAACAAGAACCAGGGCCAGAAGAGAAATTCCAGATTCAGTGAAGGCACCCACCGGCCCCTATATGACACATCTGTTATAAAAAGCGGTGATATATCTCTTACAGTATATCAGGGGAATAAGAAAAATGTCTGCTAATGAGTAGTATCCATACGAGTGTAAGAATTGAGAGCAATGAGAAGAAAGCACCTGAAACTGTCTTATTACAATAAGACGAAATGTCGCGTAGACATTCTAGATTAAATGGCGAGAAATTACTCAGTCAAGGCATCGTCAAGGTTGTGGCCAATCTACACTTCTTACAACTTTCTTGATATTGAGTGTATCAATGCTGAAATCACGTATCGAGCTGTTACTAGCCAAAGGATTTCACGGAAGACGTTTATGCAAAAGCTGGTGAAAGAACTAAGGGATGATTATGTAAGACATAACCGATCTAGAAAGCAGCTCTCAGATTATAGGGATGGTTCTGATTCAGAGGATGTAGAAACAGCCGGTAATTGTCACCGCAAGTGTCAAGTTCATCAAAAATGTAAGGAAAATAAGACTAAATTAAGGGGCACAAAATGCAAAAAAATTGTGTGCGGAAAGTGTACTGCAAAAGTAAAGTATGTGTGTACGCTTTGCCAATAAATATCATAATAAAACATGGTTTGCATGTTTAGATACTAGATATTTCCTAGCAATTTTACGAAAAAATCTTTTTTTCATTTATGTTATTCTGAAAAAAGTATTATTGGTATAAAAATATATTTATTTTCTTTTGTTGAATCAACTAAACATATACTTAATTAAATTATTAATTATAATATGAAAAACTTGACAAAGGTTCATTTTGACCCCCTTTGGCGTTTAAGGAAAACAATTTCAGTGGGTGTTCTAGTGTTAAGTGACAAACGGAGGGTGTTTCGGGGATGGCTTTTCCGATCCTTAAAATCCTGAGTGACAAAAAACAATGAGTGACGACTAGCTCTTCCTTGACTCTTCGTCAATCAGTCAATTCTCCTCTGGAAGTAAATGTAGTAGATTCCCTCTCGACTAAAGAAGACGTTAAGGCTGACGTACTTAACGTGGCTTCAGACACAATCTGCATGTGAATTTCGAGGTGTCGAATATATACCCCGAAATTATCTAGACGGGGAGAGAGATTCATCGCCAACAGACTTCCTTAATTGCCTTGGGTCGTGATAAGGTTCTATAGCGAGAACTCGCGATGCCCTCTTAATGGTCTTTAGATTGTTCTAATTTTCGCAGTATATAAGGCAGACGAATTTAGAACGGTTAACGGCGAACTGGGGAAGTCAGGGGGGGGGGGGATTCTTTTTTTCTCTTATTCTTCTACACTAATACCCAGGTGAGAACATACCCTGGCCTCTAGAGGACGAACGGTGCTGCCTATATGAGCCTCGATCACAGCGAGGACAAAGGAACTGATAAACCAGGCAGCTACGTAAGTTCTGAAGGAGTGTGTTCTTTATATTGAATATTGAACCACTTGATAAATTATTGGTGAAGATTATTTCTAGGCCTGAGAACAAGAAGGGCCAATGTCAAAAATGGCTCTTTTAAGATAAGCCTACCAGGGAACTGGAATTACACGTTTCTCTCAGTGCTATAATGGCTAAAATCGGTGGCGCAATGGGGAAGCCACACCAGCACTCTTTTCTGACCCAAAGTCAATGATCAGTCAGAAATCTTTGTGCTATAACGGCCAGTGTCTTGATTGGCCCTTCTTGTATTACGCAACTTAAGAGATAATAAGTGTCAGTGACAGGCCAATGTTAACAATGGCCTTTCTTGCATGATGTTCTGTTAACAGGACACGTAAAAGTATGAGGGTTATTTCAGCAAATTTTATGAAGAGTTTGTTGTTCACCTTATTATCTATAGACAGAGTAAGTGATACTTGTAGTAACATTCATGATGCAAATGCGTTGAGGTATAATCATAGCAGTGCGCTTTAAGCTGTAACATAAATTAACACACCAATGACTGCGGCCTGGTACCTCCTGCGACAATGCTCTGCAAGCTACAACGTGTTTACGCACGCCAACTACAGCTCCCTGGTAGTTCCTGTCTCCTGCCTACAGTTTCCTCGAAGGCATCTTAGTAGCTGGATGTCCTTCTCCGTAGGATTTTACCAACATTCACTTCATTGGATAGCCACGTCAGGTTGGTAAATTATTGAAAATTTTCTTTACAATGAATGTGCACAAACCTTTTTATGTTTAAGAAACCATTTCTGCTTATAAAAAACACTATTATCTTTGGTGTAGTATTATTAGTAGTTTTATAGTGTGTGTGCGTGCCTAGATGTATTAAACTAATCATTTATATTGCTCTTTTATCCTACAGAGAGGGCCACAGTAAGTAGTGATGGCAGCGAATGAAGCCTTAAGCCAGCAAGATGATGAAAAGAAGGAGAGTGATACAGATGACAGTGTGTTGATGAGGACTACAAACCGTTATCAAGTGAATCTGATGAAAAGAAGGAATTCCTTTCAGGTAAAACATAATAAATTAATGTGGTTGCAAGTAGTATGCATGATAAGCAACAAAACTGGAATTTTTGTCTAATAATATCCTGCAAAAGGAATTTCATTCTTTACTTATTAGAATTTACAAACCTGATTTACTGTAGTATAATACTGATATTTTTCCACTTTGTCTTGCATTATGTGGTGAGTCTGCAGCAGGTAAACGTCTGAGTAGGAAACGTACAATACAAGATTGACTATGGAAGAGAAATGTTCGTAAACACAAGAAGAGAATGAAAGCGTATATTTTCACTACTGGGAAATCTGTTGCGGTCAGCCTATGAGAAGCCCTTGTAAAGAAGGCTGTCGCAAAATGTGCAGTGACAAGTTTACAGATGGGAAACGAAGGAAGATATACCAGAAATATCGAAAGGCAACACCAAAATAACAAAATAAAGCCCTGTATGGTTTGATTCAAGAAGAAGTTAAGAAAACAGAGATGTTAAAGCAAAAAGATGAGAGAGCCAGCAGAAGAAAATTTACAAGGCGTTACATTCTTGAGCAGGCAGTACCTAAAAATGAGGAGTGCTAAACCATGTTTCTATCTACCTTTGGTATGACTGTCAGAAAAAAAGCGACAGACAACAGCTGGGATTCTACCACTAGATGGAAGAGGAAGGCATGGCAAACAGAAGAAAATATCCTCTGAATCACTCAATGTTATTAAGGATCATATACGCAAATTCCTAGCCTATAAAAATCACTACACTAGGCGAACCTCAGAGCGAAAATATTTAAATCCTCATCTTATCATAGCTCAGATGTATTGCTTGTAAAAAGAACACTGCCAAGAGAACAACATTGCCCCAGAAAAGGAACATACTTATAGAAAAGTGTTCAACGAAGACTTCAATCTGTCGTTTTATCACCAACTTCATGATATTTGTGAGAAATGTGACCCTTTAAAGGCATCCTTAGCTACTGCTCATAGAGTTGACAAGTACTTCATTGAAGAGGAAAGAGCAAGGCACATAAAATTGCAGAGACTGCTTACAAACAGTAGAAAACTGATAGAGAGTTTGCTATGAAAAATAAAAGAATTTTGACTGCATCGTTTGACCTTCAGAAAGTTCTGCCCTGCCCAATGTTACAGACAGGAGTTGTCTACTATAAGAGACAACCTGTCGTGTACAATCTAACGATTTATGAAACCAGTATGGAGGGAAATAAAGCACACTGTATGATGTTGGATGAAACAGTTGCAAGAAGTAGTGGTGGTCAAGAAATTGGATCGTGTGTACTAAAATGGTTGAGTGGATTGACAAATGACATTAAGGAGGTCAGACTCTATAGCGATTCATGTGTTGGTCCAAATAGAAATTATTTAATTGCAGCCATGCTGGGGGAGGGTTCAGTTTAATGTTCTTCCATTTCGTTTTCTACTTAACTCTAAGTATTTCATAACCTTCATTTTCATCCAATTTATTGGATGAACCCGGACATACACACATGGAAGCTGACACCATACATGATGCCATTGAAAAACATTAGAAATCTACTAGAAACATTATTCAGGTCCCAAGGGACTGGATCACAACAATCAGAGCTATCTACAGAAAGAACAAGATACAAGGTGACATAAATGCAATCAACTGACTTCAACAACTCAAATATCTTGTATAGGCATGATAGCACTCTGGTGAATTGTCACAAAGACACAACGGGACAGCCAATAAATTAAATGAAGATGAAGATTATGAAATAATTAGAGTTAAGTAGAAAAAGAAATGGAAGAACATCAAACTGGACCCTCCTCCAGCTAGAAGACGAACCAAGGATACTCCCACCACAGAAGCTAAAGAACTTGATAGATCTCCTTCAACTTATTTCTGAAGGAAGTAGACATTTTTACAAGAGCTTACAGGCAGCAGATCATCCAGATTATGATGATTATATTGATAATTATCCTGGATATGGATACTGTGCTTATTGAAACAGGTGGTACTGTTGCAGTCTCAGTATCACTAAATAGGTTTCTCTTTAGTAACATACCATGAAAATGGGTTTCAAAGGGAATAAAACAGGGTTCCCTATTAAATAATTACTTGCTTTAAATATTTTTGGAAGGTAAAGAAGCACTATTATGTTTGTGAAAAGCCGTCAAATTATAGATTTAAGTTGATATTTTTATTGAAAAAATAAACATAATCCTGCTGTTAGTAGCTGATTTTCAGTAGAGCGTTAGAACATTTAAATGCGTTTTTCTTAAAACATAACCTTTTGTTATTGGCCCTGTCTTGTTTTCTGGCCTAGATTTTAAAATGGATGTGAGTAAAATATTGTTGAAAGAGGCTCAATAATTCTTTGCGGAAAGAGCGGTTAAGAGAACCTAAGTATTGTAAAGATACATAGAGAGAGTCTTTGATAGTCTTTACATACATAAATTTATATATATATATATAAATATATATATATATATATATATATATATATATATATATATATATATATACATATATATATATATATATGTAACTTTGGCAAGAAGTATAAACTACGCCGCATAGATTTTTATATTTAACATATTTTATCAAACTTTTAGAATATATAATATTAAAAAAATTGTAGCCTAATAATTTGTATTCTGCTAATTATTAGAATAAATTATTAATATGTTTGAATTACTTAGTATTTTAGTAAGTGGAGTGTAATTTATAAAATAGTAGGTTTTCTAAAATCAGAAATATTTAATATTACTTATGCTTTAGCTAAGATTTATAACAATTATCGATTCATCATAGTTGTAAATAAGGAAGATTGCTAAAACTAAAGAAGTTAAAGAAACACAGAAAACCCAAGTCATATTTTTCTATAGGAAAGCTTATCACAAACCATTGCCAAAAAATAAAATGTTCAAGATATTCTCTATATGATAGAAAGATATAAAGAGACTACCAGAATAAATTGTTTTCAAGCATGAAAAGTGACACATAATGTCCTACAACAACAAGAGAAGACGGACCTATCATTGAGGCTTCAGTACACCATCGTAGAAAAATATCTAAATATGCTGAGGAGTACAATGAAGTTTCAAGTAAAAATTATAACTCAGTATAGTTAAAATGAGACCTAAAGATGTAGGGATAAAGCATGCAAGGCGAGAACGAAGCTATGGATATCTGGGGTGGAGATAAAAATCCTGTCTCTTGTGAGACAAATATCAGAAAAGAAACAAAGACCATTTTATTGTTTTTTTTCATGTAATTCATTTAAAAATATATGCAAGATAATGATTTATTCTTTTTTAATGTTTTAATAGGTTTGTAGATTTTCAGCATTTCCTGTGCAACCTTTTTGAGACGAACAGTTGAAAAGGTATTTGCCCTTACATTTCTCGTACCAACTCTGATGACTAGAGATGGTCCTATCTTGGTATAAAGCTGCTTATCTTCCCTAAGGCCAAAGTGATGTTTTTATTCTAAGAAGAAATCAACTACACATCTTATATCCCTTTGTTGGCACAATATTTAGTGCCAACCATCCTAAAAGTACATTTCTCTAAACCAAGAAATGAAGGTATATTCGGTCGAGATTATGAAAAGTGCCTTACATCAAACCAGACCAAGAAATGGTTTGAAAAAATGGTGCTCATCACCATTAAATGGTCACCACAGAGTCCAGAGTGGAATCCAGGATAAGACTTGTGTGAAAGCAATAAAAAGTATGAAAAGTACAAATAGAACAGAATTTAGGAAAATTTACAAGCTGAGTGGCAAATTTTGGTAAAATCTTTGCTACCAAGATTTATTGACATGATTGAATAACAAGGTGACCAACTAGGTACTATAATAATTAAAAATAAATAAATATATATACCTATAAAAATTTATCGTCCTACTTCTTCATCATTAAACATGAAGTGTTGTAGCAGTAAGCAACAACAAACACTTTAGCCCTTTAATAATTCTTAAAACTACTTAATTACAATTGTATTTTTTTGTTTCATTTATTATTTTATTAATCTTCTCTGATCTTTCCTTCCATTAATAATTGCCTCTCTTGGATCTCAGATCCTCCAAATCCAGAAATATTTTTAAAATAATATTTAATATTTTTGCGACGAAATCTTGGCGTCAAAATTCGAAAAATTCATAAAACAACCATTCCGTTTTTTTCCAAGTCTCTTTTATTTTAAATATTTTTAATTTTAGCCAGTTAAAAATTAATATGGGAGATAAAGGAGGAGAATTTGTGCCGTTTCGATCTCGAGGGTCCTCCGTAGAGTTCTATTTTCAATACTCTGGATACAAATCATGCGGACATACTTCATTCTTCTAATCTGATTACTCTTTGGATTTCTGTATAAACGTCTTTGTCGATGACTCTAATGAGGGTCTCTCCTAAAAATAAAATGACACCCTTTGGATGACGCACAGGAGCAAAATCGTGACCCGGTTTGAATGTGAAGCTCTGAGGCTCCCACCACCGATGCTTGAGGGACCAGGAGATTCAGGTTCATCAAATATCCATACTATACCCTCTTAATTGACACCTAGAAAGAGTCAAGTGATTATTTCTCTTAGTAATACTCCTCAATGGAGGATATACAGTAACGCTTCTCCTGAAAATGACGAGTTACTTTATTCAGTAAAGTAAACCTACATGACTCAAGTTTACCTGGAAATTAAAAGCCGGATCATTTGTCGTTCTCTTTGTCAACGTTATTACAAAGGTGGGTCATTCTTATATTCAGTTTGCCTCAAATACTTAAGAGTCTCCTTCGTCGGTTATGTCCATATTCTTTATTTTGTAATGTTTTACTCGTTAGTGGCAGAATTTAGCTTTTACATTTAAAATTTGATTTGATGATTATTTAGTTGGTTAGTTGGTATATTGATGGTATAGTGAAAATAATATCCTTAATGTATGCATTTCAGTTTCCATCAGTTAACTTATATATTATAGATATTAATGTACAGGGGAGAAAACACGAAGTACAATATGATATTTATTTAATATTAAATAATACTTGGAATAAAACGAAATAAAAAATATATGCAACAAGATGATATAACCAATTTTCAATTAGATCTGTTTGGGTGTGGATTACACAAAGAGTTTCAAGTTTGAGATTTGCTACAGTCTTTCTACTCAAGCATTGACAACATCCTGAATTAAACCGGGTTTTGCAAAAGTTCGTGGTTTCAAATGGCGAAAATATGCCACCAGCGTGGTTCGCGGACGGTTACATGCTCACCATGGCCTGTTAAAGAACATCTTGGGTAAGAATGTCCTACCTGGGTGAGAAAGTTCACGAAAGCGGTGGACAACGTCAGTCACCAGTACCCTGTCCCGCTCCACATTTCCAAGACAATGCAAGAGTGGTTGGGATCGAATATGAATATATTATCGAGGGAATTTTGGTTGCCGCCGTCGCCCGACCTCAATCCTTTAAACTACAACGTGTGCGCGCATTTCGTCAGCTAGGCATGCAAGGACTGCCATTGTCGGCCAGTATGAGGCAAAACTTAGACCGCAGGGTATGCCAAGCCTTAAGATCTCACCTATAGCGCATGCTCGACACTGAAGGAAGCCACATTGATTAATATCACAATTTAAACCAATATTTATAAGTTAAAAAATTAAAAAAGTGTCTAATTGCCTTGAAACTATCATTGTATCTTTTATTGAGAGCTTCTAAACTAGTTTAACAGCATTTTTCAATATCCGGTATGGGATTCAAATCCGATGAAATGGGAGGCTAAAGTTCACTTGAACAAAAGTTCTTAAAATATACCATTATTGTTTTTTTTGCTATGTTTGATTGTGTTCCATCTTGGTGGAGGCTTACATCAGCCAAGGCTGACTTTCTCCTTCAAATCCGATGAAATGGGAGGCTAAAGTTCACTTGAACAAAAGTTCTTAAAATATACCATTATTGTTTTTTTTGCTATGTTTGATTGTGTTCCATCTTGGTGGAGGCTTACATCAGCCAAGGCTGACTTTCTCCTTCAATATCTCCAAATAAACATAACTCATCTCTTCCCCACTTCAAAATATAGGGGAGTTTCTTTTGACTATCATTGTATCCTTTATTGAGAGCTTCTAAACTAGTTTAACAGCATTTTGCAATATCCGGTATGGGATTCAAATCCGATGAAATGGGAAGCTAAAGTTCACTTGAACAAAAGTTCTTAAAATATACCACTATTGTTTTTTTGCTATGTTTGATTGTGTTCCATCTTGGTGAAGGCTCACATCAGCATTTTTTGTGTTGAAATCCAGCCGAGGCTGACTTTCTCCTTCAATATCTCCAATTAAACATAACTCATCTCTTTCCCACTTCAAAAAATATGGAAGTTTCTTTTGGCTCGTTAATGATACGCCCGCCCACACCATTACCGAACCTGGCTTATGTCTCTTGAACGATGTCCGCAGTTCAACTGAAATCTTCTCTTTAGTTTGTGCCCAAACACGATGATTCTGTGTTGTGTTCAACAGTAAACATCATCTTATGCTTCCAGAGAACTGGAACGTTGGAACAGTTTTGTTCTTTAAAACCTCTTTTCTATTGTGGTACACGAAATGAGATGTTTTTTAGCTATTTGGAATGTATGAAGTTTTATTTATTATTCACGCAATTTTCCTGGTCACATGCTTCATTTTGACCTTCACAAAAGGTTGCCTGACACTTTTTCTTGGATTTTGCCTAATCATTTTGATCCTATTCTCGATGAGAGGTAGGTTTCCCACAGATGGCATCAGGGTAGTTCTCATTCTTGTACGAAATGCCGTTTGAAAGATTTAAAAAACAGATGTCTTTACACTGAGATTCAGCATTTTGTAAATTTTGTCTGTTGGCTTCTTGCTTCTAAAAAAATAATCGAGTAATTCACATTTTCCAGTCAGGTTTATAAAAGTGATTTTTTTTATGAGTTTACACTTTGACTTACAAAATAAAATAAATCAGGAAAGAACCACCGATAAATTAATTAATGGGATGAAATTTTTTTAAATGATTTGTAAAAAACATTCTACACTTCTTGTTTCAACCTTGCATGTAAGTTTATCCAACTCAAGATTTCTTTCATGCAAAATAAATACCCTTTGTCCTCTCGGATACTAGAGAAATTAAGAGTCGTGAGTATTCGGCAGAACTCTACCATATCGAGGCAATTTTGAAAACTCTTTATTATACCGAACAAGATTTAAGTTCGTAGTTTTAAAGTACGAGCTTTTTAATACTTAACTCCTGTGGCAGGTACACACACCAAATTTGATGGAGGTCACTACTTCCAACCAAACCTCCCAGATCGATATTCACAGTTTCCATCAGACTAGCTCACTTGAGAGGCTACTTCATTTAGCACCTACCCTTCCCCCAATGAACTCTAACTTCGGAAGGCTATGGTGTCTTTTGCGCTCTGAAAAAGCATCTCAAATTTTGTGATTGCCCGTATTACGGATAATTACGTACCGTGCTACATGCTTGATTGAGAGTCTCTGTCGTCCTTCACATTTTGTTATGTACAGTATCTGGTATACATACAGGTTATTAGAAACAGTGTCAGTCGTATGTTCTTTCCACACGTCACAAACCGATACAAAATAGTGACATCTATCCTGGATAGCATCCTCCCGGATACAAAAAACATTTATGTACATATCTTTGTGTTGTAGTATTGCAAGGAACGAGTGGTGTGTACGTAAGTATAGGTTTGTTACGTACTTCAAAACTCCGTGATTAAGTTTTCTCTATGAGTGCTATATTATATTATTATTACTTTATTTTTAATCTTTGAGGGTTTCTAGTGCCATGCTCAGCGTTTTGACGATTGAATTAAATACTTCCAAAAAAACTAGACCTTTGATTTCAACATAAAAAAAAATGACATTTAACAAAACAAACTACACAGTTATTAATTAAACGAGTTTAAGTGAGACTTACTAAATTGCACAAATTAATATACAGTAATAGTTGACCCAAAGCTCACTTTAATATGGAACGCAAATTGACCTCCAAAAAAAGATAATGGAATTTATTTAGCTTTAAAAAACAACCACAATGGAATCTGGTTGGAGACTGAGCTTGGCCTCAATTTTTATGTAGACGCAAGGATGTTGTTTGTGGGCAGACACATGGACGTACTCACAGAACTTCTACATGTTTATCTGGCACGGGAATAAGAGTAAAGAACAACAGATGAATTCAGTACGGGTGACGGGTGGCGTTACGCAGTTATCTTAGTAAGATGATTTCACCAACGGGACAGAGAAAATATGCTTCTTCCAATCTTCTGGTAAATCTTGGAATAATTCGCACTGACGAACGATGAGCAAATGAGTGAATCTTTTTACAAATGGGGAGTGTTTGAGGAAGTTCACTTTGCGGTATTCTTTAATGGCGAGGACTATCTCTGGGTTTCGTTGTAAACCGGGATAGGGGGTCTCTCTAACGAGAGATAGTTGAGCTTGTTTCTCAATACAAGCTAACTTAAATTTTCGGTGTGACTACCAGGAACTGACTCAGCATGAGCTTCTTCTGTGTCCCTTTCGTTGGTTTCCGAGCCTCAATACGGACTTCGTTGTCTCGATGACTAACTCGATCTCCTCTTTTTTCTGCAGTTATCGGCATATATACTTCACCACCCCCACTGGGGGTAGGAAAAGTAGGGGGAGGCATGAAGTCTTCGGAATTAAGCCTCCTCTTCACACGGTGCTTCTCTAAACGTCTTTCACTGAGCCTTAAAGGCACCTTCTGGCACTTTGGTCGATGCTCCTCTAATTTCGTCTATGAAGTGAAATTAAATACTAACTCTTAGTGGAAATATTGCCGGTTTAACCAATGTTAGGCTCACCGGACCCGAAATGTCATGATAAGTGCATTATGTGGTTGGGCGAAGGCCTTTCTGGTGAGGCTTGAAGCGAGGGGAGAGAGGGGGGGGGGGCAGTAATAGGGTTACGCCGCAAAAATGCAAGGACGTTGCGGTTACCGAACAGGGCCTCAGATTTGAGGGTGGGCTATCAATTTCCCTACACTTTGTTTAAAGTAAGTCTCTGGAGACGTGTCTACTCTTACGCCGCTACGCGTGTTTGACTAATTATTTCATTGTGTTATGAAAAGTGTCTTTAGTGAAGTTTATTTATGAATCTTCATCAGCATTAGCATCGAGAAATTTATTCAGAGTATTAAGGATATATTAATTCTGAATTAATATCGTGCTGAAATTAATTTATTGGAAAGTGACAAGGAAATGTGATCCTTTTTGTCGGTATAACATCAAAGGAATTTAATCAAAATTACCCATTATGCTAATTAAGTACTTAACTAAAAATCATTGTCAGCTTTCGCCTCCCACCTTTCTTCATCCTCTGATATTACTAACACCTGAAATTCGGGTTTCAATTGAATCAGCATAATTTTTACTTGTATTTATCGACGCGCTTTGAACATAAACATCGAATTTGAAGAAAAGCCTAAGCGATGTCTTTCTCCTAAACCCAATTTAGACCTTATTTGTCAAATTGTTGTATAAGTGGGGCTCTGAAGTCATCTATTGAATGCGTCTTTCACAAACGTGTTGGCAGTGAATTTTGCGTGTGACTGGATATCGGTTTGACTCCAAAACACCAAAGTATGAATCTAGTTTTGGGAATTATTGAATGGATCAAAAATTAAAATAAGTAAATTGAGAAGTTAAGTAAAGGAGAGAGAGACAGAGGGTGAAAGAAATATCAGAAAATGATATTTCTTTCTAATCACACAATAATATGAAACATAAAAAAGGGTCGAAAACAAAGAGTGACAAAGAACTTGAAGAAACAGAGATCAATTTCAATCAACTCAATATCGATAACCAGTTGAAAACCGTATCGATATGGCACTTATTGATATAACACAACAAACAACAAACTCGGAAATGATAGAGAAAACCAATAAATTAAACAAACTCTACAATGGAAATGTTTTCTTACCAGAAAATAAGAAATCCTTTATAAATCGATCTAACTTTCCTCTTACACATGATCAAGAGAGGGTCTCGAACCCAAGACTTAACTGTCACACACAGTCGAATTTCGATCAAACTAAAAAGAAAACTAAAATTGAATTACTCTATCAGTCCCTTATCAAACTACCAGATGAAAACAAAATCGAAATAAATCCATATATAAAAGAACAACTACGAGCAGAAATAAAGAATAAAACGTAACTTTGGCTCTTCAAAACTCATTACACAAACAGCCCGCGACCGCGACACAATTAAACAACATAAAAACAACCAGGATATAGTCAACCGCAAATCTGAAAAATCAAAAATTTACGTTATACTCAACAAAGAGAATTTTATTACAAAATTACAAGACGTACTCGAAGACACTTCAAAATTTACACAAATCCAAAGAGACCCTACGGAAAATCTCAAAAAGATATCAAACAGCTAGTAAGTGAAGCGAATAAAGTGAAAGGAGTTGTACAATTTCAGAAACTTACCAGCGAGTTTACTCCAGGATATATGTATGGTAATGTAAAAAAGCATAAAAATAACAACCTCTTAAAACCGATAATTTCACAAATTCCCGTGCGAACATATAAAATTTCAAAAGAAATCAACAAAATCATCAGTGTTTATATACCGAATGAATATTCTATCAAATCGCCGAAAGAATTTATAGATATACTACACACTACCAAACCAGTTGGAATCATTGCCTCACCGGGTGTGGAAAGCCTTTTCACCAACGTAGCAACTGAAGAAACGTTAAATATAATAATTAAATAACTTTATTATCAAAACTCGAACAAACCTGTCCCCCCACTGGATCCAAACATATTGGGGAATCTTTAGAGAGCGTGCACAATGGAAGCACCCTTCCGCGCGCCCAATGGAAAACTCTATACAATCAAATAAATTGAATTTTTATGGATTCGCCACTAGGATCCACTTTTGCTAACTTCTACATGGGTCGATTCGGAAAAAGAAATATTGACGGAGAACATTTAAAGCCTTCAACCTACTGCCGATTTGTTGACGATATTTATATTGTACTTACAGATGAAAACGAACTAAAAAAACTAGAAAAGAGAATGGAAGAACACTCTTTATTAAAATTCAATTATGAATTAGATAGTAACGGAAAATTACCCTTCCATGATGTTGAAGTAATTTGATGTAAAAATAAGTACAAAATCGTAGTATATACAAATCCAAATTCTAGAAGTTGTCTTAATGGAGAAGTGAAGTATCCGGAAAGATACAAAATAAGTATCATACGAACATACCTCACACGCGTACACAAATGCAGTTATTCATGAGCATTATTCCATAACGAGAGTCACTGAATGCAGCAGGTCTTAATTAACAATGGTTTTTTCCAACACTCCTTTAGACAAAGAGACAAAATATTTTTACATGAGAATAAAAAAGAAGATAATAAGAAATGCCCAATAAATATCTTTTATAGAAACCAAATGAGTAATTCATATAAAACGGACGAAAGAACAATCAAAAATATTGTACACTAAAATACAAAATGCAAAAATTCTGGGGAACAGTTACATGTTATAACATTAATTAAACAAGAAAATTAGTAATCACTTCATTAACAATGACACAAGCACAACAAAAGAAATAAAAGCTCCCAATGTAATTTATGAATTCATCTGCCCCCATGAAGATTTTAAGCTTCTTCCTTCGAATAAATATATTGGAATTACAACCACATCCTTATCTCATCGAATCACATTGCATTTACAAAAAGGCACCATCAACAACCACTACTTAATGCAATATGAAACTCATATATCACGAGAGATTTTAGTAGAGAATACTGTAATGAAAATGCGAACTGACGACACCCGCCTTTACATCCTGGAAGCAATTTTAATCCAGAATGTTTGTAGGTCAAGAAACGGTTGAAGGAAAATTATGCACCACTGAACTTTCGAGAATTTTAACACCTAAGCTTTTAATTTATTCTTAGTCTTTATTTATTAACGCATGCCAAACCCCACATAATCAAATTTACTTTACTCGATGTGATTTCCCCTTTACTATACCCTTGCTACCTTTACCTAATATATTCACCACCTTCGTTAGCTTGACGCTAATTTTCCAGCCGCAGGCCAGCTACAAATACATAGGTATTTGTTAACTCTTCATCTGGAAGGATGTGGAGAAGGCATTCGATAAAGTGTGGCACACGGCCTACGTTGGAAACTCTCTAACAACATGGAGCTTGCTCTCTGCAGTAGAAGATTACTCTCCCACTGCCTTACTGACCGGTGGTACCTATGTAAACAAAAGAACACAACATCAGACCCGTTAACACCACACTCAGGCGTAACAAATGGTAGCGTTCTAGCGCACACACTATACATTATGTATACAAATAACACCCCCGAGCCAACCAGAAGACTGCAAGCACATATACAATATCATACTCCAACCAAGAGATAATTCTCGTCTTCGGACGTGGACCAGACATGATCGCCCTCCAAACACAAAGAATACAAGACGAGAAGACAGAATACGAGGATAAGTTGCTCGTTAAAACGAATCCCCAGAAGACTCTTGTTACACTCTTTTGCGTCAGCGATCAGTACATGCACAACTAACATAGCTACACTCACACACCAGACCAAAACCACCCAAAGCCAACGAGACTCACCTGGATACCACAGAAAAAAACCTATGGGTAACTTTCGAGAAGTCCGTAATTTTCCATACACACTAGACAATCATTCAGACAAGGGTAAAAACACAAACAGGAAGCTACGCAGGTTTTACTTTGCCAGCCCCAAACTACAATTACATCTATACAAGCCCTCATCACATGTCTAGCTGCGAGTCACACAAGATAAACAGAGCAAATCCAGAACTCCGCCCTCTAGCACGCCTGTCGCTCATTTCCTCACACACACAAATGTGACAGGGTTGCGAATAGAGCAAATCCTTGAAAGTTAGCTTCCTTCTTACTTGCCTCATCTCCAGCCGTTTCAGTAAAAAGCACGCACACAAAAAATACGCCGCTTGGTGTATAGTCACCCACCTATTACCTCTTCATATCCTCTCTTAAGTTATTTCCGAACCACTCCTATCTGACTAAGAAATCTTCTGTGCTCACATGGTTATCCCTCTCTTTTTCTTTCTGTACACAGATTCAATTTGATTCAACTGAAACCATTCCGTTTTTGTACTCCGCACTGCTTACTTCTCTGAAGTACTACCGCGAGACGAATGGGAAAACAGGTGTTTAGATATATGATTACTGATGCACACCTCGGGATCTACAGATTAAACACATCCATTTCTGCCCTTAAATCATCAATCGAGCGATTAGTGGGATAAACCAGGCGGGAAAGAATTGAGGCGTCTTGAGATGTACCGAGTCTGAGGTCAGATAACGCAAAAGAACTACACCCTGTAAAAAATTCAGCCGAGTTGAAGCAGACTTTCCCATACAAAGAAGGTAGGTTGTAAATTTATCTAAGAGATTTCTTAACACCGAAGAGAACTAAGTACTTCAAAAGGGGATGAACTTCAAAAACAGCAGTACACAGACTTCTGATTTCCTGGCCGCTCTTGAAGTGACTATAACTAATATTGATGGTAAAGAAGAAGAAGCGAACAAAATAATACAATAGAGAGAGAATTAGCGGCGCACTCCAAACACAGAACATAAGTCATCTCTCCCATTCTTAGCAAACTGCTCTTTGCAATCTCTAAAAGGACAAAGCGGTTCTCATCATCTCAGCTGACAAATGAAGGACCACAGTGGTGATAGACAAAGAAGATTACCATCAAAAAACTAAGCTCACTACTTTAGGACATATACACGCACCAACATTTTAAACAGACTCTACATCAAGTACAAAAGGACAAATTACTAGAAACCTTAACAACCTACACCGTACGAACTGCTCATAGATGAACAATACCAGAAGGCTAAGCGACCGGGTTCCACAGAACTATGTTTCTATGGACTTCAAATTAGACAAAGCAGACATCTCCTTGATATCTATTGTCTCATTATGAGACACCTACCTACTGCATCTCTAAGTGGCTATTGCCAGAGTTTAGCATTTAAGTCTAGCACCTACACTTAGGTTAAACAACACGGTTGACTTCCTCAACAGAAAAAAAGGAAGTGATACTAGCTGAAGAGGAAATCCTACTCTCATTTGATGTTACCTCCCTGTTCACATCTACATTCTTAGACCTCACAAAAGAAACTGTTTCGATCGCCCTGGATGAAGACCAGCATTTCTTCTAAGACAAACCTCAACAGAAACGATTTCCTACGCCTCATTGACTTGTGTCTAGATTCCACACTCTTCACGTAAAACAATGTCATCTGCCACCAAAAGAAAGGCACTCCGATGGGATTTCCTATTTCTCTTATTATTGCAGAACTCGTAATGCAGATGTCTGAGAGACTATTACTCACTGGCCCCCTCATCCCGAAGCTCTGGCAGAGATACATCAACAAGACGTTTGTGTCATTCGTAAAAAAGCCGTAACTGCCCTCCATAACCACATCAATAGAGTCTTTCCCTAAATACAGTTTACTATTGAGTTAGAACAGGACTGAAAAGTAGCATATTTGGATGTTCTTGTAATGTGCTCCTCTGATGGGACTCTAAAAATGACAGGAAACAGAAGGAACTCTCACTCAGACCTGATTTTGAATTCGACAGTGTTTGTCTTATGACAAACAAGAAAAACACTGACAACACTATGTACATAAGAAACATGACACACTGAAGCACCTATCATCTACTGAAGCAAGAGAAGAGAGATGTCGGAGAAGTACTATCCTCTAACAATTATCCTGAGAGATTTATAAAGTTACCACGAAGACCATGAAATCGTGACGACAAAATAACATAAAGAAAAAGGATTACACATGCCCACATCGAGGGGAGGTCAGAAATAGCGGCAAGCCTGTTGCATCCATAAAACAGAAAGCTAGCGCACCAACTGGAACATCTTGCTAAAGTGAGAGACAAATGGACTCAGGAGGAACAAGCCAGGATTCTGTACAGGATCAAATGTGACGAACGCCGGGAGATGTATAGAGGACAAACGGGAAAGCAAATAGGGACAAGAATACCTGAACACCAGAGAACCGTCTGGAGAGACGATCCATTCTCGGCAATTTCTCACAGCAACATAACTAGCAACACCAACTGAATTCGAAAGAAACGAAAATATTGAGGATAACAACAAACAAGAAACGCCGATAGTTGCACAAGGCCTAGGTCTGCAACGAGTCTTTCCTTAACAGACAAATCCATATTCCAGGCTGCTACAACAGACTTAGATAGCAGAACTATAGTGTAGCTTTCATTTTAATCGGATTTCAATTTATCTTACGCTTAAATTTGTGGTTAGTCTCTATTTATTTACACATGCCATGCTATAATCAAATTTATTTTACTCGATGTGATACCCCCTTTACTCATACCTTTTCCTTCTTTACCTAACATATTCACCAACTTGGCTAGCTCAATGCTACATTTCTAGCCGCAGACAAGCTACAAATATATGTGTATTTCCCAACTGAAACCGGATCAAACATAATCGCAAGCCATGCACAAGGAATAGTAGACGGAATTAAATAATACGAGGATATGCGGGTCATTGTCCGTAATCTTCAGGGATCACTACATGCACAACTTATAAGTCTACTCCCACACACAAAATCATAACCATCCATACCCAAAGAGACTCACCTACATAGCCACAGACAAGAATCATAGAGGCAAGATTCAACAAGTCCCGAATATTACACACACAACAGGCCAAAATACAGGAAATGGGTAAACAGACTAAAAGGATTCTGCGCAGGTTCTTACCTGCAGGTAAAAACTAAAATTACACCTACACAAACCCCTCTTCAGACCACTATTAAAATACGCCCCCAACACACTTCAGGCTGCGAGTGACACAAGGCAGATAGAAGCACAGCACATCCAGAACTCTACCTTGAAGCGCGCCTGTCGCTCCCCCATGTACACCAAAACGACAACTTTACACCAAAAAGACAAGCTTGCACTGCTAAACACCCACACTTACAGACCACTGTCCAGACAACTAGAGGGACTCGGAAGAGACCTCATATACGAACATATTTATATAAGAAATAACGCTGCGTATGCATTTAGGTTCCTCGCAGCAAGAGACTACCCTGAACCTATACACGTACACACATAAATGTGACAGGGTTGCGAATATATGCACATCTTTGAATGTTAGGCTCCCTTCCGACTTGCCTTCCCTCCAGCCGTTCTAATCAAACCACACACACACACAAATAAGACGCCTAGGAATACGCTGCATTACTGTATAGCCACCGACCTATGAACTCGTATCTCCTCTTAAGTCATTTCCGAACCTTCTCTATCTGATTAAGATATCTCATGTGCTCCCACTGTGATCCTTCTCTTTTTCTTTCTGTACACAGATTCCTTTTAATTCAAATGAAACCATTCCATTTTGAAACTCTGCACTGCTCACTTCTCTGAAGAAGAACCCTGGCTTGAGTCCTTCAAATTTAGGGTCGTGCATATTTTTCCTTTAACACTCCCCCACCCAACACACTTATATATATATATATATATATATATATATATATATATATATATATATAATTATATATATAGCAGGAATAGGAAGACCCAGGTGATTACACTAATCATTTATTGGCCGGACGTTTCGGACCTTTAATAGGACCATCTTCAGCGACTATGTCGACTAATGAGAAGGGGAAGGAACATTAATTGATAAAATAATGCATTAATGCGTTAAATTCACTTTTCTCTATAAGGAGCCAATCCCTTTGGGCTTGCGATCCTGTATAATTTACAATTATACATGGACGACCTGCCACAGTCGTTATGTAGTCCAAACTGGCTTACAACTCAAATGCAGGATTGCGAAGCACTTGGGTTTGTCTCATAGGACTGGTATTCCCATTTCTAAACTTGAAGCCTCTTCCATCAGGCAACATTCAGAGTATCACCATCATCCTCTTAATTCTAATTTATTTACTATATTATCTTCAGCCTTAACTTCTCTCGATTTGAAAATCTTCGAGTCACCCTATATCAATAAAATAAATCAAACCTAAATAATTACTCCTCCTCAATTAAACTATTCACAATATAACAAACCAACACTTCAATAGATTAACTAGCCAACCGAACAAATTTCGTCACTAGTTTTATCTGTTTAGTTAGTTGATTTCTCAACTCCCACGATAAAGGTTAGTCACTTTGTTCATTCTGATTTGTTTTCGGGTTTTTTTGGTTTTTATAATTTAATATAATAGGTTATTTTTGGTTTACTTCAGTAACATTTAATATGTGATAATCAAGTCAGTTTATGTTATAATTTAACTTTCTATTATTTTTTTTTAAATCACACTGGGTAGTATTATTTAAATCTATATATTGTTATTAGTGTTTCTGCTTTAATTTTAATAATTGTCAATTTAATAATTTTAACTTACCTTCTTCCGATTTTTTTAATGCATTCTTTTAACTGTTATCAATTAATGTTCCTTCTCCTTCTCATATGTTGACATAGTCGCTGAAGATGGTCCTAGTAAAGGTCCGAAATGTCCGGCCAATAGTTGATTAGTGTAATCACCTGCGTCTTCATATTCCTGCTACATACCAGATTTCCAAGGAACAAATTAATCACCAGTATATATATATATATATATATATATATATATATATATATATATATATATATATATATATATATAATTCTAAGGATGAACGAGAGGCCGTATAAAGGGAGAAAATTTATTTCATTTTCTTGATACAACGTTTCGAGTGAACTTTTCACCCATCTTCGGGTCCTTGAAATACAATTTGTGGAGAACAATTTAAGTTAAGAACCAAACAGATAATCAAAATGATGAATTTATGGAACGTATTTAATTTTAATTAAGAAGGGAGATAGCGATACGATTTACAGGCAATTGATAATTTATGGATTATTATGTTACGAGTTAAAAATTAACGATTGAGGAAACACATCAGAATAAACCAACCTTAAACAATCAGCCGTTAGAGGATAACGGGGTAGAAAGGGCGAGGAGCGTAAGAAGAAAGAGAAGGTTAGGAGGTTGGTAATATATTTGTTTAGAGTAGAAGTAGTGCCTGTAAATCGTATCGCTATCTCCCTTCTTAATTAACATAAAATACGTTCCATAAATTCATTATTTTGATTATCTGTTTGGTTCTAAACTTAAATTGTTTTCACAAATTGTATTTCCAGTACCCGAAGATGGGTGAAAAGTTCACCCGAAACGTTGTATCAAGAAAATGAAATGAATTTTCCTTTATACGTCCTTTCGTTCATCCTTCAAATTTAATTGAAGTTCCATAGGAGAAGCCCTAACGAATATATATATATATATATATATATATATATATATATATATATATATATATATATATATATATAAAGTGGCGGCTCGTGCTCTTTAGTTCCGGTGGGGCCCGTTATATAAGTTTAAAAATACACAACCGGTAACAACCCATATGATATTAAAACATTTGGTAATATATTGGACAGTAGCTATTACACATTACATAAACAATTATAATAGTCACATTTCCTATTTATATAAGTATTCTCCTCTTCTATTATTCTTGTAAACAAATTGTAATATACAATTACAGTGGTTTGGAAGGAACGGTAAAAACATCTGCGTCATTGTATTTCTTAACAGTGTTTGGATGCGTTTCAGTGTTAAAAGAACGCTCAGAATCGGCCGTAAACACAGGCGTAATAAAAACAATCTTCAATGACTTTGATACTTCTGAGAAAATGTCAACAATTTATTTTCATTTACGAATCACAAACACGAGGAAAACTAATAAAACTTTTATTAGAATGCAGGATTTTTATTTCAGATGATATTTTTACTTTGTGCAGCATTAGTGGCGGATCGAGGATAAAAACTTGGGGGGAGGGCTAACCTGAATTCCCGCCTAGGAGTAGCCTGAGAAAATGTCATTGATGATTAATAATCTTATTTTACACATCAGTGATAATAAATAACAGTATATCACACAGGAGTGAACACTAACTCTGTCAGATCCGAATTTCTTTTGCACAGAACACAAAATTATAAATTGTGTTTTTTTGCTGATTTTCGACGTCAGCTCAGTTATAATACTGAATTAATAATTATTTTTTTAATTTAACTGTTATTTAGATATGTATCATTTGAGATACATTCGATCGTAACGGTTTAAATTTTTATATATATTTTAAAGATTATTGCATAATTCTTTCTGAATATCAGAATACAATTATGGCATAGACCTCTTTAACACTGTACTGACCACTGCGCTATGTTTTGAATGTCGCCTGTGCACAACGGCCCCACTGAATTCAAACGCCATGCTGGTTGTGGGGGAATGCCAGTTCGCTGAACTACTCTTGATGCTAATAGTAGTAGTAGTAGCTAGTACATAGTCATAGGAGTATTAATATCAAAAATATCACCATTTTTTTCGCTATTGTAGTAAGAATTGATAAGTAGCAGAATATTTTATATACTTTAGCACTCTTCAATAATAATAATGATAATAATAATTTAATTATTATTATTGTTATTATTATTATTATTATTATAATTTTTAGTGTTATTATCATTATTATTGTTATGACATGGGTGTACCAACCCTAAGGAGGCCTTCCAGAAGGTCATTGTTGCACTTGGGAAAGAAGATGACCAGCTGGCTACATTAGCTCTGCTAGTGGTCACAGCTTTTAGAAAATATTGTACTTCAAAATGTTAAGAAACTAAAACTGAATTGCTTCAAGAAATAGATATATTTTGTAGAACGTTAACATTGTTTGGGGAAAATTTCAGTATTAATCTTTTGTTTATTTAGGCAATGTAAAATTACAGAAATGCCACGAAGATTCAATACGTGGGTCCGTAAAGAGGACAGTAAATTTGTTTCTCGTGACCAAAACTTTGACAAAATGATACGGGTTAGTGTTGAAAGTCAGAATGATTTGTATTGTTGATTGTAGTGATATTTAGTGTTCATTCATGATCTGAGAATCTATGGAAGCCCATAAGAGAATAAAACCTAATAATATATTCAGTAGCAATGTAGCAGAGAGTTATAAATTCGATACAGTTAACTTTTTTCTTATTTCATCAATTATTACCAATATATTTCGTCTAGACATTGTCATGACTTAATATCTATATATGAAAACTTAAAAACCTACAGCAAAAATGTTATTACCCTTTTGGTTTTCGAGTAACATCATATAATGTTGCAAATGGTCTTGGGGCCTGTGTGCAATTAGCCAATATTCTGAGCTCAATCCAGGTTTTAAGAGGTCTGTGGTATGGCTTAAAAAAGAAATATAAAAATAAACGGCACTGAAATTGGGGCTGAGGTCAAGCCCCTAGCACCCCTCTGGGTCCGCGCCTTTGCAGGATAGGATAATTCGTTTCATTTACAGTGCAATGGTCAATAGGCAATTATTGGATTTGAAGAATGAACTCCTTAGCATCTACAAGAGCAAAAGACCGAAATATTCCTGAAATAATAAATCTATTCTTCAATTGTTTGTAATTTGAATTCAGGCCTATTTTTCAATAACATCCAGTAGTTCATTTTTTTTATTTCTCCCTCCCTCTATTTCTCTCTCTCTCTCTCTCTCTCTCTCTCTTGTCTCATTTTCCTTCTTTCTTCAATTGGATTATAATGTTCATCTGATTTGGGGTTGATCTCACCAACGTCATTTTGCAATTGACACATAGATGATGCAAAGTCCTTTATTGCTTGTACAGCAGTAACACCATTAGATTATTTTGGCTTGCAAAACATTGTATAGGATTTTGGCATGTTTAAGAGCAACATAAAAAATGACAACTCAAAATTAAACACTTCATCTTCGAGTCCTCGTTTGAACCCAGTAAATTCGCATATGCTTTTCTCAGCCCAACCATCATCATCCTGAATTCTCGTGAAACATTCTATTAGCTCACTTTGTCTCTTTAACATTAGCAACAATGAAAATTCCAAGGTGTTTGAGGTACATTAGGAAATCTACCATAACAAAGAAGGTACCAAAGCTATTTAAAATTGAATAAAAAGCTTCATATTTTTATTTTATGAATATACTTTTTAATTAACTGATTCAACTGATGTGGGTGAGAATGAATGTAATGAGCACGCAGAGAAAACTCTAGATGTATATGTACACCATTATCAACATTCATGACTGCCACTCCGTTGTAAGCCTAAGCAAGAAGTTCGTTTGTGAGATTGTAATTTTCCAAAGGTTTCAACCAGCACATCAAACTTTTACAAAGGTTTACAGTCTTTTACAAAACGCAATATAATTACAACCTTATAGATTGATTGTTTCGTCTGCTGGTACAAAAAAAATGTTTCCTAAATTTCCTTTTTATTTCATCTATATAAACCTTATACATATAGTCTAAAAGTTCATTTTTTATTTGTTTTACATGTAATTCTTTCAACTTGACAATTTTTGAGATGATCATTAAGTGCACTTACTGTCAAGAGTAGCTGCATAGGATATCATATTTAAATATACCGCTATCCATGCATCAATTCCAGATATAACGTTTCTTTTCTCGGCATATTTAATTGAAGAGCATGATTTATGTGAGTTGTGCCACTTTCCTGCTACTGAATTCTTTCTGATAAATGTTTTAAGCTATTTCAGCCAGTACTTGTCCGCAAGCATATTCCTTTAAATAAAAGGCAATAAAAAAGAATAAAGATATTTTTTGTATCACTGATCGTAAGCCAGGGTTTCTTGTGAAACTAACAATTAGAAAAGGGGATAGAAATTCATTTTCCATTGGTTGAAAATTTGTAAAATAGTTTCCTAAATTGAATTATCACAACTTGGAAAAAACAAAATAATCCACTCATTCACCAGGATCCTTGTGCGCAGAGGTTAAAAGAAAAATGGAACTATCGAAATATGCTAAATAGCAACTCAGCCTCTTGGGTCCTCCATTACTCAGCCCCAAATTTGACAGATTAGCGTGATAGAAAACGTAGGAGACAATGGCGGGTCGTTAATGTCCTGATCCTATTAAATTATGTTAGCGGTCTAAGAGCCAACTCATTATGGGGACAAACGGGTGTTAAAGAGAATCTGGAATATTAAGCTCGGTAATTGAAATACTTTTATGAAATTATAATTGATAGTTAATACATTGTATGTGTTCCTTGACAAAGACCAACAAAGACTGATATGTTGAATTTGGTTGAGCTTGCTCCTTTGGCCATTAATAAAAGAGCCACCCATGTATATATATATATATATATATATATATATATATATATATATATATATATATATATATATATTCGGTTGTACCACGTTGGGAAAAAGAAAGATTGATTGTAGCTCTAGTACTTTTGTTATCTTAAGAACATTTTTAAATTTAAAATGGTTTATGAAATAGAGAGACACTGTATTTATACAAAGCAATGAATTTCCTATAATGTCAGATGGTCAGATTATTTAGGACTTCTGATAAGTTTGATTTTAGCAAGAAAGATAGGACTGGATCTAAGGAAAACAAACCGGAGCTAATATTTACATTTCCCTCTTTTGTGCTGGAGATTAGGAACGATTCAAAGATATTTCTCATAATAAAATCATTTATATGCATTATTGTATCTGCTTTTGACCAGTTAATCTGATGGTCCATCCATTCACATTTTCACGCGCTAGAAGGACAAAACTTGACTAAGATTAGTGAGACGCCATGCTGAAGTTTATCGGCTCCAGACATTGTAAAGATTTCCGACTTGAGAAAGTGTCCGAATATCCCACGAACAAATCTTGAATACTTGTGATCTAACACATTATGCTAATATTGATTGATGTCGTGTTGTAGTTATTCGATGACGGTTCCAACTCAACATACCCTCTTAAAGGGTGTTGATTCCCGGACAAGAACTAAGAACTAAAAGTGCGCAGAGCGGAGCCTCGATTACGTCTGGGCCCCACATTCACAGATTACCTGGCTTTTACGAGCCTGCTTGCCTTAAATGCGTCTTCATAATTTGCTCCACTGATGGTAGCATGTTGGTCAAGGGCAACAGGATCCATCAAAAGAGAGCACTAAATAGCGTGATTGGTAGAATTCCGAAGGTGACCCGTTTCTTGGGCGGGAGCCTTCTGTCGAATGCATTGGATCCCTCTAACGTGGCCACGATTAGTGCCCTTCGGAGACTTGATGGCACGCCGGTTAGTGCGACGCCGTAATCTTCCATGAAATTGATGAAAAAAGTGGTTTATTGAAGGGAACTCGTAGAGTACTGCATAGATGACATCACCTTTGACCAAGGAGCGTCAAAGTCGAATGTGTGATTAGAAAACAGGGAGGGGCCTCGAGACCCACCCCTACTGTCTTTGTCATGTTTGACTGTGACAAACACCATGAGTGGGTACATGCCGGTTTGTATCGCTACCGCGTGAAGGTATTGGTACCAATGCCGTGGATGTGATATTCCTTTCACCGTTTTGGCCAGACAAATCGCTCATGTAGAAGTACAAAGCCGCGGTTACCTGAAGTCCGCTCGTCGAAACGAGGCAGCACAAGGTTGGATGCGGCGAAGAGGGTTAAGTTCAGAGCAGTGCCCGCTTTTCGAAGCAATGTGGTGCGTATCACCTTGAGAAGCAAATCCTGGCCGTTCAAGCCATCGATCGTCTTTCATTTCGCGAGGCTAAGTACTTGGTTCAGTTGCACCCGGCACTCTCTGGGACGTTCTATGTATCAATATTAAAATTTGCCATTTTTCCCTGGCCACTCCAGGTCTACTTGCACCGTCGTTTCGCGCCCATTCCGAAGCATTCTGCGGGTTCTACCCATCCCGTGTGTTCCCTTAATAAAGCAACCAGTACAAATGGTTCAGAACAACACTGGCTAAAACTCAGACTAACCCTCTTGCCCCAGTGTGACCATTTCCCTTAAGACGAAACGGTCGCGTGCCTACACCCTTTCGTTTGAATCACAGGAGGCAACACCCTCGAATTTAATAGTGAGGCCAGTTTCCAGGGGTTCCTACAGCCACTCCGAAAGGAGACCAGCAGTAAAGGAAATTCGGCTCCTAGGCCCAGAGCTAGTGCTAGACTGGGTGGCTCAAAGGCAGTGAATCCTTCAAAAAAGAGACCTTCCCCGTCTGATGCTGTCCTGCCTGCCTAATCTCCTCCGAGTTAAGCATGGAGGGCATATTCCTTCAATGGAATTGGCACGGTCTACGGGCCAACTGGGAGTAGCTTCTGAGCCTCGTCTCCTCCCATCTGCTTCTAGCTATTTCTTTACATGACACCATAATGGGGGCATGCCTCCTGCCCACCATCCCGGAGTATAATGGTTTTGCGACCATACCACCAAGGGATGGTGGCCGGGCAAAAAAAAATGCGCCATTTACACCCGGAATGATTTCTTCGTCCATCTCTTTGTTTTGAATACTTCATTTCAGGCATACTGGAGCTTTACCTCATAGTCCGCATAGTGGTGCTTAGCGCGAGCGCTATGGTCTGCATTTTAGGAAATAACTTACTTTTTTGTCTCATTCAATGAGTTTATTTAGGTTGTTGTGGACGTTGAGTTCTTCTCTGGCAACTTCATCGTCGTGGGCCTAACTAGTATTCCTGGAACGTATGGCTATTTTGCATGCCAACCGCTTCCGTGGTGGTCACCCGAGTGTGAGGCAGCCCTCAAACATAAGCGTTATGCGTACATGCGCTATAAGCGGCACTCTAATGAGTTTACTGTTTGTGAATTTCATCGAGCTAGAGCTAGGTTCCCGTATGTATCGAAGCACGTCTGCCAATCTTCCTGGCGGGCATGCTAATGATTACTTTCTCATTTACATATCATTTTCCATACCGTGCCATCTAAGATATCATCCGCAAACACCACCCGGTGGTGCATGGCTGGTGGGTGGTGGTCCGCATTTCAGGAAATTACTGATTTCTGTCTCCCAATCGAAAAGAGTTTACGTCAGTTGATGAGTATGTTGAGTTCTGGCCGGCGACCACATCGACGTAGGCATAACTACTATTCATACCACGACTAGTCATTTTTCATACCGACGAGTGTGAGATTTTTATCAAACAAAAGAGTGCTGCATTTATGCGCAATTAGCTCCACCCGAATGATTTCACTGTCAGCGAATTTCGTCGAGGTAGGTCTAGTTTTTGATGTATTTTAAGTCATTCATGCCGCTCTTTTTGACATGTATACGTGTCTTCACTTAACTGGAAGGCCATTCTAGCAGAGGTGTGGAAGCGAGTTAAAAGGATTCGGTGAAAGTTACCGCAAAACTCCACTCCCCTTCTCCAGGAGAATGGGACCGCAACCACATTGTCCGCATTGCTAAGCCAAGATGCTACTCCACCAGCATTCATTGCGCATTTTGATGTCGAGGAAGGCCGGCGAATGGACCGTACCACCAGAGGTAAAGAACCTTTCAACGAAAGGTTTGCATTGAGTTAGGTGCGTTCCGCTCTATCTTCTTGCATGGACACGCCATGCTTTGACGCCTGGATGAGCGAGGGATGGCTTTTATGTTAGATTCGCTTAACAGGATCTTCTTTGAGAGTATCCTCCCGGACTCCTGGTGAATCGCTTCTTTGCCCACTTTTCGCAAACCCAGTAGAGATCACTCTACCAAGGCAGGATTCTGCTAGCTCCCTCTAAACTCCTGCGTTTACAAGTTGACGGAGAACTTGGTAAATCTTAGATTAGCCTATTTTTTGGACAGCGGATGCCACCTTTCTTCTGCATTGTGTGTCTTCCTTTCCGCAAGTTTCAATCCAAGTCAGATGCTTGGCTCCGACTGAAAAATTCAGTTCACGAGGCCTTTCTTTTTAGACAGCACTACGCCACGGTATTTTTCGATCTGGAGAAGGCCTATGATACTGCATAGAGATACAGCATCATTGAGACTCTCCAGACGATGGAGGCAAGTTGACATCTCCCAATCTTTATATCTGAATTTTTGCGAGATCTTCGATTCCGAGTACGGGTAAGGGGAGCCCTCTTCCTCTTAATGGAGCAGGAAGAAAAGCTACAGGAGGGAGGAGTCTTTAGTGTCACACTCTTTGCTTGAGTATCAACACCATCACCTTGGTGCTGCCGTAAGATGCCCTTGCTAGTTTCTAGGAGGACGACCTTTTGTTTTTGGGGGGAAGAAGGACAGACGCCAACTCTGGAGACATTGATTCTCGTGTCTTGCTTTGCCGAAGCGCAAAGGCTTCAGTTTTCCTTGGCCAAGACTATTTTAGGTACACTTCTGCCGCCATGGAGGGATCTCCCCCCTTTCCTTAAGTGAGTTTTTAATGGGGATCGCCTGGAATTAGTGTTGTCGCACCTTTTCCTTGGACTTGTATTTGACTGCTGTCTCACCTGGGTGGCTCATATTTGCAGCCTTAGTGACGTTTGTACCCGCAAAATGGATATTCTTTGTTCCGTAACCTTCTTCGCCTGGAGCGCTGACATGGCTACTGCCTTAATCTTTATGTCGAGGTATGGCTTAGTGTACGTGAATAGGCGCAAACAGGCTCTAAGTTAAGCCAAGCAAGGCAAAAACTGTTAAGGTTTCTAAGAGTGCGATTTGAATGGATAGCGGCAGTTGCGTGACCAAGGAATATAACAAACACAATGAAAAAATATATTTTAATACACATGAACTAAAAAGGGACAACAATATATATGGATATATAAAAGGCACATAAATGATATGGACTTAAGCTCCGAATACTAATTAGATAACCGTGGTTAGGGAATGGTTATAATGGAAGATTGAAGGTAATAAATCATTTACTTCCTTTGCAGCTCAATGGTAAGGTGAGGCAACTTGGTAAAGGTCTTGGTGACCTTGATTACTCACTGGTAGTAGCCAGAGAACCTACTGCGTGTTAGACTACTTTTCTCGAACTCGTGTTTGCGAGATGAGGGCCTCCTGCCTCAGGGGTAACCGAAAGAACTTCGAAGGGACGATGAGATGACCTCTCCACACTCAGTTGAGCAAGCCACCCTTCCTCTTGTTCTAATAGGTGACTAGAAGAACTTCGGAGGATAGCTTCTCTAATCCTTGATCCAAAGGCTGATAAAAAAGGCTGACGTTGCCTCACGAGACTCTTCTCCTTGACCCGAAGAGAAGCGGGTGATGTCCAGCTCTTCCATGGCTTGTGGCCGTCACTCACACTTCTTGGGAGAGAGCTCGTTTAATTGCACTTTTTTCGGGGAAGTCGTGTCTAACAAAATTTGTCTATCAGCCTGGATCGGATGTATATATACCCAGAGTTCTTCAAAAACAGGAGATATATTGAGACCTTCTTAACCTTCGTTATCGGGTGCGACGAACCAAGCATTTCCTTACGGGGAGGTGTCAAAAGCAGGGATTTGCGGGCCAGACGGGCGACAGCGGCGGGAGCCATAAACGCGGTTCACGAACAATCTACAAATTAATCTCTTGACCCGACCCGAGGGAGGGGGGAAGGGAAGATTGAATAGGCCAGGAGGTAGCCTTGGTATGAATTTCGCGGAGAGTTCGCGATGAATTAAAAAAGGGTGAGGTCGGAAAGGAGGAGAGAGTAACGGCTCGCTTTCTCTCCCAAAGTACGCTCTGAGGAGGTGTGGAAAATAATATTCTTCTAAAGGGATACCTCCACACTATTTTATCGATCCTTTGTTCGTTCGAAGCGCGACTACGGATGCAAGCTTTATGCATCCGGAGCCAAGCGTGTATTACGGAAGGTGGACTCAAACCACCACATTGGCCTTCGCCTGATGACCTGTTCCTTTCGCATGTCACTAAATGAGAGCCTACTTGTCGATACTGGCGAGATGTACTGGCTCTTCGCCGTGCACAGTGCCTTATTCTCATCTATGCCCAAGCCTAATGCCTCTCTTAGTCGCCAACAGCTCTCACTGTTTCCGCAACTGATCTCGACGATGCCTATGACATGAGAGACGCCAGTCATACCCTAACCCATTTTCGTTTACGGCTAATAAACTCTTTTGAGGCCTCCGTATAGTTTACGGGCTAGGATCACACCTGGATTGCACAGGACGCAACCCTGGAGAGTATCAACTTTGAGTATTTGTCGCCAGGCCTCTGCTTTCAAAGTTTCTAGAGCAGGAGTATTGCCTTCAGTCTTTTTGGAGCCCACTTTGTCTCACGCTTTAACCGTGCCAATGTATACGGAAGGCTTCAAGGCCAAAGAAAGGGTCGTTTTCCACGACGAATTCCCTCTGTTTGAATTCTGCGAGGCTGTGCCATGCGCTGGATCTGTCTTCACGTCCAGCTGGTTGCATTACACCGCTCGGTACGGGAGATAAGGCGATGTGCCCAGTTTGGATACTGAATTGTGACTTATAGCGACTCACAAAGCTCGGTGAGTGCTATATTTGCAATGTAATCTCCTTATCACATGGGTCTAGATATCCGTGACACGAGCCGAGCGTATGTGGAGATTATATTCTGCTGGGTTCCTGGACATGTAAGAATTGCCGGGAATGAGCACGCCGATGAGGGCACCAATGAGTCCGCGAGGACTGGGCAACCAGAACAGTGTCTCGCTCTTCATCTCATCGATTGCATGGCAGGAATACGGGCAACTCTCCGAGCTGCTTGGAGAAGAAGATTGGAGAAAGTCGAGGGGAACACAAAGTTAGGTGTCATTGCGCCGCAACTGTTCCCATGGATCTACCCCCAATGCTGCGAAGGCTTCAGGTGGCTTTGTGTCGTCTCCGAATTGTACACACTCGCAGGACGCACCGCAATTGGATGGACCGCTTGCCTGTGCCTTAGTGCGACGACTTCATTTTTTCTCAGACTATTAGACACATTATTGTTGATTGTCCCAGTTTGGGTGATCTTTGCTCACGTTACCCCTCTCGATTCCGGGACGGGCGGGGTCGCTACCACTTGTCCCTTCTACTCCCCGTAAGGGGCGCGGCGATTTGCCATCCTGGCCGCCGTGCTGATGGGACTCAGCACCCCGCCCGGCCCCAGCTTAGCCTCTCTTCCTTCCTTCAAAACACTTGTTTCCTCTCTTTTCACACAAACTCTCCCACAACTTTCTCTGGTCAGCCTCTAATTTCACAGGGTAAATGCTGACCTTCCTTTCAGCCAACCGTCCCGCATCGGGGCTGAGGGGGTGGGGGACAATGTTCCCTAACCCCTGAGCTCCGGTCTGGGGTGGCTGGTTTTTAACTACCTGCTTCATCCCCACCCATACCTTCCTCATATCCCTTTTTCCTCTTGTCTTCAAAATCTATCATTTTTACGCCGTGTCTAAGGTGGAGCCGCCATGCCGATGGACTGCCAGGCCACCAGGCGGGAGGGGTGGTCCCAAATGGCAGCGCCTGGCTCTGCCGGGCCTGCAAGCACCTCTTGCAGTGTGGGCAACTGTGAGAGGTGGTGAGCTGTTGCGTCCCGTGTAAATAAGAGGGTCACCATGCCCAATGATGAGTATCAAAAAAAACCTAACCCCCAACTTCCCCAAGAACAACGGAGCCGCCCTCGGGCAGCTCCACCAAAAAAATGGAGGTCCCCCCCCCTTGTGCTTGCGCAGGGGACCCTCCATACTTCTTCAACCGGAGAGGAGGCTTACTCCTCTCCTACGCCTACGGGTGTAGGGGACCTTCCCTCACTCCCTTCTCTGGAGGTGCTTTCAGGCACCTCCCTATTTCCAGCGGCAGTCCCTCCTTTTCTTTCTAAGGGGACTGCCAAGAAAGCCAGCAGGCAGCCCATTGCCGACCGCCCCTCTTGTAAGCGGCTCGGTAGGGCAAACCCCCTTAGGGGGGAGAGGGAAGCCAGGCCCCTCCGGTCGCTTCCCTCAAAAGACCTGCTGGCAAGGATATTAAACCTTGCCGTGGTTAAGGCTTGTGCCTCCCCACAAATGACTCTTGACGCTGAAAAGGGGACCTGCGATGCCCTGGGAGGGGATGGCCAACTGGAGGCCCCTCCTGTGACAGACATGGTCCTTGAGGAGTCCGAGCCTCAGACGGTAGGGCCTTCCATGGGGGGGAATCCGGGCTCGGTGCCAAGCACCGAACCCGAGTCCGCCCCTATGCAAGGTCCCCCTCAAACGGCTGAGGGCTCCGAGGCAATAGAAGGAGGGGAGGGATCTCCTCCGACAGGTGCCCCCACGACTACCAGGAACTTCTCTATTTCGGAAAGGGACCTGGCTGAGGCCGGCCCATCTGGCATGGGGGCTTCTGCCGGCGAAGGTGAGAAGCGGGTTCATTCCCCGCCCTCCTCTCCAAAGACGAAAAAGACTAGAAAGACAAAGAAGACTCGGGGCTCCTCTCCATCCGCGGGGGCTGCGGGGACGGAAGGGTCTGCTGCCACTTTGGTAGGCGACCAAGCCAAGATCGGCACATCCAGCCCCTTTCCCCCGCCGTGTGCGCTTTGTCCGGCCAACAGCGCCCGGGGTTCTGCTCCCGGGAAGCGTACGGCCATTCCCGTGAGGGTCTTCAGTTCGAGGAGGGCCCCCGCGTCTCCTCCGAGCTAGGCCTGGAGGGCATATTCCTTCAATGGAATTGCCGTGGACTCTGGGCCAACTGGGAGGAGCTGCGGAGGCTCGTCTCGTCCCGCTCCCCGTTAGCTATTTTTTTGCAGGAGACCATGCTAGGCGCGTGCCCTTTGCCCGCCCTCCCGGGGTACAAGGGTCTTGCGACCCCACCACCGCGGGATGGCCGAGCTGGGGGATGCGCGGTTTACACCCGGCATCATGTCTCCGTTCTTCCTTTTTCTTTAGATACCTCCTTACAGGCAGTGGCTGTGCAGCTGCACCTGGATATGAGGTATACTATCATTTCTGCGTACATTCCATCGTCAGCTGACTTCAACGCGGGGGACTTCCGCCGCGTTGTGGCACGGTTGCCGAGGCCCTATCTCTTGCTTGGAGATCTGAACGGCAGGCATCCTCTCTGGGGAGATTACTCCATAAATCCCAGGGGACAAGTCCTTGCCGATCTGATCGAAGAGCTTGAGATGACTGTCCTAAACGTGGATGAGTTTACGCATCACTGTCCGAGAACCGCTTCATTTTCTTGCCTTGACCTATCTCTGTGCTCTTCGGATGCACAGCCTGATTTTGATTGGGGGGTGGTCGATGACCTCCATGGTAGTGATCACTTTCCCATTCAAATATCATTTTCAGGGCAACTGCCGCCTGAGAGACCACCTCAGTGGTGCTTGGCGCGGGCGCGGTGGCCTGCATTTCAGGAAATGACTGAATTCTCTATCTCAGTCGAGGAGTTTAGGTCGGTAGATGAGGCCATTGAGTTCTTCTCCGGCACCCTCATCGCCGTGGGCCTGACTACTATTTCTAGGACGTCTGGCCGTTTTGCACGCCGACCACTCCCATGGTGGTCAGCTGAGTGTGAGACGGCCCTCAAACAGAAGCGTTATGCCTACATGCGCTATAAGCGCCGCCCGAACGATTTCACTGTCGCTGAATTTCGACGGGCTAGGGCTAGGTTCCGGTATATTTCGAAGCACGCCCGCCGCTCTTCTTGGCGGGCATACGTGTCTTCACTTAACGGGAAGACACCTTTAGCTGAGGTGTGGAAGCGAGTCAAAATGATTCGAGGCAAGTTCTCGCAGGACCCCCCTCCCGTTCTCCAGGAGAATGGGACCGCAATCTCGGACCCCGCGTCCGTGGCGGAATCCTTCGCGACTGCTTTTTCTGCATTCTCTAGCCGTGATGCTGCTCCGCCAGCATTTAATGCACGTCGTGATGTCGCGGAAAGCCGCCGGCTGGACTTTACCTCCAGAGGCGGAGAACCCTTCAACGACAAGTTTACTGTAAGCGAGTTGCGTTCCGCTCTCGCTTCGTGCGCGGACACTGCCCACGGTCTGGACGATGTCTCGTACGCCATGCTTTGACATCTAGGTGAGCGAGGAATGGCCTTTCTGTTAGATTTGTTCAACAGGATCTGGGTGGAAGGTCTTCTCCCAGACTCCTGGCGAATCGCTACTGTGCTTGCCTTTCGCAAACCGGGGAGAGATCACTCTACTCCGACCGGTTTCCGCCCAATCTCTCTAACCTCTTGCGTGTGCAAGTTGATGGAGAAATTGGTAAATGTTAGATTAGCCTATTTCCTGGACAGCGGAGGCCATCTGTCTTCCGCACAGTGCGGCTTCCGCAAGTTCCACTCCACGTCGGATGCTCTGCTCTGACTGGAAAATGCCGTCTGTGAGGCTTTCCTTCGTAGACAGCACTACGCCACGGTGTTTTTCGATCTGGAGAAGGCCTATGATACCGCATGGCGATACGGTATCATGGAGACTCTCCACACGATGGGGGCGAGGGGACGCCTCCCAATTTTAAATATCTGAATTTTTGCAAAATCGTCGATTCCGCGTACGGGTGGGGGGAGCCCTCTCCGGCCCAAAGGAGCAGGAAGAGGGTGCCCCAGCAGGAAAGGGTCCTCAGTGTCACACTCTTTGCCCTGAGCATCAACGTCATCACGTCGGTGCTGCCGGAAGATGTTCTCGCTACGCTCTACGTGGACGACCTTTCGATCTCTTTTGGCGCGGCCCAGATGCCAACTCTGGAGCGTCGACTCCAACAGGCATTGAACCGCGTCTCTCGCTATGCCGAAGCGCACAGGTTTCGGTTTTCTTTGGCCAAGACTAAGGTGGTGCACTTCTGCCGCTATCCACGGCTTCACCCCGACCAAGATTTGCATCTTAATGGGGTGCGCCTAGATGTGGTTGAGTCGCACCGTTTCCTTGGTCTTGTATTCGACTGACGCCTCACCTGGGAGGCTCATATTCGCAGCCTTAGGGTCTCTTGTACCCGCGCCATGGACATTCTCCGTCCCGTGACTTTCAGCGCTTGGGGCGCTGATAGGGCTACTGCCTTACTTTTTTATCGATCCTTTGTTCGATCGAAGCTCGACTACGGATGCGAGTTTTATGCATCCGCAGCCGAGCGTTTATTGCGGAAGGTGGATTCGATCCACCACACCGGCCTTCACCTTGCGACCGGTGCCTTCCGTACTTCCCCCATTGAGAGCCTGTTGGTCGATGCTGCGAAGATGCCACTCGCTCTTCCGCGTGCAGTGTATCACTCGACTGTACGCGCGAACCCGGCGCCTCCCTCAGTCGCCAACAGCTCTCACTGCATCCGCAGCTGATCTCGATGGTGCCTATGCCGTCGAGAGACGCTAGTCATACCCTAAGACTTTTGGGTTTCGGGCCAGGAAACTCCTTCGAGAGGTAGATATCGCTCTCGGGCCGGTGGCGCCCCTGGTTTTGCCCAGGACGCCACCCTGGAGGGTACCGCATTTGGCTATTTGTCGCCACGCCTCTGCTCACAAATCTTGTACTGCGCCGGGAGTATTGCGTTCGACCTTTTTGGAGCACACATCGTGTCACGCTGGAACCGTGCCAGTGTATACGGATGGCTCCAAGTCCCAAGAGGGGGTCGGCTTCCACGCCGTATCCCCTCTGTTTGAAGTCAGCGGGGCTCTACCAGGCGCTGCGTCTGTCTTCACGGCCGAGCTGGTGGCAATACACCACTCGGTACTGGAGATTGCGCGACGTGCCCGGTTCGGAGACTGGATTGTGATCTATAGCGACTCACAAAGCGCCCTGAGTGCTCTCGGGGCCTTGAAATCTCCACATCCCCTGGTTCGCGATATCCGTGACGCCACGGTTTTGGCGAGCCGGGCAGATGTCGAGATTATCTTCTGCTGGGTTCCTGGACATGTAGGAATTGCGGGGAATGAGCGCGCCGATGAGGGCGCCAAAGAGTCCGTGAGGACTCTGCGACCGGACCAGCGTTTCGCTCTTCCTCACACCGACTACATGGCAGGAATATGGGCAGCTCTTCGGACTGCTTGGCAAAGAAGATGGGAGACGGTCGAAGGGAACTTAAAGTTGCGTGCCATTGCGCCGCGACTGTTCCCATGGATCTATCCTTCAATGCCGCAGCGGCTTCAGGTTGCTTTCTGTCGTCTTCGAATCGGAGACACTCGTGTGACGCATCGCAACTTGATGGAGCGCTCGCATGCGCCCTAATGCAACGACTGCGTCGTCCCCCAGACTGTTCGGCATATTCTTGTCGAAAGTCCTAGTCTGGGTGATCTTCGCGCACGATACCTGTCTCGGTACCGGGATGGGCGGGGTCGCTACCGCCTCTCCCTTGTACTCGGGACGAGTGCGTGCACCATGACTGGTGGACTTATTGACTTTTTGGGGGAGGCCGGACTCCTCCCTTTTATTTAACCCGGTTTTATTGTTGTTGTTGTTTTTGTTATTGTTTTTGTTATTGCTTTGTTATTGTTATTTCTCTTTATTGTTGTTTCCTGTTGAATTATTTTGAAGTAGCCTAGAACTAGGCTGTTTGTTTACGGCAACTTATCCCTAAGTCGGCATTCGCCAGATAGCCCCTTAATCAAAAAAAATAAAAAAGGGCCCTTCTACTCGGGACTGGTTAGTACAAACAGACTTGCGGATTATACGACTTTTTGGAGGAGGCTGGCCTCCGCCACTTTATTTGAATGTTTGTGGTAGGTCGCATGTTCTTGCGCATGTGGGAGGTGCTTTCCCAAACGCCGGAGCGCGCTTCCATCTTTTTGCCTGTTTTCTTTCTTTTCTTTAGCTTTTGTACATTTTTATGGTTAATTGTATTTCACATATTATTATTTGATTTTTAATATAGCCTATTAGTAGGCTCTGGTTTGAATACGGCGACTTATACCCTAGTATGCATTCGCCAGATGGACTCCTGAAATTTAAAAAATCTACATTTCAGCACAAAATCTCAAATAATGAACGAAAAACCGATGGACCCAACTATCCTTGTTTTAGCACTCCGAGGTGATTTCTATGACGTTGGAATCGCAACTTCCAATTTTCAGCGACATTTTCTAATTCTTAACCACTTTCTTTTAAATTTATTAAAAATTGATGATCTTCTTTTCAATTTAAATATAAACTAGTATAAAAATGGACGAGATCTACCTAGTGAGCAAGAAGAATAGCGAGGAGAAGGAATAAATATAAAATAATGCATCCAAAATGAGTACAAATACGTTCTCCATATTCTTTCAAACTTTCCCCTGATTGTATTTATTTCCCTTATTGCTAGCAGGGGTTTGGGATGGAAAAGCGCTTTCCATTTCTCTCCAGTGAGTCAATGTTTATTCAAGGGACTTCTCTTGACTTTGGGTTCTTATACAATCCCCAATGTATCATAGCAGTAAGTTAAGAGCAATTCCGTAGCGAACAAGGCATGATAAAACAAATAACAAAGAGCATGAATTTACTGTTATTTCCCTGAAGATTAGTGTTTATCGGAAATTCTTGTAAGGACATTAAATTAATAGCCTTTAATTTGGGTGTCTATTAATTGTAAGATAAGTAATCTAGCCAGACTTTTCATGCAGTTGGTTTGCAATGGATTAATTATCATTTACTCTTTTATTCTCTGACTGACTTTCGGTGGAACCTAAGGTCCTTGATGGTTTTTTGTATGTAGGTATGTAGTTCTACTTTTATTTATTTGTTCAGTACACACATTAAAATAAGTGGTATTCGAGGAAAGTTTCTTTGATTAATAAGGCAATATAAAAACATGCAATCAACATCAAATTGATGTTGCTCAGCTTTGAGAAATATAGAATAAGATTTAAATTTCAAAGCTATATTTTTAATATCATAGATTTTTCACACAAATGCATAAAAGTAGCTAAGGGAATGATAAAATACAAGCGCTGATAAGTGATTTCAAACACATACATAACTAATTTGTGTTGTTGTTAATGTCGTTTCATATTTGTTTTTAAGATATGAAATTAAATTGGGAAGGAACAACCAATGTCAATATAATTGGGAAATATTGTAAATAAAAGATTAGTTATTAATTGAGAATTTTATATTATTATTGAGCTTAAAGAGCTTAATGAAATTTCTATACAAAGAGTCCGGGACGAATTCTTAGAAATTCAATTAGATTCAAATATTTGAATGTGCGTCCCTGTTGCTAGAAGATAGTTTGAATCGATTATATTCACAATATTATATCAAAGAAAGCTAACAGGACTCAAGGATATATTACCCCATAGTTTATGTTAAAATTAAAAGTTATTTTCTTGCCTTGAAATAACTGACACCTCAATAAGGGGATCAACTAGAGTTTATACATCAATGAAGACGACTGTGTGTTTACCTGGGGAAAAAGATGGAGTATTGAAAAAATACTAAAATGGTATATTCATATTTATAACTGTTAATTGCTCGATGTGGATGAAACAGTAAACACATTCCCATGTAAATGTACTTTAAATGTAAATAAATCGTTTCAACACAAGCACGTTTCAAACATTCAACCTCCAATTTTCTCTACCGCAAATACCTTTACTTGTAGTGGTGAGTATATCCTTTAATGACTTTCATGTTTATCAATTCACTACACGAATACTTCGAGAACGAAACTTTTACTTACCAGAAAAGCAGATATTATATCATCTGCTAATTTAGCAAGAATGGGCTTATGGACAAAAATGGCAACAATTAATTATCAAACATGATTCGTCTGAAATTATTTTCCGTAATGGACTCAGGATTTTCTCTCAGTTTTTCCTTTATCCCTACCAGATTTTTAGTATTGATTCAATTCGTGAATATCAATGTCTGGCGAGTGCGAAAGTCCTTAGGGAGCACTCGAGCAGAGTTTTATGTATTCTCATTTGTAAATAGTTAGATATTTGATTATGTTCAGATTTGTGTGAGTTAAACCCTCAAGTAAATGGAACGGGCCTCCTTTCTTACTTATGGGTGTATAATTAGGACTAGGGAGTGCATAATGCGCAATAGTATTTCTCCTATCCAATTACAGATGCACCGTTACGGTCTCAAAGAGGGTATTTAAAGCAAAGAGAAGAACGTAGAAATCATGCCGCGTAAAAATGCCTCATTTTCCTGCCCGGCCCCCATCCCGTGGTGTTGGAGTCACAGGAGCACTCGCCTAGCAATGATTTCCCCCCAAAAGATAGCTAAGGAGGAACAAGAATTGACGAGCCTCGTAGCCTCTCCTAATTGGCCCGTAGTCCAAGGCAATTCGATTGAAGGAATATGCTATCCAGGCCTAGCTTGGAAGAGATACGGGCGCATTTTTTGAAGAGAAGACCCACATGGGATTGTCCGTACGCTTCCTTGAGGCAGAATTCCAGGTGCTATTGCATTAGAGGAATTATCGGGGGAGTTTGGAATTGTATTTCGAGTCATTTCCTCCCCCCGCCTTAAGACCTTAGCCAGGCAGCACGGCTTCAGAGGAGAAATCCCCGCCTTTGGAGGATCCACCGTCTCCCAGCCACCCAGTTTAGCCTTGGGTGAGGTCATAAGAGCAGCTTTAGGAAGTCCAGAAGTCGGCCTCCCAACCACATTCATGTGTATTACCTCCAGCGAGTCTAACAACTCGAAAGGGGTGCGTGGCCATTTCACCTTAAGAGAAATTGTAAAGCTCGGGGAAGGCAAGAAGCTCAGGTTTTAGCCTATGCTTGGTGTTGACTTTTGTGCTTCCCTCCGACGCTTGAGCGTGCTTCTTTATTTTTATAACTTTTTTGCTTGTTTCTGCTTTTATGTTGTTTTGTATCTGTATTTCTGTTATTTGTTTTTTTGCACGCATTTGTATGTTTTTTAATATAGCTTAGTATGAGGCTCTAGCATAATTACGGCAACCTTTGCTATAGTAGTCACTCGTCAGTTTAGCTCCATAATAAATAAACAATAGAGAAGAATTAAATCGTTTTTTAAATTTATATATACATAAACTGTTAAGTTAAGGAAACTGGAGATAAGCACTTACCCATACATAGAGCAAGTTTCGGCGAAAGAATTTACCATTCAAAGAAATTGCAACAGATCCTGGACAGGAACTTTATTAAACGGGAACAAACATTGAAACTAATAAGGTTGCTATATGAAGAGTAAGAGATGGCATCAATTTTTTCAATGAGACTGGAACTAATTATTATATTACAATCTGAGATGCCTAAAAAAAAACGGCTGTGGTAAATCGTTACCCATTTCGATAATGTAAATGAAAGAGAACCTAGAGGACTAACTATCGTGCATAACTAATTATTGAGTTGGTGGGGTTAAACAAGCCAGAAAGATAAGATAAAGAAGTATTCATTGATTTAAATTTAAAAATTAAATCGGCATAATGTTTCAGAATATAGCAAACCCTTTTGTGAAAATTGCAATTAATGTGTTCTAAAGGATCTTTGTGTTAGTGTACAAAGATAGTCATTGTTAGTTAATTCGCACAATCTAACTATTCCACTCGATTTATTGCTTCGTGATATTATACATATATAAAGGAATATAGGTTCATCCTAAAATTAAAGTGGCATTTTTTTTATATTAATAATTAATTTAGGCATAAAAATCATACAACTCTTTTAAGTATAATATATTTATATATATGTATTTATGAAGTTATACACAATATAATTCTCTATCAGTTTCTACAATGGCCTCCATCTTTCTATAAATCTTTCAATACCATGTTTGTAAAAATCGTGTCACCTCTGCATTCAATTCAGGTGTTTTTTTTGGTGGATGATGACTAGATTCCAACCGAAATTGTTGAGGTTTTTTCATCATATATCTTGCGATATCTGGTCGCGCGTTGTCTGGATGAGAGCACTGTTATTCTAATTGAATAATGCTGGCTTTTTTTTACCAGGTTCCTGTAAACGGTCTAACTGAGCAAATTGAAGAAGTTTATGATAGATTATGCCAGTCATATACAATATTCCACCAAACGCACAAGAAAATCTTCTGTATTTGATGACCCGGTTTCTGCAGGTGATTAATTTTTCTCCGGGACTAATCGATTGTATAGAACGTTTAATATTATTATTCCTAATACACTTTTCATAGTTTTGTCTAGAAAGGATAGAAGAAAAAAATGGCGATTTTTAGGGCAAGTGTACTTCTGGCAAGTCATAAGGAATCTGTTGCCCCAATCGCGAAACATTAAATACCTTCTTTAAATAATGATGTAAAATAAAATGAGTTGAATGTACTTTTGCAGCTTATTGTTCAAAAGTGGCATTCTGATTTTCTTCCTCTATTATATTTAAAATATCTTGATCGAATAAGAATTATTGTCCTTAATGGAGTCATCTTTGAGAATAATGTTTCAGGAGAAAAAATTCTAGAACCATCATTGGTGCTGGTTTACACAACCTCTTTCTTCACGGTAAAATGGACATAAACTCTATGCTGTTAACTTAGAATCTATGGCTTATAAATACTCTCAAGCATAACTTTGCAAATGTACTCTTTTAGTACCTGCATATTATCCAGGATTTAGCAATAATGACATAAACTCTCTGCTGTTTACTTCGAATCGATAACTTTTAAATATTTCTAAGCAAAACTTTGCAACTGTGCTCTATTATTACTTCCATATTATCCAGGATTTAACAATAATGATACAAAACTAATAGCCCTGAAAATGACGTCGAATTCATCTCGAAATCTAATGTGGAGCCAGGTTAAGACATCCAGGTACATAGTCTTTTAGTTCATAAGAGTGGGCTTGTATAAAAACACACAAGCTTTCGATTATTTTTACTCATAAAATTATGATAAACATGAAATAAAAAGACTCATTACTTATGGAATGATCTTATATATCAATATTAGAAAAAGTATTAACAGAAAGAGGCAATGAGATAAAAACCGTAGTAATTTGCACGTTCTTTGAGAACAGGGTTTTGGAAGTGCATAGACTTCGCATTTCAATGTACAACTACTCTTATTATATTTCCTTACCCATTTTGGTTTAAATGAATTGATAGTATAAAAACAGCTTATTTTGCCATTATAACCACACGAGAATGATCATTAAAGGTGTATTTCTCATTGATTGACTAAAACTTCCGAATGGATCCCTTCGAGTGTATCATAAATTTATATCCAAGGAATGGTCCAGGAATTTCAAGGTTGTTATAAAAGAAAACAAGAAATTGGTGTATCAAAAAAGGGAATTTTTTTCATAGAGAGTGAATAATGATTGTTTAAATGGTAGATATAAATAAAGAATAGGAACTAAATAAAATAGATGAAAGTGAAAAGACTACATCGCTAGATATCTAGGAAATACTAGAGCAGGGATAGGAAAAAATAAATATTTTGGCATATAACACTGAATATATTCTATTGGTTTCAAAATTACTGACTTGAAACCCCTTTCAGCTACTTCTAAGGTGGCTACCCTGTATGTCAAATATCAAAATTAGATACAGGCCCAGAGGCACTACCAAAACATTCCAATATCACTAAACTCAACCCACATAACACTCACTTCGACCTTCGAAGCAAAGTTCTTTTTAACTCGAATTGAATATTTTACAAAATTCCTCAATAAAACTATGGATAGAAGCCCATTATTATAATTGGGATTCACTATGACCCCAATTTTATGCTCTTTTTCTTTTACTCTTTGTGAAAACATAATTTTTTTAATGTAAACAAACGAAACAAGATTTGACATTTATCTCAAAGTCTACCTAAAATTTTAAAATGAAATTTCATTATTTAACGTTGAAATTTAGGTTTGATTTCGTCCGTTTTTATGATAATGAAAACATTTAAAATGCTCATTTCTGCCCATAAGCCATTATAATTTATAAAGCTGGAAAGAAGTTATCTTAGTTCAAATTTATTAAAACCCTATATTAATAATACTTTTTGTAGAGCAAACTTATTTAGGAAGATTATTTAATTGACGGAGATTCATTAACACAACGTATTTAATCGCAACAAAATCACTCTCGATTTGATTTTTCCGTATCTTTAATAAAAAGTTACCACCTTGCATCATTATTTTAACATAAAATCTATTACATGTTAGAACTTTTGCGTATCCATTATGTTAGTGAGTTTTAAATATACATATGTATACACTAAATTCCACACCCACTAACATATAAACAGTTAGCTCTAGAAAATTCTAAGTTTAAAGTTCATTTGTTTGCATGTCAAATTTTAAGTACCTCCTTCGATGAAATTCCTCTGGTTGTTCTTTAAAAAATTTCCTTAGAAATTGATAATCGTAAGGGTCATTTGGAGAATTAGTTTTTAAAGATTTCTAACCCCTATAAACTAGTTACAAGGGCAATTTATTTAAGTAGGGAAGAAATTACATATTTTCCGTATACCACTCTATGGTACCATGAATTGCAGATAAATGAGAAAGACGCGTTACTTTCCAATTAATTCAAAACTGTCTTTATTTTCTAAAAGGTAATTGACGTATTCTTGCAGACCATTTCAGAAATGGTGCCAGATTTCATTCGTATATAGAAAAAGATCTCAATCCAAAAGGAATTGGCATTTTAAGGGAATTTAATTGGTTTTAACACTTTGAGGAAAATGGAAAAATGGCTAATATTAAATTGATTTATGGACAAATCATTGGTTCACCACACGTAATTAAAGAATTTTAATCTCTCAAAATCTTTGTACCAAAATTCTCCTCAAATTTAGCAAATATATCAAATGTTGGCATTTCATCATCCCTAACTCTATAATTTAAGAACAGGATTTTTTGGAGTATTTGAATAATAATTTCATCTTAGTTTGGTTATGACTTAAGTATATTTTTGATTTTTATCAAGGTAATTTCGAAGAATTTCTTTAGAGTTTGAAAAAACAAAGTACTCTAGTTCAGGAAAAAATAATATGATTATCCAATGCTTTATAATGTTTTAAAAGAAAATGAATTACAATTGGTGAGTATTCAGAAAATTTATTAAAATTTATGTAAGGCTGCTTTTTTATTTTATCTATAACATTATTTTACCAACGTGATATTTTGAAAGGGGAAAAATTTAGTTTCGAGTTCCTTTTTAAAATTATTATAATTGGCGAAGTTCAGAAAATTTATAAAATTTAACCATGGTTGCTTTTTGTTTAGATTTTAAATTTTAATCTTAGTAGCGAAGCGCAAGCTCCCCCCGTAGAGGGAGTGGCGAAACCATTGCCTGGTATTTACATAATTAAAGTTAGTTTCTGGTATAAAACTCTAAATAAACGCCCCTTCGCCCTTGTATCTCGTTTACCTTATTTATTGAGATTTAGTATGAGAATTTCAGTAACGTCTCCCTTGTCCTTTTCATCTATTTTCCTTTCTACGTACAATCTAATTTTATGTTTCCCGACTCAGAATTTTGGCGAATTTTTTTAACTTTTCCGTCTTTACAATGTAAAGCATATTATTTTTTACTTGTTCACACCCTAAAGACGAGAATTGTTGTCAAGGCGTCGCGATCAAGAAAGAAAGTTTTCATCTTGTTTGGCTTCTTTTTCAAAATTAATTTCTTTTCAATTTATGAGAAGTTGTTGGCATGGCTTTGCCTTTTTGATCTTTTTAAAAGAAATTTAGAATTTTATTTATTATTTTCAATGCTGTTGTGGTTTAATGAGAGAAAAAACGATTTAGTTCTCCGGCGTGATTCTTTTACATTTTATATTTTCAAGCAGAAAACTGGTGTGTAAGCCTTTTTATTATGTGGGGAATTTGATTTAATTAATCCTTAACTCTATAATTTAACTTGGTGAATTTGTGAAATTTTTAAAAATGTTTTTTTTGCTAAGTGGGTGGACAAGTAACCTTTCATGTTTTTGAGTTTATGTTTATTTGAAACTTTTATTCGCAGGGCTGTTTTTTGTATGTTTCGAGCTTTTATCAAAGTACTTTCTAATAGTTCAGAAAAATAAATATAATTATCGAATGATTTGGAATGAAAAAACATACAAATCGTAAAGTTCAAAAAATGTATTAAAATTAGGGCTTTGGCGCTGTTTTACTATCATTTCGTATATAAAACAAATTTAGATGAAAAAAGAGATCTGACGAAGGTTTTTCTCTATATCAAACCGGGTGAAATAACTTAAAAAAAAGGTTTTAGGGTGTCTATGTTGAAAGAAGTGTTTGGAAAATTTGCAACTATATATAAATCTTCAGGGGATAAAGACAATATAATAAAAGATGAGATAACTTTAAAAAAATGTTTCAGGGTATCTATGTTAAAAAAGGTGTTCAGGCTGTTAAAATAAAGAGTCTATAAAGGGGATTAAAAAAAGCGGTTTAGAATACCAAATAGGCCGTAGGCCATACGCCGAAGGAGTGCCTGTGGAACCAAGTTCTTTTTCTAAAAAAGAATACGAATTATAGCTTGTTTTATTAATATATTAAATGTTTCAGATTTCTTGAAAATATAATAATAAAGCAAATCTAAAGTGTTTCGACTCAAACATGCATCATTCAATAAGGCAACATTACGAAATTAGAACTCAAACAAGACTTTGATTTTAGCAAAGCTGATGTCAAATCTCTCAAGAGGACTGCTTAAATTTGATGGAATTAAGTCGAACGTTCTTTACAGATAATTTGCTCTACACCTACTACCATTAAATACATCACTTCCTTTTCTCTGGACTTCTTTGGTAAGGCCGCATATTTTTAAAAAATTTGGAATATTCAAGCCCTTTGAGAAGCCAATTGATTTGCATCGTTATCCGTTTGAAAACAAAACTCCCTCTTTCATCAAAATAGAAACAGTTAGACACCATAACACTGAATCGGGCATACCTAGAGGACGATCTCCTCACCCACGTCAAACAAGTGACTGAAACAAATGACCAATCGAGCACACTAAAAAAAAATAATTAGCTGCTCTATTTTATCCTATTTTTGTCACATAAGTAGGGGGGGAGGACAACTCTTGAATTATGTTTTCCCTTCAGCCATACACGATGCAGTGTCACGCTGTATAACCTTTGTTATATTAACTTCATACTAATGTTGCAATTATTCGAGTTCAGTTGACCATTAAAATTGCCTACTCCTCTTTCTTTTCTTGCTGATAGTAGATGGTTTTATTTCAAAAGGTGACAATGGTCCTCTTTCATCATTATTCATCGACCATTTGTCCCAAATGAGCTGTAAATCATGATTATTCCTCCATAGTCCACTTGGCTGAGGTTTTCTACAATTTGCAGCCAAATTGTTATATTATCATTTCGTCTTCCATTGTCCTCTGTACCAAAATGCTCATCACAATGAATGTGCAGATCTGAAGATGTGATCCAGCGGCAAACTGGGTTTCACGAAGAGATTACTTCCTTTCAGCTCGGTAGTCTTGCAGGTCATTTTTTTGCGGGCATCTCCTAAGTTTCGTTTATAAGATATTACCATTAACTGCAGCCATATTTAAAATATTCGCCTATTAGTGAACGGTAAAGAAAATTTAATCCCCCTTTCAATGTTATGATTATTATCTGCAGGTATTATCTACTGCTACAATTTCCCTGTAATTAGGTATCATTGAAGTGGTGTCTGAGAGATAGTTCTTCATTTGTTCCCGGCGTCCCAAGTTGCAATAGCATAAGATCGTTTGTCTCCACCATGTTCTTTTCCGTTTCTTTCTTCTGAGGAAATGGATAAGTTTATGCATACATCCTATCTTTTATTTATATATGCTTATACGAATTCTGATATATAATTAATATGATGAAACACATGGTTTCCGTCTGTTTATATATTTCTACTATTTAAGCCAATTTGCAAGGAAAGAGAAATTTGAATTATATAAACATATAAGACAAGAAACCAAAGGTTTTATTAAAAGAATTGATCAGCAATAGGGAGAGTCGGGTTTGACTATAGGCCAGAATATTTCCCTTTTCTCCCTGAGAGTTATTCCTCTCTCCTCAGAAAGGATTGCCACACGTGAAAGCTCATTTTCTCCTCTTGATCTTTCTGTCTTCTAATATCCCTTGCTCTTAATATTAAAACACCCTTCTTGTTTCATATGCTTATTCACGTCCAATTTCCTTCTCATTTTTACTATATTCTTATATATTAGTCTACAATAGATGATTTCTATATCTTTCTTTCTGCTTCCAAACTTCAAAAGGGTTGTTGAATAGCACAAGGTAAATATGACGAAAGACATGTAGTGGTTGTTACCACCTGCTGACCTTGTATTTCAACCTCATTTATATATATATAAAAGTGTAGTAAATAATTAAATGATCGATTGTAACATGTTCGGTTAACAAACTAATTGAACTCTCTTCATCCAGTAAGAGATTCTAAGTTGTACCTCAATTATATCAATCTCTTGCCATGATTACAGGATTATAGTTATTCATTTAATTCAGGTTTAGAAGCTTTCAGCCACTCTTAAATCGAATAATCCATTGAATTAAAGTCTGTTCTTTTAGAGGCCATTCATTCTTTGTAATGGATGTTGATGTATCAAAATTAGTAGTATTAATCAGAAGCGCTTATGTGACCTTGTTTATATGTGACGGTGCCTCCTCTTGGTAAAATAATTGAATTGGTATGATAGAGACAAAGGTAGTGGTGGCACACACTCAGGGCACGTACATGGCCAATCCATTTATGTATGCACAGATATTTACATATATCACACATTCATGACTAGGTTTGGACAATTGTCACCGTGGAAATCAGCCACTTAGTTTAACCGCCTCTTATAGACCTGCCACCTTGGCAAAAGCCCTATTGAATAAAAACATGGATAACTAAACTACTCCAAATCTATTTTCAATAATTGAATTTCATTTTAAACAAAAGAAAGTCAAAGAAAAATTAAATTTGCATATTTATAAATTGATCCCTTTGAAAGGGTAACGATATTAGGGATCTTTGAGCCGGACTCCAACAAAAGGAGTCGGCGGGGGAATTGCTGAATTAGCCTCGGAAAAGAGGGAGACATGACGAGCGGCGAAGAATGGTCCTGCTACTGATAGATTCTTCCTTGCTTCCTTTGAAAGGGTCATGTCCCTAAAATGACAGGAACATATGAAGCCAAGGAGACATCTACCTATATATAACCTATCTTTATACATAATTACACAAACCCATACGCAAACACACATGTGTAACCATTTGTTCATTAAATAAATTAAACTATAGCTATATGGCTACGTATGACATTTATGCATTTAATAAAAATAGTCATTTAAATATACATAAATACGTATAATAACATAGATACACACAAAAATATATTTATAAGTGAATAAATTGGTTTGATTCTACATAACCCCCATAACTTATAGAAGCAATTATATATTTTTAAATGCATTTTAATTTAAACAGACTTATACATATGTATACACAGAATTATTTGTGCACATGCATAGATTTAAGTATTAATCTGGTATAATTACACACAGCCAAATACATACATACATACGTAGAAAGAAAATACACTCAGTGTTGTTTTCTGGTTCTGATTAATAGATTTTCTTTGCGAAAAACACAAAAGTGAATTGTAGCGATGAATTTAGGAATAGATAATACCACATTATCTATGTAGATCAAAATATGTCTTGCTAAAATATAGAGTTTTAGAAGATATATAAAAATAAATTTTCTAAACTTTACCATTTGTAATTCTTGGGTTTTAAAAATTTCACAAAATTTGGATACTTATATTTATTTCTGAACTTCATCATTAGGATATTATAAAAGAATTATTAGAAATAACTTTGCTAAAAAAAACATAAGTTATAACCAAACTAAGATGAAAATATTATTCAAATACTCAAAAAAATCCCTTTCTTAAATTATGGAGTTAGAAACGATGATGATGATATATTAAATTAATTAATAAATTTCCTAAACATAACCACACTCTTGATACAAATCGACCTAACCTATCCAACACTGAATATTGAGATGCACATAAAGATTAGAACAACGAGCACAGGTAAGGCGGCTCTTATTGGGCTCTTCAGTAGCGTAAAATACGTTTTATGCCCCAAAAATACGATATGAGAGGGTAGGGGATGGTCGGCTTTATATGTATATGTTGTTCTCATCTTTATGTACCTCTTACTATTCAGAGACGGTTATATTAGGTCCTAGTGTCTTTTACCTCATACTCTGTGACGTCGCTAATATTACGGTAATAAGTACTACTAGTTGGCAGACAGAACGACAGACAGACAAAAGAACACGGTGAGAGAGAACCATGATTTAAATATAAAATAATAATCAAAATATTATTAATAATATTCGCGAGAACGCCTCTGGGAATCTCCGAGTGTACCTTAAATTTCCCAACTCATCGTCTCTATGCACTGCCCTACTAATCCAGTGTCGGCCGGAGAGTAATCTCCAAGCCATGTTCGCGTCCATATTTTCCTTCATCGTCGGCTCTCTTTTGCTTATCGTCATACCCATTTGTTCTTAGGTTACTCCTAGCCCCGGCCCTTTCTCGATTGGTCTGCCTTTACTTCGAATCCTAAGCCTTTTTCTGTTTGCCTTTGACTACACACCCTCTTTCTCTCTACACATGGGATACTTATTTCAATGGGTTATACTATTTCCTTTGTTCTTCTGCTGGATCCAAGCAACCGGGTATTTTTTGTATCTTACCTTCGACAACGATCGCGTTTCCTTCCTTCTGCCTGAACTTTGCACTGGGTGCCCTACCCCATTTCCATTTGTCTTTCCTTTGATTCTGTTCTGTTTTTTCTTCTTCTTATGCACGCCACATGGCTCGGTCTTATCCTTTCGTTTTTGTGCCCTATCCCTATGATACGGGGTCTGTTTCATTTCTTCTTCGATCTACCATTAGTCAAGGATTATATCTCTTTCTTCTGTCTGCTCGTCTATTCTTCTTCGATGTCCCATGTCATAGGTTCATCCTAACTTCTCCTACCCTCGTCAATCCACCATTCATACTATGATGAGTATTATTGTTAGGTGAATATGTCAGCGTGTAGGGGAAGTTTCACTTGTGTATATCTGCGTCTCGTTAAGCGTCATTTTCTAACTGTTTACTTAAATATTCTGTACTGATGGCTCGTTTCCTTCCTATCTCTACCCTAGTTGTTCGTTCAAGTTTCTTTTTCTGACTGTTCTTTTTATGGAAAAATATTTACATATATTTACAACTCAGTGTACATATTCTGTAGTAAAATATAACTAATACTATAAGGAATACTTATTTAAGACGTTTATGCGAGAGTTTTGTTCTTAAGAAAATTATACGTTGGATGGCAATGACAAGGGTGTGGTGATAGCCGGTCGCTCAGGTGGTTTATACCGTATCTGTGCGCCGATCGGTATTAACCTATGTTGTTTCAAAACACTGCACCTAGAAGGATCTTTTGACGTCTGCCTCTCTCTCTCTCTCTCTCTCTCTCTCTCTCTCTCTCTCTCTCTCTCTCTCTCTCTCTCTCTCTCTCTCTCTCTCTCTATTTCTCGCGCAATCACGGCTTCAAACTTGAACTGAAGCGTTACAACCGCAATTTGTGTGGAATTTTTTTCACCTACAGTATCTGCGGTAAGTGGAACACACTTCCAGTGGAAGTTGTCAACAGTGAATCTGTTGACCAGTTCAAGTCAAGACTAGACAAAGTCTTGAAAAGTGGCCGTTTAGGGACACAAAACAATTGAGCCGCCATGTGCCTGCTCGATTGCTAGTCCAAAGGTACGCTCTTTGAATAGACCGTAAGGTCTCCTAGGGTACTTCCATTCCTTGTTACTCCTTGTTACTCTCTCTCTCTCTCTCTCTCTCTCTCTCTCTCTCTGCACACCATAGAGTCTTCTAAGATAATAGGTAGTCTGATAAAATGCGTCAATCTTCTCGGTAAAAAGGACATCCCGATAAACAGAGCAAATGCCTAACTCTCCATGATAAGGCGTTAGAGATTGCTTCTGATAAAAGTAAACAAGACATAACAGGCTTAAGGGAATCATTGTTACTCAGGTATATGAATTTAAAAATACAGGTATATATTTGTCTGTTTACTTAACTATATACATTTTTAAATAATTTACAATCTGAATAACAAAATGTAATCCTTCTTAATAAACTAAAATCCAGTAATTAGGTCAATCGGTTTAATTTCTCTCACATTTTTACTTATCCCCTCCTGGTTTATTGAGGACATTCAAAGATAGCAATAAATGGAACAGGATCGAGACTGAGAGCAAAATTAAGGACTCGAGAATGTGATTTATCAAAAATATCGTAATAATCGCGAGTAGAGAACACCCATGAAGAGACGTGGATGACTTTTTGAATCAGTATCAAGTACCGAAATCCTATCTAGTGCGAGACTTGTAGCTACAGCAGTGAATATAATGTATTTGATTGCTTAACTTTGTCGAAATTCACTTAAAACTGCATATATTCTCTGAGAGGGGGAGATTGGTATAAAAAAGAAGAGGAAAAGAGATTGAGAGTGAAAGAGAGAGAGAGAGAGAGAGAGAGAGAGAGAGAGAGAGAGAGTGAAAGAGAGAGTTGGCAGTCTATATCGTCCATATCTAAAGTATTAAATTTTAATTTGAATCCGACGTGTCTCCATAAAATAGTAATAAACATAAAAATGTGAAGAATTATAATATTAACTTATGTATTCATATAATACAAATACATATACGCACACATGCATAAATATAAATATATATATATATATATATATATATATATATATATATATATATATATATATACGAACATACACATTTATTTTTTTTTAATGTTTCTAATGTATTATTAGATACCATTTCTCTCGACAGCGGTTTTCACACGTTACTCTTTTAGTCGCGTGCGACTCTACATCTCATTATGTCGGTCGGTCGGTCGGTCCTTTTTTTGGCATTTATTTGTAATAAAATCATAACTATTTGGACGATTTAACAAAATTTGAAAACCTTATATTGTTTTAGATTCTCTTTCGAATGATATAATTGCCATAATCATTCGGCCAGTACTATGCAGGCTAGACTAGGCTATATTATGCTATACTCTGCTAGGCAAGCCTAGAATAGGCTATACTATGCTAGGCTTTTATAGGCTAGGCTATACTATGCTAAGCTATACTATGCTAAGCTATACTAAGATATAATGTACAAGGGTAAGATATACTATGCTAATCTAGGCTATAAAATGCTATGCTAGGATAGCATATAGTAAGTTAGGCTAGACAATACTAAACTATGCTAAACTAAGATATACTAGGGTAGACCGTGTCATACTATGCTATGCAAGGGTAGGCTAAATTATAATATGCTAGGGAGCGCTATGTTCTGCTATGCTAGGTACTACTATTTTAGGCTACGATAGGCTAGCTAACCAAGGCTCTAATAGGCTAAGCTATCCAATCTTATTCTAGTTGAGGGTATGGTATGTTATACAGTCTAGATTATACTAGGCTATGAAATAATATAATAGTGTGATAGAATGTTATGAGGCCGCTTAAATTCAGCCGCTATCAGATGGTTAGAAACATTGCTACCCACGTGCATCTTCGACAGCAAGCAGGGTGCGTTATCGCCACCTGAGTCAATATTTAACCAAGGAGGTTATTCCCCCCCCCCCCCCGTTTCTCCTCTATTCGTCGATCTCGCCAGATTAAGTTAGGCTTACGGGCAGATAAGGTATTTTCCCAGGCGCGACCGGGGCATTCCCCCGAGCCTCCCACTCAATTGTCCCCTACGCCAAGGAGATGGCTCTGGGTACTTATACAGTAGCATTTCCCAATAAGATCAGATCAGATCCAGATTATCTTCGCGAGACATCACGCTGATCCGGTCTCACCTTGTGCACCAGGGAGCTCTACCTCGAGAACCACCTTATTGTCCAGAAGAGGACAATATCCCTTGAGTGCCAAGGTTCGTGCCTTCGAGACGCCAAGTCAATAAAGCCCCCCCCCCCACTGTTGTTCAGAAAGAGAACAACATAGAACAGCCATTGTTCTTTGAGCCCGTTGACAAGAAACGGTTCTCAACCTCCCCCCCACCCCTGTTGTTGAGAAAGAGAACAACGTTAGAACAGCCATTGTTCTTTGAGCCCGTTAACAAGAAACGGTTCTCCGTCTCCCCCCTGTTGTTCAGAAAGAGAACAACGTTAGAACAGCCATTGTTCTTTGAGTCCGTTGACAAGAGATGGTTCTCACCCTCTCTGTTGTTCAGAAGAGAACAACGTTAGAACAGCCATTGTGCTTCAAGCCCGTTCGTCAAGAAACGGTTCTCATTCCCAAGACATCACGTCAGGATAATTTGATTCCTCCTTTTTAACGTTCTTCAAGAGAACCGATTGGTTTCAACGATAACCTCCCTTGTTCATCTAGAACATCCCCTATTTTCTGTCACAAAGGTTGTTCGTATCTCCGAGTCCGACTTCGCTCTCACTCTTCGAAGGCAATCATTCCCCTTCGCTTAGGACAACCCCCGAAGAACCCTTCTGCTGGAACTCGCCAGTGGACCGAAGATTCCTACGCATCGTCTTCCTCTGCACAACAACTTTGTAATTACGTAAGCTGAGCATTACCTTTAATTATCTAACCTTTTGTCAACCCTACCCTGTGCTTTAAATGGCTTAGCAAACCATTTCCCCTCCCCCTTTAATTTTTATTTGTTTACCTTTTTAAATTTCTCCAAATCTTAATCCTCGGATTAGTCAGATATTCCCACGACCCTTTCCATTCTCCGTTTATGTAAACATTTTCTTTTTGTGTGTTGTTGATAGTTTAATTAATAAAACACTATTTTATTAATGATAGCCATATTATTATCCTTGAGCTGAGTTCCACTTCTTAAGCATATTGAAGATAAATAACCTCGGTCAATCAGATTACCACGCACTCGAAATATTAGAATAATTCCCTCAACGAATAGTTATATATGGTATATCGTCAAGAGTCTATTCTACGACAAATAGGCTTGGATAAATTATGTTAGGTGTTGTTATGCTAGTAAGACTATACAAATCTAGCTTATAGTAGTCTAGGCTAGGCTATCATAGGCAAGAATATATTGGCCAGTCTATAGTAATAGTAGCCTATTCTAGCTTGGCTATATTACGCTAGGCTACTCTAGCCACCCTTAGGCTAGGCTCTGCCATGAAAAGTCTAAGCCCTATCTGTTTAGACTACGCCAGGTAATAGTAAGCTAGGCTACACTAGGCAAGGATATACTAGGCTAAGCTAAGCTAGGCTATAATATAATCTGCTAGGTTAGACTAGGCTCTAATTAGATAGGATAGACTATACTAGGATACGATAGGCCAGGCTATACTAAGGTAAGGTAGGATAAAGTAGGCTATACTATGCTAGGTTATACTAGGTCAGCTAGATTATACTAAGCTAATCTAGGTTAGGCTCGGCACAGCTAGGCTATTTTATTTTAAGCTAGGTTCTAACGAAATTTTAAACCTTTATGTTTATTTACATTCTCTTTCCAATGCTATAATCTCCAATGTCCTCCCAATGTTATTCCGGGAATTATTGAAACTTTTGTAAGTCGTAAAATGACAAATCAGAATAATTGAGAGCACTCCACTTTTTGGTCAGCAGGCCTTGCTTTGAACGCTCCAGAAATTAACTTAATACCATTAATTTCTTGCAATGTTCATATTGAAATATTAAAGTCACTCAAAATTAATTTATCTACGTTGTCTCTTCCTTCTAAAATTTTATCCACTTCAATTATTTGACATATTATACCTCTTTTTTCTAATCTGAAAATTTTTAATTTCTCTAGATCATTCTCATAAATTCAGGGATCATTTTTGTGGACTTGCCTTGTACATTTTCTAATCTCTATATATAATTCCTAAAGAACGCGGACAAAGATGAGCAAAATCACCACAGTCTGTTTGCGGACGCTAAGCCAATTTTCTATCCAGTTTACTACATCTTAGCCTTATCCTAAGGTTCTGAGTTTGGACATTAGTTTTTTATGCGGTACCTTCTCAATTACCTGTAATAAATTGTATTTATATAATGAAAATGTTCTCCTAGATTGGTGAGACATGATCTATGTTTCCTGAGACCATATTGAGTCTCTTAATATTTTTTTCAATCTAAATAAAACTATTTATTCTGCAATAAGTATTTCAAGCACTTTACCCAACACTAAGGCAAAAATAGAGCGGCGATTTTTTTTTGCTAGTTCTTTGGTTACTTTTTTTAATATTGAAGTGATATAAGCTGATTTCAAGTATTGAGGGACTGTACCACTCACAAAGGATACAAAATTTACGTTAGATGTAAGACTTATTCTCCTTTTACTTGTGTGAGAACTTTGGGCACGATCAAGTCTGGGCCCGATGATTTGTATTTATTCATTATTTTTAGGAAATACATACATCATAAACAGTGCACCTACCTGAATCTAGTGCGTTTTTGCCTAGATCTCTAGTAACTGGTGGAGAACTATGATTTATAACGACCTTAGATAATACTACTACAAAGTAGTCGTTTAATGAGTTGATAAAATTGAGGGGATGGTTCGTAAACTTAGGTTCCTGCTATTTACTTATACAAAGAATTCCTTTGGATTTGATTGACAGTTTTACTCAGATAGGGTGAGAGAAAAAGAGAAGGAGGGAGAGAGGCAGAAAAGTAGAGAGTGAGAAAGAGTGAAAGAGAGAGAAAGTTTGATTAAATATGTTAAGTATATAAATCTAACAGGGGTGATTTATACTATTGGCAGCTAATCTAGAAGAAAGAAAACTCTGACTACAAACCCTCCTGTACAAAGTCCTTAACGATGGCATGCTAAACATTCTAAATGGCTGTAAATTGCTGTAAACACAGTGTAAAGGCCGTTTGTGCTGGGTGCTTTCTCACTTTAAAAGATGACCTGAATTGGCACAGGCTTCATCTAGTGCAACCAAAATTCCTGTGGCGAAGGGAAAGTGGCGACGGCGACAGGGTAGGGTAGCCTGGAAGTCCCTAGTCACGACGCTGCACACAGGTGGAGAAGGCAAGATGGCTGCTGAAACTGCCACTTTTGGATGGGGTAGTCTTTACAATATTAACGTCAACTTATGGGAAACATCCGGAGTGGATTGCCATGGCTAGCGACGTGCAGCCAATCGGCCAGTTGAGAAGTTCAAAACGACTTGACGCGACAACGAACATCAGCTACGAGAGCATAGGTATGCGTAAGAGGCCAAGCCAGCGGTGCGACAGTAACACCACCCACAGCACCATCTGTGGGACGTGCGAGATTCAGTCCCAGTCACGACTGGAATTCCTCAGCCACCTGAGGACACAGGATCGATGGCTACCCGGAGGACGTCATTCTCGCTCGCAAGTGACAGCTGATGATAATGAAGGATATATTTATAGGTCATGCCTGGATGCATGTGTATGCGTGTTATTTTTGCCCTTTAATGACTAATCTTTCCTGATTGTGACCAGAGTTTATCCCTCACGAAATTGGAAATTTAACGAGAAAGAATCATAGTGGTTTAGTTGGTTGGCTCAGCCGATGCTGATTTTAAAGATCGTGTCGGATTTACATCTTAAACCTCTATTTTCCTATAATATTATATTCTTAGTATTCATAAGATTGGAGAAATTAAGAAATAAAGTATAATTTTCCGAATTCACCTTGGTAGTTTCGGCTTCAATAAAAAGAATGTCAGTATTCCCGTTACAAGAAACTCCAGCAGATGTCATCGCTTCTTTGAAACATCTTGATGTATCAGGATGCAATCTATTTATTGGAATATCGGATTATTTTACCACGAAATTGACACATTTCAAGGATTTTGTGTAATTTTTAGTAAAAGTTTATTCTCATTCGGTAATATTATTTTTTAACACTATTAACTGATAAAATATCAAGCAAGCGTCTGTGCCTTGTGATGTTCTTTCATCCGTCACATTAGTGCCTTATCCTTATGTAGGAATCCTTTTGAATACTTTAAATTTTGTGATTTTACTACACTTTGCACAGAACTATTACTATATTTTTCACTTCTGTCATTAAAGATATGTGAGTACCAGAGGTTTTTTATTTGTGAGTAAAATATAAATGATTTCGGATTTAATTTTGACTATTGTGAGAAATGACTTTAGCAATTTATTAGAGAAACTAAACTAAACTTCGGGGTCTTTGAGGAGTTAGTAACGGTTTAGTATTTTGTTAACCTATATTATTCATTGTATATTAAAGGTTTGATCTAAGGTAGGCCCTGTTTATTTTTCTAAAGTGCATGTGAGACCAGTGGAAATCTGTTTATCCTGCGATTTCTAGTTTTGTTTTGCCTAGTAAAATGATTTCTTGTTTTTCATTCACATGAAATTGCAGCCAATAACCATGAAATAGATCATTCCATGGGAAAGCCACAAGATTGACACCTTCTAATTCTTTGAAACTAAAACTCAGTTCTTTATCCTACAAAGTAAAATTCATTTGATCTGCCCCCACGTTTTTCTTTTGTTATAATTTGGGTATCGATCATATAATAATATCCCACCAATCTTTCTTGTGATAACGTTAAAACACTTGAATTTGTCTGTACACCTTCCATTCAAACTGTTACAAGCGCTTGCACAGACGATTGGCAGAGAAAAACGTGGCTTAAAAAACGTTTGTGTAACCCATTAGCTCTTGCGTACATATTACATTTTCTGTATCGGCAATACTTCTTATATTGTTCTTGGTGTGTTAAATGAAGGGATGAAATTCTTCTATCTCTAGATATATTAATTTTGTTATTAATATCATCTTTTTTCCTAAAATCTGCTCCTTTTTCACTCAAACTTCAGTTGGAATTAGATATTACTCCACTATACATTATGGTTCAAACGTCTATTAATATACACTATAGTGCCTGCACCACCAATGGTTGAAGTACTATTATAGTAGGTCTTGAACCATATATTGATCTGTTTTCTTTTTATCGTCAATTATATTTATCTCTGTGCACTCTAATCTTTATTACCTATTAAACCATCAATTATCCACTTTCTTTTACCAATAATTAACTGAATGATGTAAAAAAAACTTTATTAAGATGCGAAGTTTGTTAGGATTCTCCCCATTTAAGTTGTCTTTCCCGAAATGGTCTTGTCATTCTCAGTTACCCGCCGCTCACAATTTCCAGTAAAATCTGACCGAACCAATCAGAAAATAGGAACAAAATAAAAAGAAACTCTAGATAAATGACTGAACCTGTCTCGCTTATCAAAGGTAAAGGGACGGTCACAACGAGGTATTTTATTGAAAGATTATATGAAATTAAATTCCAGAGAGACGTTTAAGAGCCAAGAAATAAGGCAAAAATAGAGAAAAAGGTAGCAGAAAAATAGATGAAGAGCCTTTAATTGTCCAAAGATATCAAATGATAGCGAAGGACTGCACGCTGGCTTATATCGCCATTTTAGAATTTGTTTGGGATGTAGAATGAGCGTAGTATAACTAATGGTGAAATAAAGTATTAGTAGTAATCTCAACGACTGAGTGAGCTTGTTAAAGTTTGAAGAACAAATTCACGTGTCGATGTCAATCTAAGCCTATTTTACTTAATTTAATAAATACACGTTTGTGTGCGTGACGACATCATAACCAGGAAATTGAGTGTACATTTCGTTCGGTGAGTGAGAAGGTGTTCACAAATTTTAATCCATACATTATTTTGGCCGTCTGAGTATATTTATAATTATTTATTATTGATAATTAAGGACATATCCTTGAGTTAGTTAGTGTGGGGATGCTGGTTAAAAGGCGCGTCCTTAGATGTGGCCATTTATAGAATGTGGATATTTTCTATCTTAGTCAGGCCCATAACCGTAGATGGTTTTAAGTAATTGATAAACCTAAATAAGGCTTAATTAATTTTAGATATAATCCACTAAGGAGAGAGATACAAGGAATGGTTACATGCTCGTTAAATTAATGTGTACTTCTAAGAACATGTTTAAGGTACGGACTTTGCTTACCTAAGTATATCCTTTAAGGAGTAGAATACCCAGCGCTGCCCGAATTTAATTGCGAGTTCCGGGTAAATCTTCTGTTTTCCAGAGGTCAGGTTGTTTAGGTTGCGGTTTTATTTGATAAATATGAGCTGTTTGACACGAGACGAACATTAGGTATGGTTCTTTAGATTTACCTACCCATTCTCTTTGAGATTTTCTGATGTTTCTTGTTAACAAACGGTTAAGTCATGGTTTGGGGCATATTAGACGATTATAAATTTGTTGGTATTTTATGATTTTTACGTTTAATATTTGTGTTTATTCGCTTACTATAATGGCCTTGATTGCCTTTTCTCTATTTTTATTTTTCTTAACTTAACCTATTATTAGGTTAAGATAACTAGTATTAAACAAAAGCAAGGAGGAAAATATTAAAAAGTAGATGAATTGTCTATTGAAATGGGTGTTTATAGGTCACAACTTCCATTTATTTGGTCCACCATGACCCTTTATTAGAGCAAATATCAGACAGACAGAAAACAATATTTTAATTTGATGTAAAAAGAGATAAAGAACTTTTGCTTTGATTAGAAATTCAGTTAATGAAATATTTATTGAACATAAAGGGAAAATACTTTTAATTCAATTGTGAACGGTATTCAATTATAAAAAATGAGGTGATAAAAGTAAATACAAAGAGAAGTCGACACGAAAGGGAAAATACGAATTACTAATTAAAATATAGAAGGGATAAAGGGAAGATATTTTATTCCTGATATAATTAATGTTGAGTATTTTCATTTGCCTCAATATGAGGTGGAATATCTACAGTAAGTGAACCTGGGGGTGGACGGCCTTCGGTTATTCAGAGATACAAATGAAAGAGAATCAGAAAACACAAAACAGAAAAAAGACAAAGAATGACCAAAGACTACAGAAACTAACTACATAAATTTCACTCTTGAAGCTAGAAAACAACATAAGTTATAGGGAACAAGTTCCACACCTAACTTGCTATCCATCGAGATTGCCTTTTCGTTGGCTGACCAAGTTCGCATAATTAGATAGAAGTAAGTTGTCTTTTATTCCTCTTTCCAAATCATGATAAAAGATTAAAAACAACAAATGAAACATCTTTATTATGTTCAGGTTTTGTGACATATAAAAATAAGCTTAAATAATTCGTAAACTTAAATTTAAGTTAGCCTAGTTTGAACACAACTTATTTGAGCCGAATTTAGTCTTGAAAGGATTTAGCTTAGCCTAACTATATCTGTGATGAGATGCCCACGAAGCATCAGCGCGAGAGGAAGCCCCTCGAAAATACCGCTTTTCAGCTCCTTCTTCCTAAAGCACGTGCGCCTCGCGTGAGAAGTTTGGAAAGTTCAAGATGGAATCAGCCCCGCGCCGAATAACTAGATGCAGCTGTATTTGCTTTCCAGCGCCACTCGTCTGCCCACTTTACTGCAATAACGCTATGCGCCGACATTCTAACTCTACTTTATGCTTCTCAGGCCTGCCTATTACCCCGCAAGGGCAGCCACATTAACCCTATCTCCATATCACGATGCAATTTTCACAGTCTGGAGCGACTCGCTATCACGAAGTGTGTTTGCTTATACTGGCGCTAAGATTCCTCTAGAGAGGACCAGGCCCTGAGGCAATCTATTGGAGCAGCCTTCCGGCTATTCACCTGAAGCTCTCAAAGCAATTTCTCGACGAGAGTGAAAGGCCGCCATTCCCTGCGTTCAGGCTGCCTGTCTGTCTCCCGTGAAGCCCTGTAACCCGCGTTCGAGTCGAAACTCATCGAAATTATCGCCAGCAGATCTACCTTCGTTAACCTTTGGCCCCTGTTCAGAGGAAAGCTATCAAGCTCCCTTCTTCCCGGAGAGTTGTGCGGCCCTCTCATCTTCACCACCCCTTCAAGATTACCGTTCTTTCGACACTGAGACTCCCGGCCGATCTGCAGAATCGTCTGAAGTTGAGATTATATCTTTCTGGAGCAGAGAAAATCTCATTCTTCATCACGAATAATCAAATCCTATCTTCAAATCCTCCTCGTCAGGACTTCACGAAGTATCTTCTTGAACACCTATGCCGTTCTCTGCTCCTCCCCTCTCCAATTCGCGCGCGCTTAAAGGTAAAGCGATCTTGTTTTGTCATCCCCAGATTACCTAATTAATCTTCATCCGCATTCACTTTTGATTTGACATCCCGCTAAATTGTAATTAATACCCCCACGTTCGAGTTAACTTTTATTTTGTTCTCCGTCATATCATAAATCGAACATAATTCATTTACCTACCTTGATTAAGTAATCTGTTCTTCCCTTTTGTGTGTGTATATATATATATATATATATATATATATATATATATATATATATATATATATATATATTATATATATATTAACATTATATTTTTGGGTCTTGTTCTTTATATATCCTTTGAACTACAACTTGGAAAGCCAGTAGGTAAGTCTCGGTCAACCATTAATCGCACTCTCTATTAGTTGACCAAGAGCATATCTAAAGCGACTTTAAGTCAGCTGTCTGCCCGTGCTTGCTTAATCCATTTTCCACCGAGCTAGCCTACACAGGAATATCTCAACAAAATCTATAGGTCTTATTTAATAGAAAATAAAAAATAGAGAAAGGTTTTAAAGAATAAGATTTTTAGTTCTTATTATTTTTATCCGTAGGGCCACTTAAACTAAACAAATATCATAAACTCCGCCGAGAATAAACCACAAAATAAATTTATTCTATGCCTACTAGATTCCCCTTATCTTTGCCTGTCGAGGTATGCCTGTCTAGACTAGCTCGGCGCTCAGAGTCGTACACAAGCCTGGGCAGACAGCTGACCAAAAGCCGCTTGAGATATGTCTGGTGCGATTAATAAAGAGTGCGATTTACGGTTGACCGGGTTTAGACTAATGGCTTGCCAAGTTGCAGTTCAAAGGATATATAAAGACAATACCCCAAAATATAATTTTCATATATGTAATAAAAGGGGGAAATTTATATAAAAACAAAATGGGTGAACAAATTACTTATGGTAATTAAATGAATTAAGTGAAGATTAACAAGGTAATCAGGCGATTAACATACAAGATCGCTTTACCTTTAAGCGCAAGAAAATTGGAGGTAGGGTGGAGAAGACAATGGCGCAAGTCTCCAAGAAGATACTTCGGGGAGTCCTAACGAGAAGCACTCAAAGATGGAGTTAGATTAGTCCGTGAAGAAGAATGAGATTTTTTCTACTCCAGACATAAGTTATCTCAACTCGAGACGATTCTGTAGATCGGCAGGAAGTCTTAGTCTCGAAAGAACAGGGATCTTTAAGGGGCGGTGAAGATGAGAGGACTGCACATGCTCCGGGAAGAAGGGGGCTCGATAGCTTTCCTCTGAACAGGGGCCAAAGCTTAACGAAGGTAGATCTGCTGGCGAGATCTTCAAAGAAATATAACGATGGGTTACAGGGGTTCATGGGAAAGAGATAGCAGTCTAAATGGAGTGGATGACGGGCTTTCAATCTCCTCGAGAGATAGTGAGCTTCAGGTTAAATGCCTTTGTGGCTGATCCCATAGACGGCTCAGGGCCTTGCAGTCCCTAGCGGATACTTGGCGCCAGTCTAAGCAAATAGATTTCATGATAACGCGTCGTTCTAGACGATGAAACTTGCCTCGCGATATGAGGGTTAGGTTAATGTGGCTGCGTACGGCGTTATCGCAGATGAGGACGGGGACGTGTGGCGAACGAAAGAAAACACCGCCGCGACGGGTGATTAAGCAAGGGGGCTTCCTCTCACGGTGGTTTTTCCGAGGCATTCTCTCACAGTGACTATATAGTGATAGACAGAGTGGAAATGTGAGGTGCTATAGAACAGTGGGCAATACTGTGGTAACCCATTTACGCCTACTGTCCTATACAAAGCACGTTTTAAAGTAAAGAAAATTTTGTGTAAATTTTCTTCATAGATGCCCATTACCCTATAGTTAGCACGCCTTAATATTTTTATAATATTATATCATTTTTATGGTAATAGGTTACCATAATTATTCTTTCACTTTATCTCTTCTATTATTACAATCAAATTTGACATCATTTATTCAAAAGTGGCCCCCTGGCCATCAATAAGGCGAAAATCGGAAGGACATCCGGCAGATCCGTTCACTTTAAGTGCAGTTCATATACTAATCCAAAACTAAGATCTTTTTGATTACTCCACCAAATAGATGGGCTTTGAAAATAATGATATTAGAGTCCCACATCATTAAACACAATAATAAACGTATATCCGAGCTAATAAAAAGTGAATAAATACAGAAGTTCTCATCCATGAACAAAATCCTCAACACCACACAAGCCACCAACAGAGAAACGGCCGGACATCTTCTTAACTGCTGACAGACAGAAGTAATGATCTATTTATATCTATAAAGAACATACAATATATTAGACATTCACAACCTTAACTCCCTTTACGTCTCCCTTCGCCAGATTAGCAACAGGAATACTAGTTGAGTTCTTCAATATTATATCACCAGACTCAACTCTGGCCACAACAAAACCAAATAACTGCGTTCTTCTAACAATCATGTCTTTTCAAGTCTTTGACCAAGGATTACGCGTCAGAAAGGACATACCGCAGCCACCTCTGTTGCCTGTGAGAGCAAATAATAGTCAAATATTTTCCAGACCAATCCAATGGAAACGCTTTAAATGTAATAATTTGTATCTGAATATATATATATATATATATATATATATATATATATATATATATAGAGAGAGAGAGAGAGAGAGAGAGAGAGAGAGAAAGAGAGAGAGATAGAGAGAGAGACAGAGACAGAGACAGAGACAGAGACAGAGACAGAGAGACAGAGAGAGAGAGGAAGAGAGAGAGAGAGATACAGAAAGAGATAGAGAAAAACAAGTGCCATAATGAGTCCGATACTTACAGTAGGTTCGGAGAAAATACTGGTAATTAAGGATGATTAAATACATATATAAGTTATAAGTTATACATGTAGAATGTACATATTAGCATGGATGAAACTGCAAGTGTCGTGCATAGGAGCAATTTTATTCCTGAAATATTGTGAGCGAAATGATCTAGACAGATAACAAAACAGACGTGGTTATAAGTTACTCAAAAAAATAATTTTCTGTACTTACAATATGAGGTACTTGATATTAGCACCAGTACTAGAAATTACGTAATCACATCTTCTGCCTCAAGAGCGCACGAATCGAAGGCATTCTGCGGTTCTATTTTTCCTCATTCCTTTTGTAATGAGTCCTAAATATTTCTGAACATGCTTGGAGCTCCCTCCTTACTTCTCTCTCCTAGCCTTGTCCACAAATTTTCAATCAAATTGAGGTCCGGGATTTAAAAAGGCCACTTCATGTCACTTACTTCTTCCAGATTTAGGAAATTATCCACCAAGTTTGCCTTATGGCAAGTTAGATTATCCCGTATAAAAATGACAGGTTGTGCATAGCCGCTTCTCATATGGGGCACATAGCATATATCTTCTTGCAGAAGTTGTTTATACAATTGAGCATTCACTCTGCCCTACAAGCGAACTAGTGAACCAGAACCTTCCGCCGGAATTATGATCCACACGATAAAGATTCATATACCAAACTTGACGTTTCTCTTCACTCAGTTCACGGAAAATGTTTCGCCATGTCTTCGACGAAAGATCCATCTGTCATCTAATCTAAACAACTTGTTCTTTGATTCATCCTTGACGTGTACTTTAAAGAATTGGTCTTCTGTCGTTCAAAAGTGTTTAATAGCGATGGATAGTCATGCATTTTTAGGCTTAGGGCTGATCAATGACTTCTCTGATGGTGCGCGTGACACTGTCTTTCTGACGACACTAATGCCCATATTTTCATTTACATCTCGAAAACTCTTGGCTGCTGTGTAACATCGGTCCTTTTTTGAGATACAAACGATGGCTTGGTCATCTATTTTTGGAAATTTTCTGAGGCCAACCATTAGTAGTTGCACTGATACATAAGCATGTGGTATCGTTACATGATTTAATAATACGTACAACACTTTTGATCATTTAAATCTTTTAGCTATTGCTCTAATTGTGAGACGATCTTCTTGACGTAGCTTACAATTAACTCTTGGATATATGCAGGTGTATTGGTTTCCAATGGGTCTGTTTGGTTCTCGTAACTTGAGCTGTTAATCATTGAAAGATTTCTTCCAACTAATTTAATACCGCAAATTACTTGTATTACATAGAAATAGAAGTAATAGAATTACGCTATCCGGGTCAATTTGACCAGCTTTTATGGAATAAGAATGCTCTTTTGCATGTAAAGAACTTACTGAACTACAGATAGGAGGAATCCAACTTCTTTATAGATACGAGTTATCGCAAGTAGAAATTGCTAAAAGAATAAAGTGGTCAAGAGATATATTCCATAAAGGTATAAAACGATGTGAATAGATGAAAAGCTTTGTAGCATAAAACGTCTTATAACTCCTAGATAAATCATGACTATCATTCAAGCTTCACTACTGAACATGGAATAAGGACTTTTCAGATTATAGGGAATGTCACCAATGATAAATGGCCCAGTTGAGGTTTGTTCTGACTGTTGCATTCACTTGGCTAACCTATGCCTAATTATTCGGCAGCTGGACTTCGCTTTTCTTATAATCTAAAAGCCGGATGAGGCGCAGAAACCAGTCCTCATTTTGCGTACTGATCTCTTGAATCTTCCTGAACGAGGTCGGTCTTGAATCTGCCACATTGCAGATCCTCTTTAATACTGCTGCAATACCGGAATGGGATCCGCTGTCCCTCTGGGCGATCTGTGGGGGGCTAAAAAACTCCTCATGCTGGGTGCGGATTAGACTCCTCTCCTCCACGGAAGAATAACGTAATTTCTTCATTATCATTTGTTTATCGGATCTAATCGAAATAAAATATCATATCAATCAATAATAATGATGTGTTATATGAAGACATTTAGACAGTAACATTTTAATAGCATCGCCAGTTTAGATAATTTAAAAAAGGTTATAAGGAACCTTGTAATTTTCTTTTTCTTTTGAGATTTAATGGATACATGTATTAAACCGTACAATAACTGTCGTGGAGTTGCAAGGACCAAATGATGGTATACGTACGTATATGTTTGTTACTGTCGTGGTATGACATTACATTATATCAATACCATATTATATTTATCAGGGAAGGACCAATAACTTGAAAGCGAACCGACAAAAGGGCCGGAAAACCACGAATTCAGACGGGCTGAGTAGAGAGAGAGTGAAACGAGGTCAGGTAAATTATAGACAATGGTAAAGCTTACGGTTATTCAAAGAGGCATGTATAAAAATATAATTTTATTTACACAAAAATAATGAGAGAATTGATGGGTAAAATTACCTCAGAGAATTAATGGGCAAAATCACATGAGTAATTGAAAGGGGGAATTGTAGTTATAAATCAGGCTATGAAGTTAGAACTTAAGGTATTCCCGGAGGAATCTATTCAAATGGGGGGGAGTATTAACTCAATTGGGTTACTAAAAGGGGGAGAGGGGTTGGCTTACGGAGGTCTTCTGCACTTGAGGTGATGCCGCTCGGACTTCAGAGCGGGAGGTTGGAGTGGTGACGGTTCTCCAAAAGCAAGATGGGGGTGGACGCGGTAACTTCCGGTCGAAAGGAGAGTATTTCGGCTACCCGAAATGAGGAGGGCTTCGACAGGAGTTGATGATAAAAGTCGGGAAAAATCCCTCGGGGCGATCGTTCAGTGGAATTACCTCCTGGCTGGGGCTAATTCCAAATTTTTCAAAATAGTCCAGCTGTCATTTTTCTTTGTTGCTAGCACTTGACTTGGAACCATGGGGAAATCTTCTAGGTTCTGGCGAGACTTCTCAACTCTGTGTCTCTTCCGGGGAGTCGAGTGTTATTTATGTCCGAGGCTCTTCTCGGAGTTGGGGGTTAGCGGGAAACAGCTCTTCTCTCGAAGGGCCTCGAATCTTCTTGCACAGCTATTTTAGCCCGCATAAAGGTGAATCATGGGGGACTCGATTCGAGGCTACCCCTTGTGAAAGGAGGGGGGGAGGTAGGCTTACCACTTTAGGCCTAGCCGGGACTTCTGCTGCACATGGGAGTTCCTTTCTGCTAAAGATCTTCCACGTGGCGATTCCCTCACAGTTACCTACTTAAAAATCTCCTTGTTTAAGTTTTCTCTAAGAGTGCTATATTTTATTATCATTATGTTATTTTTAATCTTTAGGGACTTCTAGTACCATGCTCAGGCCTTTAATTACAACATGAACAAAAATAAAATCTAACAAAACAAACTATACAGTTATGAATTAAACGAATTTAAGTGAGAGTCACTAAATTACACAAATGAATATACAGTAATGGTTGACCCAAAGCTCACTTTAATATTAAATGCTAATTGATCTTCTAAAAAAATAATTGAATTTATTTAGCTTTAAAAATACCACACGAGAATCTGGTTGGAGACTTACCTTGGCCTCAATTTTCATGTAGCCGCAAGAATGTTTTTTGCTGCAGGTGCGTGGACGTATTCACAGACACTCTAGATGTTTGTCTGCAGGTTTAGTCTTAAAGCCACAGATGAATTTGGTTATGGCGATGGATGGCGTTAAGCACATTATCTTGCTAAGATGATTTCACCAACGGGACAGAGAAAGTATGCTTTTGCCTATTTCTGGTTAATCTTGGACGAATTCGCACTGACGAGCGATGAGCAAACGAGTGAATCCTTTGACGAATGGGGAGTGTTTGAGGAAGTTTACTTTGTAGTATTCCTCAATGGCGAGGACTATCTCTGGGGGTTTTTTTGTAAACCAGGATAGGGGGTTGCCTGAAGAGAGAGAATTAAGCTTGTTTCTCAATACAAGCTAACTTAAATTTTGGTGTGACCACCAGGAACTGACTCAGCATGAGCTTCTTCTGTGTTACTTTCGTAGGGTTGCCGGACACTTCGGACTTAGGCCTCCTCCTCTCACGCTGCTTCTTCGAGCGTCTTTCACTTAGCCCTAAAGGCACCTTCTGGCCTTTGGTTGATGCTCTTCTAATTTCGTCTATGAAGTGAAATTAAATACCAACTCTTAGGGGAAATATTACCGGTTTAACCAATATTAGGCTCGCCAGGGTCGAAATCTGATGATACGCGCATTATGTAGTTGTGGGAGACCTTTCCGTTGATCCTCTAGGTGAGAGGAGAGAGGGGGCTCGGTTAAGTATTCAGGTTCTGCCACCCAAATTCCAGGACGTTGCGGTTTTTGACCAGGACCTCTGTTGTGAGGGTGGGATATCGATTTCCCTACACCAACATATTCATATACATAAAAGGAATAACCAAAATCCAGTTGTATAAAAAATTGGTCTTGGCGGTCCGTATATTTATCGTTCAACATACAATCTTGGCGATACTCTTTTAAAGCAAACCAAATAATTACTCTATATGAAAAGGCAAGGGAACGACAATCCTCAATTATACATTTTTAAAGCAATTCCTGTAATTCCAGGAGTTTAGCATGAGCAAGACAATACAGTTAATATCTCTTCCTCTTCCATATGTAATCATGCTTTGGACACTGATCAGATTACAAGGGACCAAATTGCACACACAAAAGCTGACCAGAAAACGTAATCATGCCACATCCTCTAAATATTAGCCAATCAACGCCGCTCAAACTACCAAATATACCCCTAAAATATTTTTATCGTCTGATTGGTGGGTAGCATATGGAAGAGCTCCCTTTTTTTAGTCCCATCTGGAATTCATCAATCATATAAACACATTAAACTAAAAAAACTAATGATTAATTAACATCTCATTGCCATTATTACTATTTTATTGTGTTAACTATTTATTAGTTAATATCAGACCCTCGCTTAACTGTTATGTAGTGACCCTACGGCAGCTAGTTCCAAGATTCCCAAACGTACATTGTCCTGGAACTAACTCTGTGTTGACCCCTAAACAAATTTAGAGCGACTCTTTCAAAGACTGAAACAATTTTAAAGCCTTGTTTAGATGATTTACATTTTTCTATTAAATCTTGGTAAAAATGGAGATTCAAAAAGGAGCAGAATTCTACAGAAGAATATCTCCTTTCCTATATTAACTCTAGTGACACCAGAGTGTCGTTACCCAAGTTTCTGGAACAAGCAATTCAACAACTGGGATACGCAGCAGATATATTGAGCCTCTTCATGGCTATTTTCTTTGCCTCAATACAAGCCAGGTTCTCCCACATTCTGTTTCAAGCAGGTGAAGCTTCCCTTCACAGTTTAAAGAAAGACAAGTGACAGGCAGAATCTAAAGACATTAATATTGGCGTTGCCTTACGCAAATTCTGATGTGCTCTTAACGCATTTGAAAGACCACAAACACTTGACCTATGAAATCCTTTAATCTGCCATTTTAAAACGATTTCCCCCCACCACGGAGGAGAGGATTGAGCTCATGGCAAGAGTATGCAATGTCTCTCATTTGCATCTCAAAGATCTCCTCCTAAGTCTCTATGACACCTTGAGGGATAATTTGAACCCGTATTTTCTCTGATAGTTCTTTTCACACATCCAAAGAGGCGCCGAAAATCTTGGCTCCTAAAACTCCAGTGAAGTATCCAGCATAGCAGCGGCTGCTACTCAACCTAAGCAACTTAATAACAAAGCAAGGCTAAGCTCTGTTGCAAAAGACCCCTTAAACAGCTTTGCAAGAAAGCGGCGTCGACTTTGTTTTGTCTTAAGGACGAAATCGCAACACACTCGAGGAGAAATTCGAAAATTGCTATAAGAAAAAGCATGTCTAGCCAATGATCTACATACAACCGCTGGGCTACTCCTGACATTCACGGTGCTATCTTTTGAATACTCAAGCAATTTGTGAATTGTAAGCCAGTCTCACCGCTGCTTCCTAAGAGGTCAAAAGACTGGAAAACTACCAAAGTAGGTGCTATTCAACAACGTATGCCGGCAAGCACTTACACGTTACTGTCACCCTGAGTAGGTTTCTCATCGACACAAGATCCGTGATCTACACCGTCCAGGTTACCACAATTTACTTGCAGCAGGATGAAACAAGAACTTTTCTTAAAACCGCTCGACACGCCTCTTCCGACCCGTGGAGATAATAACCTTACAATTTAACTCGTTCAATGAATGAATTTTTCTTGTAAATTCGCAATTTTTATTTGTAAAAAGTGCTATATGTTTTGCAGATTTCTTTCTCATTTCGCCATAATATTTTTGTGGTTTTGAAATGGGGGCGAAAAATAGCTAGCAAAACCAACATGGCAATAGTGTCGATAACTAAAAGCTAAATGCCTGGATCCCTTTAATTTCCAATTACTAACCATTCACTAAATGTTTATGTTTTAACCAGGCCGATAATGATCCTAACTCTTTCAGTATTGTGAGTTACTAACTTTATCGCAGGCATGTAATTATCAATTGCTTTACATACTAGTTTCACAGCTTGCAAAATTAAAATATTTTCTAAAAGGTGGACTTATCGAGCAAATTTTATTTTATCCTATTAAAAGGAAAATCCATATAAAATCTATGTCAACGATCTTCGAATTATTTGTAGAGATTAAATAGTTTGCAATCGTTTAAATATTATATAAACCATAAACTGGGTGACTTGACTCCGTTTTTGCTGAAACTGCCTACCTATTAATAGCAAGCAAAAACAAAACGAGCACATAAGCAGTTAAAAAACTCTTTGCACGATTGAAGTAGCACGAATTGCAAATCAATATTGGGAATTGCCATTCCCTGGACAATTCAATCGCTTTGGAGATCACAATGTTGATTACCGCTGCAAATACCAACCAAGATTTTACTAAAATTGTCGCAAAAGGAATATTCACGGCCCGACATAGCGAAAGACTTGCAGAGATTCCTGGCCTTATTCAATTTTATCAAGAGATTTCTTACAAATGAAGCCAAAAATCTCATTACCCTCACTGAACTTTTAAAAAAAACACAAACAGACGTCGGGCACATTTTGCTTGGCAACGGCGCGAGGAAGCACAGTGTGCATTTAATTAAATAATAAGGATGTAATGAAAGCTACACCTTTACTAAATCCATGAAGGAGCTTTCTTTTGCCTTTGATCACAGATTTATCAAACATCGGGACATTCGCATTACTACAATAATTTCTAGCCAGGACTGAGAAACATTGTGATATTTTAACCACGTCTTTAAAAGCCCCCAAATTAAATAGTCCACAGGACGCTCTCTGCATTTAGTACCGGAAACATTTTCTATTTCTAAAGAAACCGATCAGGAGCTAGTGTTATTGCAAACAAACGCTTCTTCTTTCCTCTAACTTCGAATTATCGCCTTATACTTCTCTAAATTCTCCATTTTTTGCCATCTTTCTAAAGGTTTCATACCATCTCTGCTCATTTCAAATGTACAAATATTTATCTTTGACTAGTTTGATAATATATTTAGTTCCTTAAGACAACTTCTCATACTAAAACTATATTAGATTGATGTGTATTTTAAAATATTAACAAATAAATAGCGAATGGGTGAAAATTTGTCTCAATTGACAAAAAAATATAAGGTACAGACACATAAAAACCACGATATACACTGTTCCCTGCACCTGATTTACGCTACTACACAGTCTACACTGAAATTCTTGGAAAATTCCCTACCACTAATAAAGGGATCATATAAATTGGATAGAAGCTCTCCACTTCAGAAAAATGGCATATTTGGTAGTCGAAGCCTTTTTCAACAATTACCATGCCGTTTTGGAGCGCCTATTCAGATAATATCTGCCAATGCGTTGCAATTTTAATAGGAACTTTTCTTCTTATGTTGAAAAATCCAAAGTTAATTAGAATTTGGAACGATACCACGGCCTTTGAATTGTTTCCTTATTACAAAAGGACAGCTAAATATATCGTTGCAAAATCTGCCTGCCCTTCCTTTGGCCTTGTATAACTCGCCAATGAGGACAGTGAATTAACCTCAGCTTAAATAGCGTATAACTCTGCATTTCTCACCTCAAGAGAACTGTATGTCTCTCGAAAATGCAACTCTCCACATCACCAATTCGTCCTTGACCTCCATTAGAGGATGAATTCGATCACTTCCCTGATCTTACGGAAATTAGCATCCCTGGGATACTTTATTAGCAAAGATATGGAGCTTTGCACGCATGTCTTCGCCAAAGACAACCAAATGCGAACAAGTTTATATTATTCATACACAGGTTTCGGTAGGACCTTTTAAATGAACAAACCTGTCTACACATTATAGGTAAACTATAGAAAAATAATTGCAAGCATCCGAAACCTTAATTAGCAAGCAACCATCCGACAGCAAACGAGAGTGAAAGAAATTCTGCCCACGGCGGAAAAGGTTCTTGAAGTAGGATTTGAGGTGCAAAGATACCCAAATTAAAAAAATCACATCAACGCCTAAATAAATAATAATTTCGTATTCATATTCCTACCAAATACTCTTTCATTGCTCAAGTTCTGCTAATTGTAACACAATACCTTGGTAGTTAAGAATGTAACATTTAGTTATTTTTCTTTTTCCCAACTGTAACTGGTCCAATGTATTTTTATTTACATTAAGAAATAAAGAAATGTATTTAACCTTACAAGCAATCTATCATACATTCTACTTATTGTTAAATAAGATAAATAATAACATCATTATCATTATTTTTCATGTTTTCATACCTGTTGTGTTAATATTAAAGGAATTTCATTCTTTATTGATGAATCACTATAGGTGCCTAATCCGGCTTGCTATTCTCTAATCAATCATTTTACATAAAAGCATAACACTCATTTTCTAATTCAATTCCTAAAATAAGGAAGTGGGAATTGCGCAGCGTGCCAGTGCCACCGAATATTACTCACAACACTACAGGAAAATGCATTTATTTCAAATTACACAACGCATATTCAAGGCTTTATATAATTTCTGGGGGTGAAGCTTTCAAATCTAGTATACAGATTGCCCTGAATGACAGGAGATGAGCGCAAACATCCTCAATTTTTTCAATTTTATATAAAAAGGAACTTGCTCAGATTATCCGACCAAGTCAACACCATAGACATTCATCAGTCCTTCCTACTAAAACAAGTTTGGAAGCTGATCAGATTATAAGCGACCAAATTGCGCACACAAAACCAACAGGAAAACTTAATTATGAGACATTCTCTAAACATCGGCCAATCAACGCCTCTCACATTCTCATCCTTTGATGTTGGAAATCAAACTGAGGACTGCCACTTTTTCAGTTAGATCTGGTTTCCATCAGGTATATAAAAAGCCTTGACTTCAAAAATAATTTGAGTTTATTTATTAAAACTATTATTCACAATGTTTCTGCGATTCTTTTGCTAATGCAGTCACTCGATTAACAGTTAATACGTCACCCCACAACACGGAGTTACATAATTTCATGGGTGCACTCACTTAAAGAACACGGTCTTTCGTAGGACATTTTGGTGGCCTCCTAACAAACACAGATCCACATGTTGAAGGCTGAACCAATTCGTTGCCTTTCTTATAAGATTTTATCTTTTCCCAAAATCCTGATTAAGACGAAGTGTTTTTCAGGAAGAAGTAGAGTAGCGAATTTCTCTATATACCCATTTTAATGCATCGTCTGCTTGTTATAATTCTTTCGGCATTTTTCTATTAAATTAAAATTATCACCTTTGGCTATACTTTTCTCTTTGTTATTAATTAATAGGACAAGTAAACTCTTAAATATATACTTGTTCTGAATAAAAGGATTTTCACTTGTCATAGAAGGCGAAGGCGGAAATTTATTATTATTATTAGTTCGAACAGAATATATGCCACTAAATTCTAAAAAAAACAATTGAGTGTTAAGGCATAAAAAAATACGAGGCCCTAAAATACAAAAATTGGTAAGGTGAAAATAAAAGCGATAAACAAATTAAAAAGGTGGACCCGGGTAAATAAACAAATGACATGCCCCTTGAAAGACTAACAAAAAATATAAAAACGAAGCGAGGTGCAGCTATTGCACCCCACCGGGGCAAACATGACACGCGCGCATACTAATCTTCACATTTCTAGATAAGTAAAAATATATAAATATAAGCTATAAAAGATAAAAAACAGTTGGTATTAGAAATCAAAAGATGGAATTAGTGCAAAAAGCAAGACAATCAGCTAAGAGAAGCACAGTCGATCGTTACATGAGACGCGGAAAATAGATGAAAAACATTCCAGACGGAGAGGAGACAAGGGCTGGCATTTGATCAAATGATGATGTACTGATATAGGAGAGAGGAAGATGAGGCGGAAGGGTAGAGTGAGTCGTTGTTGGGTCAATCGCTAGTCATTAAATGTCCATGTATGAAACGTGTGAGCCCGATTCTCAGACGAAAAGGGACTGCCTCAAAGCTCTGACGAGGTTGATAACTGCTACCACACAGTAAAACTGATAGCTAAACGGAATGCAGCTTGTCGTCGATGAAATCATCCTATTCTGACTGCCAGAGAGACCAAATCTTATCTCCAATAATAGAATAAAAGTCACGTTTAAGCAAAGTGCAATAAGGCGGTGCCCAGGTGGCCACGATTTTACCTGCCTCATCGACCCTTTCGTTACTCTGACCCCCGAAATGACGATGAACCCATCAAAAGTGTACTTTATTTCTGGGAAGAGTTCTTTAAAATCCAGAAATGTATTTAGAACACAAAGAGACGATCAGAACTTAAAGAGGTAAGAGCGTGTAATATTTCCACTCCTAAAATGAATAAAAACCGTAAAAGCATTAAAGTGGAAGGTGGATAAAGGGCGTAACGCTAAAAAAAAATGAATAGATCTCGGCATTAAAAATGGAAGCTGCGCGTGGTAGTGACTCAGAGACTATAAACCCCGGTGAGACCACAGCAGCCACCACACCATCGTCCGTTTTTTTACACATAGCACTGGTCACACGTGAATCAACCAGAGACTTTTACAGCCCTGGCCAAAAGTATTAGGCCACCCCAGTGTTTCTGGTTTCTGTTATCTCAATGTTAATGAAACTCGTGCACATGGTGGTTTATGGTATATTTCACAATATACATTAGTTTTAATATTTGGTTGACCCTCCTTTAGCTTTAATTACCGCTTTTATACGGTTAGGCATAGAATCAACTTGTTTTTGGCAACTGCTAGGCGCAATCTTACTCCATTCTTCTCTAAGTTTTTGGTACAAATGCTCTTTATTTTTAATTGTTGTGTTATTAATAGCTTTACCAAGAGTTCCCAATAGGTGTTCGATTGGATTTAGATCGGGGCTTTAAGCTGGCCAGTCCATGGGAATAATACCCTGTGTCTCAAACCATTTACGAGTATTCTTTGCTGTATGACATGGAGCGTTGTCCTGTTGAAAGATAAGACTGTTTTTCAAAACTCCTGGATGTAATTTAGCAATTCATGGCTCTAAAACATCCGATCACATGGAAACATAAATAGCTGAATTCATCCTTCCCTGACATAAAAAGATTTCTCCGGGTCCTGTGGCAGACATGCAGGCCCACAACATGATAGAACCACACCCATGTTTTACGGTTGGTACCAGAGATTCAGCCTAAAATGCTTCCCCAACTCTGTAACGAACGAAAGTTGCACCACATGTGCCGAAAGCCTGAGTAAAAAACATGAACGATAATATTATCCTTATGTTGGATATTTCTTATATATTTTGGACAAAAAGAAACAGCTACTTTGAGTTTATATGTTGATTGAATACTTGTACTATCTTACATCATAGTTACTTTCATCAGACCATATGACTTTCAATCATTGTTCACTGGTCCAATTTGAGTGGTTTTTAGCCCACTGAAGACGTTTATTCATATTCACCTCAGAAATCCATGGCCTCTTCCTGGCCTTACAGCCTTTCAGACCTTACTCTACCAGCCTTCTTCTAACAGTTCTGGTTGATATTTGTGAAGTACCTGCCTCGTTTAAGTCCGCACAGAGCTCTGACGATGTTTTTCTTCTCCTCTTGAGCGACTGACGGATGATGGATCTGTCATCACGAGGCGTTGTAACCTTGTTCTACCTGTTCTTTGTATCATCTTCACATCTTTTGTCTCTCTGAAGCGCTTAAGAGTCGTTTGCACCGCACATCGAAAACATTTCATCTTCTGAGCAATTTGCCTTTGAGACATTCCATCTTTATGATTAGCTACGATTTGACCTCGCTCACACTCACTCAACTCCCTTGTTTTAGGCACTTTACTGTTTATTAACTGTATCTACAACGTATTTTAGCATAAAACGCTGGAATAATCAAGGAAAAATAAGTTAATTGTGGACGTTGGTTTTACACAAAATTGGTTACATAAGTACATTACAGTATAAAAGATGTAATTGAAGCTAAAGGAGGGTCAACCAGATATTAAACTAATGTATATTGTGTAATATACCATAAACCACCATGTGCACGTGTATCATTAACATTGAGATAGCAGAACCCCAAAACACTGGGGTGAACTAATACTTTTGGCCAAGGCTGTACAAGTCAATAATTGCCATGCAAATATTAAACAAGAGAAATGTCTAATGGGGTACAGGCGGGAACGTGAAAGATAAGACTGAGTTACGTGTACCTACATGGAGAATGCGTTCCGATACATGAAGTCACAAGGGCCGGTTTATGGATGGAGAACTACATAGGCAGTGACAGAGACTGGGGAGGAGACGGTCTTGTGTAGCTCTGAGCAACTGAGCTGCTGAATACAGAAAATATACCGTATACAGACCTGTAAGCGTGTTGATGGAGTAGAAAAATGCCACCCTCAGCATAAATCCACTATATAAGTGAAGAGCAGAATGTGCCACTCCCCTGGATAGACATAGGTCTATTTTGTGGATAGGATCCAGCATACGATGAGGGAAAGAATAGGCCGAAGATTACACATCATCATTTGCTCCCTAAAGATGTATGGGAGAGCATCTTTAGTAGGTCCATCTTCCGGAGACATCGTCCAAGGTAACGGAGATTAGGACACCACGTAAGTTTGAGATCGAGTCTCCAGGAACCGTATATCTAAATCAAATTTAAAGTGGGTTCCCTCAAAGAACAAAGTAGGTTATACTTTCTCCCCGCTTCCAGTGAAAGTGCATCGTCTTTGACTTTGCGGCAGAGAACTACTACCCTTTTCGAAGGGCCCAGCAGTGAATCGTATCAATCTCTACCTAGAGGTGGTGGGCCCAGGTGTCGGGCTACGGATGCCAAGTATGAGGCGAAGCAATAGAGATATGGTCATCTACAAATAAGGATGCTGACACCTCTTCGGGCAGAGAGTATACCATGTTATTGAAAGTGATAGCGAATAAAGTAACAATTAAGATACTGCCCTGGGAAAATTTTCACCCTGAACAAATAAATCAGAATAAATTGCGACTAGCTGAAAGACCCTAGGCTAAAACTGGTAAATACACCCGCAATACCACATCATACAACTAGCGGAGTACGTCATGGCGCCCGTTGGTTCATATGCCTGTTCGATACCGAAGAAAACAGCCCTCGCGTGGCAGCCACGAGCAAAGATCTTGATTTGGTTAATTTTCTTCCACACTTGAGATAAACAGGTAGTCGAAGACAATGCGCAACTAACGTAAATTTCGCTGGCTAATGGCTATAGTTGGATTTCGGTCAATACGTCTTAGAGGAGTTGGGTTCCGGTGTGAGCGTGCATGAGCCTGCATACTTTTGGGATAATCTAAGCTCGAACACAGATATTCTATAGTAAGTAACACAGATTGTGCCATATAGGTAGAGTAAACCTAATTTTTCAAATTAATTGCACCCTATTATTTCAATATCTCACTTGAGGTGTCAAAACCATTACAAAACTTGATTAGGAAAAATGCCTTTTACCATCACTGACTCGACCGCAGCCATTTCTGATCACCTTATATAGTTTGATTTTCCTTTTCCTCTCGCATTCTACTTTAACAAACACCGTGGCACAAACCGGTTTGATTATCGTCCCTTTTCCATTAACCAACAACAGATGACAAGCAAGCTACCCTCTCTCCTTCCCCCTTTCGACTCTGACGTCACCTCTATTTACCTCAAACTGAGTCTATACTCTTTTTCGAATCACCACTTCCTGTTTCAACGTTTATGCCCCTTCTATGAAACTATACTCTCGTGGAACAGGCCCGAGGTTATAAGCCACTATTGTAAATTTCACGTAACACATCTGACCATGCGAAAGAGGGCTTCATGCCCTCTGTTTTTTTGGCACAGAGACAAATCTCTTTTCTGGAGAATACACTCTTGCTAGTGTCTTTCACACTGCCATCCTAAAATTTGTAGGTGAAACGAGCCCCATCATTACGGAAAAGCGACACACCTTGTTCAAGCTCATTTCTAATATGTTTGCTACTCTTTAAAACCAGTCTCTTGAACAGGGGTTGGGAACTTTTGGCACGCGTGCCAAGCGTGGCAAGGTATTGGAAGACAATGCGCCACTAACGTAAATTTCGCTGGCGAATGTATATAGTTGGATTTCGGTCAATACGCTTCAGAGGGGTTGGGTTGCGGTGAGAGCGCGCATGTGCCTTTTCATATGCATCTACCACATGGGTGCAATCGTCATTTCCACATGAGACTGATGTTCAGTCCCGGCGGGACCGTGTATTAATAATTGCCTAATCTGTAGCATCAAGCACTAAAAAGGAAAATGAATGTATTCCTACACATTAACTACAAAATCTCCAAATTTTTTAATAGTGAAAGAAGCAGCAAGGATATTTGACCAGTTGGCCCATAAAAAATTACCTCAGGAATGATATGAAGAGGAAAATGAGAGGGTCGTGTGTTTTAAAACAATGGGGTACTACCATCCAGGTCTTCTATAACCGACCACTTGAATTCAGAGAAAAAATAGGCAGATCCAATAGATAGATCAAATTAACTGAAAGAATCCTTTTGAATGGTGGACTGTAACATAAAAAGAGTTAAAATGCAAAAAAAGTAGTGGAGGAAAGAGATTTAAAGAAGGGCCTGAAAGTTGCTCACCTAGAACTAGAAATGTGGTTGGAAACTGATATAAGTAAACTAAAAATGAAGCCATTTATGGGGGTTTGCTTCGAGAAATATAAATCGAACAAAAATGATAAATTCTATCAGTAAGATGAGAGCAGGCTACGACTGCTTGAAGAGATGAAGGCGTGAAAAAGTTGGAAGTGATCACCAGGAATGAACACCAACATAGGCTAACACGATAGGGAGTGGTAAAGAGTTTTAAACCTTGAAATAGGAAGAAAAAGGGAAATGACATATACTTAATTTTGTTTCATGTCAGCTAATCACAGAAGATGCTATTTCAAATAATAAACAGGTGATATAATATGAAAGGTGCAGTAGCGCTCACAAACAGGTGCGTAGAGACAGGACACACGCATGAGGGGTAAGTTTTGAAGCTAAGTTTGTTTCGATAGACCACAGAGGTTGGATCGTGGGCCGGAGGAAAGGGATGAGACAAGAGAGATTTATGGGGCATCGTTATACCTAGGGTTGGGAGGGTGTGCAACTGACGTTTGAAAGGAAGTCCGATGTCTTAATTACCGATGTTCAAAGGAGCAAGCATAACGGGAAGGGAGATGAGATATGGTCGGGATCGGAAGTAAATATTATAAATAAAGGAGAATTGGAGGCATCGTGTCCTTTTTGGAGATGAAGTATATCACCATGGGTGAAGGATGCACAACCTCTTCTTGAAGGGAATTGTAAGTTACAAGTTTTGAAGGAACAGGAATAGAGGTAAGAGAGAAATAGATAAGGTTTACCTAAACCGATGTAGAGATTTGGGTTTTATAGATGTTTTTGACCGGCTTTTTTGGATGTTAGCTTCCTAGAGGGGGGGGGGAGAGTCAGAAGAAGCAGTAAACTAAGATCAAGAGTTCTCAGATCATAAGACGCTCACTAGATTCAATATAGGCTCTAATGGTGTCCATATTCTTCGGAGCGGCATTTTGAGATTTAAATGCTCTGCTGGCGCGGATGCATAAAGCGAAGGAGAGGAAAGGGAGAGATTAGGAGGCCAGAGATGTGTTGGGGATAGAAACGAGATTTAAACATCGGAGGGTGGTCTTTTTGCATATTTGAACGCTAGAGAAACAGATGAGGTAGTAAATAGGATACGTGGCCGAGAGGGACGAAATTCCGCTTCTATGCGCAGGACAGTGGAGATCTTGACGCCGAAGTAGATGAATTTCTCCTGGACTAGTCAACGGCCTCACGCATATCCAGCTAAGACCTCTTTTTCAAAGAGAAATATGTGACACTTTAAAGAAGATGAACTATGGGACTCATCATAGTCGGTACAGGGAAAGATAAGATATAGTTCGAAGGACCAAAAACCTGTGGTAGTCCAAGTTAAGGTTTACCTAAGAGTAAAATGGATCTGATATGAGAAAGCAAAAATAACTGGTTCGAAATGCAGAACACGAGGAGCAGATGTTAAAAACTTATGTGAAGTAGCTTGGGGGTTATTTTTCTCCATATACTACTATATATTTTAAAGGAAACACTCTCGCAAATGCAGAATCCGCCTACGCAACTGCGTCACTCAATGCACACCATTGAAGGGAGGGAGTTGTTCATGCACTTCCCAAACAGCACCTTCGTTTTGAAAACGGGAGGCTTTCTTCGGGATTTCCCCTTCGAGGGCGAAAAGAGTAGTTCACTAGGCAACTGTTGTCCAGGCACCCAATATATCCAACTCAGTGTGGTTCAGCCATGGAATTAAAATCCGTTTAGGCTCTGCTCAAATGAGCGGGCTGAGCATCCTGCCCATCGACACGGCAGGAGCACCCTTCGCGGCGAGCTTCTGGAAACACTACGAAGGTGAACGGGGCAAAGGTGGAAAACTAAGCTCTCTATAACTATAACTGGTAAGTCAAATTGCAAAACTAAGGCTTAAAAAATATACCAATATTCCATGTCATTGTGATCGGATATATATATATATATATATATATATATATATATATATATATATATATATATATATATATATATATATATATAAATCTATATATATTAGAATAAAATTTTCTAGAATAAAAGGTTATTTAAATAATTAAAATAGACTTCTGTTATTCCAGGATTATTAAGCTATGATCAGCCAGAAATAAGAACTAATATAACCAAGTAAAGACAACGCTCTTAATGAAACTATTTAACCCCTTTCAGCTTTCACTATTGAGAGTCCTTTTAAAAACTACCATTTTTTAAACTTAGTAATAAATTAGCACACAACTCTACCTAGAAACAAATATCTGTGTTTTATTCACTAGCATTGAAGCACCATCAATTGATAAAACAAGTTCCTTATACAAATATCCGAGTGGTAACTGTGAAAACACACTTTGAATATCTTATTTGCATAATGGTTAAACTGAAAACAATTTAGTTAGATTGTAATTAATTTCGATAAAGTATTCAAAATTATTCCTAAAATATCTCCCAATCACTTTAAAAATGCAGAGTTGGTTCGAATGAAATTGCAGAGATGATGTGATAAAATAATATTCGATTAAATGAAAAAAATATTTTCAAGCCTTTTAAACACAAATAAATATTGGTTGAGTGAAGTCAAAATGGTTAGAAATGAAATAAAATGGATTACTGTCAATTTTAATAGCAATCCTCGAGTTACCTTGTTTAATTAATCAACTTAAAGAAATTTTGCCATTTGGAGTTTATCAAATATAAATTTATTTTCAAATCAAAATAAAAAAAAATTATCGTGAGACTGAAAAAATGGAAACTTAAGACATTGAGAAATAGGTCCTTTAGTTATAAAGATCTTGATAAAGGGATGTGCCAATATCTTTGATATTAAGACCAATCAACATCTCAGAAATGGTGTTTGGAGAAGAAAGAGAAGAAGAATTAATCGCAAAAACCTTAATCTTTGATTCAAAGATAAAATTCGGGGAATACTTTGGATAAAATCGACGAGATCCAGAATTCTGACAACGGAATGAAAGAATTAGAAATCTTTCATCGTCACACACGTTAATTGAAAGAGGATTCGGAGATTCAACCACCTATGGATTTCTCCACATTTGAAAATGTTTGACGGAGATCAAACATTGTGTGTTATATCATAGTACAAGCAGTCGTGAAATGGCGTATTAAGGTGGTGTATGACTTGTATTATGAGGGGTGTTTTGGGAACTACGAGAGGCGGTCAATAGGTTTTGAAATTCGGATATAAGGAAACGAGATATGAGGAAAAGTGTTTTATTATTTTTCAATATAACTACTCTCGACTTCAATGCACTTGCGCTACTTGTTCCTGAGGCTTTGAATTCCCGACAACCCGAAATCTCCCGATTGCTGTTCAATCCACTCCTGGACGGTGAGCTGGCGGAATAAAAAGTAGTCGCCTGGGGCCAGATCTGGACTGTATGGGGCACGGTTGAGCTCCTCGAATCCGCACTCGCGCAGGGCAGCTTGTGCAACTCTGGCCTTGTGAACAGGGTCATTATCGTGAAAGAGCAGGACAACGCGTGTCAACTTGCCGCGCCGCTCCTGACGGATGCATTTCTTCAACCCAGTTAGTTCCTCAGCGTAATATTGGCCTGTGATGGTCCTTCCACGAGGCACATAGTCCACCATCAACACTCCCTCAGAATCCCATAAGATGGTGGCCATGATCTTCTCGGCTGAGGGTTGGGCCTAGAACTTGATGGGGGTCGGTGAGCCCCTGTGCTTCCAGGCCATGCTTTTGAGCTTGGTCTCGGAATCCCAGTGATGGACCCATGTTTCATCACCTGTCACTATGCGTCAATAGAATCCCGCCAGGTCTTGGTCGTACAGGAGCAGCAGCTTCTCCGAACTTTGATGACGTTGAAGTCGATCATGGAGCGTGAAGTTTCGTAAGGTTTCTAGGGACCCAACGGGCAGAGACCTTGGTCATGGCCAAATTGTCGTGGATAATGTTGATAACACTTCCATGTGATATTCCAAGTTCTCGCTCGATTTTGTCGACCTGCACCCGTCGATTTTTGAAGATCATCCTCTCCATACGGGCCACATTGTCCTCGTTGGTCACGTCTGATGGGCTTCATGACTATGACTCATGACCATGGAGGAACTCCCTATTTCAGCGAGCAATGGTTGCATAGAAAGGGGAGGTGTCGGTGTACACTGCAACCATGCATTCATGGATCTCTTTTGCATTCTTGCCTTCCTCTTCCAAAATTTGATCACTGAGCGGTGCTCAACCTTCTCCATTGTTAAAAAATTTTTGACTGACGATCTGCGATCAGCTACTTCTTCTTAAATAGACGAGGCAGGAGTGTGCGGCTGCAGGTCCTGACTTTTCATAACCTGTCCTAACACCTCCACCAACAGCCATCCCCCTTCCTCTGCTTTGCCCTACCGATTCGCAAAACTTATTGACCGCCCCTCGTATCAATTTTTATCAAGTGGTTTTAGTCTTTGCAGTATTATCTTGGCTTTTGAGAGGGAGAGTGGCTATTCATTTTTAAATTGGCCTTTAAGAGTGTGTGAAAAACCTTGTTTCTGTTTACGTACGAATTGATGAAAGAGGCAACGGCCTTAAAGGGAGTTCAATGGTTTTCACTCCTATCTATCGCAAAGGAATTGTTTGGCAGAAGAGAAGTAAAAACTGCTAAAAAGAGAGAGTATAAAATAGTGTTCAAAGAACACCAACGCTCATTAGTTTTTTTATATAAATCTATCCTTGGTAGCGTGGTTTGTGGTTCATAATTCTTAGTGATGGTAGGTAAATTAACTAGTTGTAATATGAGTAAATTGATTCCCTCTCCTAACTACTAATTAATGCCGATCGCTTGATTTGTGCAATCATTAGCATATTTGCCATCTTCTTCTCTACTCAGTGATGTGGGATGTAGTGATGTAGATCGTAGTGACGTTGAGAAGGTTGGTGACCCACAACACGATGCTCACCGTGTGAACTACCTTAAATAAGAGGTGGAGAAGCTTCTTGATTGTTGGGCGCTATTCTGTCCCCCAGAGTCTTAAGTTGTTTTGCTTGAGTGTGCTGGCTGCAATCTACTATTGTTGGTATGTATTGTTCTTACTCTCCGGTTTAGATGCTATTTACTTTTCATTTATTTTTAGCTCCCAACTTCACATCTTCCACTCCTTTCTGGTTAATATGCCCTTGTTTGTTTATGTTTTTTAGTTTAAATACTACTAATTCTTATCATAGTATTAATTATTATCATTTATCCTTTTGGAACTTCAAAACCAAACTTCTTTTCTTCCACTACAGAGAAAATCCTCCCTCAGAGGCTGAGTCTCCCTATGAATCCTCCCTCGGACTCAGATTCTCCCTATAAATCCGCCTTGAGATTCTAATTCTCCCTGTAAATCATCTCCCGCCATTACAGTTCGTGGGCTATAATTTGCCGCCAGGGAAAAACTGAGATTCTCGGATCGATACTACGTCGATGCGGCGCGGGTGAAAATCCTTAGAGGGAAATTCTTTCAAAACAAACTTAACTTATTCATACTTTACTTCTGACTGCGTCTTTCTGCTTTTATCTCTCTACCCATCTTTTAACTACCTCTTTCTATAAATCGAGTATGTGATGAAAGTTTTAGTGTTTTCTTCGTGAATTTATCTTTTCATTTGCTCGCATCTCCCTTACTGTATCTTTTAAGCTGGGCAACTGTACTTTTATCTCCAATTCTAATTCGCTCTATTTCTCTACGTCACTCTTTTTCCCTTTTCCTCTCGAACATATTCCTACTCTCTTTTTCTATTTCTCCAACGAATGGACACGAAGGAAAATAGGCAAAATACGAGGAAATGGCAATGAAATATGAAGAGAACTTTAGGGCATAATACATAGAGACAAAAGATAGGAATATTTACATATTTATTATCTTTTTTCCTTCATCTTTTCAGAGAGAGAGAGAGAGAGATAATAAGGTAATTTCTTCTTTTCTCGAGATGATCTTCAATATGATCAACCTGATACGTCACACCCGTCACTTTCTTTCTTTCAACGTCGTCATGGCAACGAAGAACTCTGGTTATTAGAGATTTTAGGGAGGGGGGGGGGAAGAGATACGAATTTATTATTATTTCCTGATCGAGGGAGGCTTTAAAAGTCTTTTATCAATATCCGAAGGGTCTTTCTTTTCATTCATTAAAGTAAAAGGTGGAATAAGAAGAAAGTAGAGATTAGATTTTCAGTTAACCTATAAAGCGAATATGGGTCAAGAAGAAAAAGAGATACGATGAGTAATTGCGCCTAAAGCAGAAGATGAGTTAAGGAAGAATTAGAGATAAAACTGTTAATTAGTACAAAAGGAGAATGTGAGTTATAAAAAAAGAGACCAGAGTGACCTTCGCCCTCGTTGGTTTTCATCCTGGTTCGTCCTCACCCTCGTTGGTCCTCACCTTGGTTGGTCTTCGCCCTCGTTTGTCTTTGCCCTCGTTGCTCTTCGATTTTATTTAAAATTAAATTACCATATTTTTTCCATTTTCCTCCTTTTATTATTCCTTAATTTCTCTTAATTTTTCCGCGCACTTTCTGGCCTTCACCCTTCTTATCGCCCTCTTACGGAGAAAGGAAATAGGAGTGTGTGATATCTCCCGCCATTGATTTAACCTCCGACAGAATCTTTTGTCCTCGGTTGGATTACATGGCTTTCAATTTCATTCTAATTCATTGAAAATTTTAGATATTTGAGTCACGCTTATACATTTATGATTGTAATTTATTGTTTTATGATTTTAATATATTAATTGCCTAAAAAGAATGGAAACAATGGGCCCAAAATTAAGGTTGTTTAACTAATACTTAAACAACCAGGTCTCGTAGAAAACTAGTCGCTGATTAAATATTTCTGAAATTTAGAATCCAAAATTTGATTTTGGGGGGAAGCTGGTTAAACTTAGGCTTGTCTCACTTTCTTAAATTCATAGTTTTTCAGGTAGTTTAGTAGTGTCGTAGAATGGACTCTCGACGATATACCATATATCACTATTCGTTGAGGGAATTTCTTTAATTATCTTTAGAGTGCGTGGATGTCTGGCGGGCCGATATTATGTATCTTCGATATGTTTAAGAAATGGAACTGAGCTCAAGGATAATAATATTGCTATCATTAATATAATAGAGCTTTATTAATAATAACTATCAACAATACACAAAACGGAAAATATTGACATAAACAGAGAATGGAAAGGGTCGTGGGACTCGGCTAATCCGAGGATTAAAAGTTTTCAAAAGGTAAAACAAATATAAAGTTAAAGAGATGGGATGGTTTGCTAAACCATTTAAAGCACAGGATAGAATTTACAAAAGGGTTAAATACTCAAAGGTAACGTTTGGCTTACGTAATTTTGTACAAGTGGTGCAGAGGAAGTCGACGTGAAGGAATTTTCGGTCCGCTGGCGAGTTCCAGCCGAAGGGGAGGAATAAAATGATCCTGACGTGGCGTCTTGGGAATAAGAACCGTTTCTCGACGAACGGCTTGAAGAACAATGGCTGTTCTACGTTGTTCTCTTCTGAACAACAGGGGGGGTTAGAACCGTCTCTTGTCTACGGGCTCAAGAACAATGGCTGTTCTAATGTTGTTCTCTTCTAAACAACAAGGGGGAAGGGTGAGAACCGTTTCTTGGCGAACGGACTCAAAAGAACAATGGCCGTTCTACGTTGTTCTCTTCTGAACAACAGGGGAAGGGGTGAGAACCGTTTCTGTTCAACGGACTCAAACGAACAATGGCTGTTCTAACGTTGTTTTCTTTCTGAACAACGAGAGGGAAGCCTTGTGGACTTGGCGTCACGAAAGGCTCGAACCTTGGCACTCAAGGGATATTGTCCTTCTTCTGGGCAAGTGATTGTGAATCTCGAAGTCGAGGTCCCTTGGCGCACAAAGTGAGAGAGGGTCGTGGTGATGTTTCGCGACGAAAATCTGGATCTCCAATCTGCTCTTAGTGGTAAAGTTTCCATCTAAATAGTCGAGACACTCCCTTGGCGTGGGGGACACTGGAGTGGGAGCTTCGAGGAAATGCACAGCCGAGCCTGGGAACAATGCCTTATCTGTCCATAAGCCTAACTCAATCTGGCTAGGTCAGCGTATGGGGAAGAACGGCGGAAGATAAACCTCCATGTTGAAACATTGACTCAGGTTTTCTGCGATAAGGCGCCAAGCTTCAAAGCGAGGATGCACGTGGGAGCATTGTGGTTTTAAATAACCTGTGATAGGGGTTGAAATTAACGCGGCCCTCAACCCGTTCTATCACAAGTAGTTATAGTTACCTTTGTTCATATCTCAATCTGACCTCACCTTATTCATTTTAAGTACCTCAAGAAAATCTTAACAGGAAAAATTCCTTTTCTTGTGAAAATCTAGCTTTCTAGAAATTATCTACATAGATTCAAATGAAGATGGAAAATTCATCACTAACGTTAGGCCATCCTCCGCGACAGGAGCTGCTAAATCCTGATATGCTTTGTAGAATTTAGCGACGATAAATCGTGTGAGAGAATTCCTCAATTCCTTCGCTGATCCCGATTTCGCGAATAATTTGACAGAGATTAATTCCCGAGTCCCAAAATCAAAGGTGAAATAAGTTAAGGGAATTAAATTATATTATAATGAAAACTATATTTTGAAAACAACAGATAATTTGATTCACGTCAATGCTGATTAAACATTGATTTAGAGAAAGAGAAATTGAATGTGCTGAAAGATTGTTTAATTGGGTTAAAGCGAAAGATGAAATTATAAATCATTATCTGAAATTCAATGTTTTAACAGCGTTTATTTCAATGAGAAAGAGAGAGAGAGAGATTGGAAAGATAAATAAATCTGAAACTGAGAGAGAAACTAAATACTTCATGGCTCTCTCTTTCTCTCTCTTTCCTTCATTCCCTTTGCTTTTATTAAATGTTCATCCACATGTAATAAATAACTTATTATCCTCGGAATTATATTATTAGCTATTTTCTCGGGCTAAAATTATGAACAACTTCTGTTTGTTTAAATGTTTATTTTCTTTTGGGTCGAGATACAGATAAAATTTATTTAAAGTCTTCCTAATTTCATTTACTAAGTCCTTTAATTTTCTACCAAATTGATGGAAACTCAACGAAAATGGATAATTTTTCTTTATCAGAAAAATCCAACCCAAAATACTGTAGAAAAATCATTTATTTTCTCTAGTCTCCCATACTTTGGTAGAAAATCAAACGGTAATACTTTAGTTAAAGGGCGCACGGTAGGGGGGGTCAGTTTCTGTGCTACAATTTTGAGATAAAATTTAGGCCTTATGACGTATGACGTCATAAGGCGAAGCCCCTCATTTCAAAAGTATCTAATAATGTTAATTCTTTGCGGAAATGTTCTAAAGTAGGCGGCGCTATACTCTTTATTATTTCGATAACCGTGCAGCGCTGATCTCACGTTTATCAAAATAAAAGGACGATAGCTCCGCCTAATTTGGGCTATTTCCGCCGAAAATTAAAAAGAAATTAGTTACTTTCAAAATGCACGCTCTGCCACCATACCCCAACACCATCAGCAACTTTAAAAATGAGACTCGTAATATTTATAATTCGAAAGTTTAACACCAGATTTAAATGCAAAAGGCGATTTGCTAAATGTTGGCGGCACTATCGTCGTCTTAAATTACCCAATAAATAACACTGGTCAACAAATATTAACCTTTTTTATGATGACTTAAGTTTGAGACATGTTCTTGTGAAATTCAGGGTCACTGAGTTTAAAACTGAGAATAGTTTTCTTCTATCACGTCAAGCTTTTTATTTATGGACTGGTCCATATTGGTCCCACTCATAGTAGCAGCTATTTTATGACCAGTGAACGGAAGTGGAGGTGTTTAGTATTCTTCTTATTTTATTTTATCTATGTATTAAGACTTCATTTTCGGCACATCTAAATATATAAAACAATTGTGTATAATATAATTTTGTGTTTTTCAGATTTGTTTTATGAAATAAAATTCAGTAGTAAAGCCTCATTTCGAAGGAAATGTTTGAATTCCCCTGACGCATTTTGCTCTATTTATATGTGGTTGTTTTACTGCACCAACTCAAAGAATGAACATTAGTATGTTTGTGAAAAGAGCATACATGGCTTACTTCAAGATTAAATTAGGTGATCAGGATAAACCGTAGCCCCACACATTGTTTTAAGCCATGTGTCGAAATTCTACGCCAATGCACAAAGAGCACAAGGAAACAACTAGGATTTGGCATTCATATGGTTTAGCGGAGCCAAAAAAACATGGTAAACGATTGCGAATTTTGTCACACAAAACTTCTGGTTTTAGC